>CM070638.1:33622378-34084991 GCA_036346255.1 Ampelocalamus luodianensis | reverse complement strand
TATAGCCACAGAGAGAGGAGGGCGATGGGGAGCGGCGTGGGCGCTCGGACGGGAGGAGCGGCGGTGAGGCGGGGCATGGCGCTATAGCGCGCGGCGTCAGGCCACGACGTGACGGTGGAGTGAGTCGCTTAGCGCGAGCGACATCACCAGATGTGGCAAGGCAGAGGCGACGTGGGCAAGTGGTTGAAGCGACGTGGGTGGCAGGACGAGATAGAGCGCCGGCGGGAGCGTTGGGTGCGCGAGATGGGACAGGGCACCGGTGGGAGCGGCGTGTGTGGAGACATGCTACCGACGGGACCCGACGAGGAGGGGGGCCACCAGAGTCAAGGCGTAGTGGGAGTAGGTGGGTGGGAGCTGGTGGTGGCAGAGGGAGCAGGTGGCGTCGTCGGCCGGCTGGAGAAGGAGACAAGGAGGGGGCCGCTCGGGTGGGGAAGAAGCGGCAGGGGAAGGGAGCCGGGCCAGATGGGCCAAAATGGAGGAGGGGAGTGGGCCGGGGCCCAAGGGAGGCTATGGGCTGAGGCCAAGAAGGAGAGAAACAAATTTGAGAAGAGGCCCAAAATCCGAAAAGAAGAATTCAAACTTGAATTTTGAATTCGAGAACTTCAAGGAGGTTTGAAACACAAACCTGAGCTTAGCTAGAAGTTAGGAGATTTGAAATTACTGGCTAAATTGAAATACGGTTTGAAAACCAACAACCAAATGTAAATACTATTCACCATTTTCGAAAACGGGATGTTACACACTTGCAGTTTGGGAGTCAAATATTTTGTTCGCACTAGTAGAGGGCTTGCATATTGTTGTAAGCTACAATACAAACTTAGTAAATTACCATGCTTTATGCATAAATCATGCCAAGTTGCCATACAAAAGCATATGAACTTTGTAATTGCTTTTTCACTACACATATGGAACAAAGCAAGAACAAGGAAGTTGGCATCGTTGGCTCATCCTTAAAACTTATTGACCTCGCGGCTTCAGTCTTATCATTGTGGTGAAGAAGATCTGAACGTTATAAAGAGAAGGGAACTAAAATGTGAAAGTGTATATAAAATCTGATGAGAAAAATCAGATGGACAATCCCCCATTTAGTCAACAGCACCCTATTCTCCTCTCATCATTTCTACCCAAATCACAAATTGGTCCAATATAGTGATATTTATACATGGTATCAAGCGATCTGGACATAGATTAGGAACTCTACTGTAGAATTAGAGTTGGAGGTGAAGCAAGGTTGATTAACAGTGGAGCTGTTTGTTGGGGCGTTGAAGCAACAACGGCTCACTTGCAGGGTTGTCTGAGTTTGATCATGGTTATGTGGCTACACTGGTGGTTGGTTTTCCCCTTCCATTCACTTTGTTTGTTTACAATTTGGGTTGAATACTTGCATTAATGTTCATTCTCTAACATGACCTAGCACAAGAACTGTTTGAGGAAATGCCAAAGCAGAGTTTAGTGGTGAAAGTGGCTGAGTTTGGAGAAGAATAGCAGTTTAGTTGCAGCAGTCTAATAGGCCCATAAAACTCTTGTGGCAAGTTTGTTTGTGAGTATGTTAACCACACAAGAAATTGGTTGAGCTAACTTGTATGTTCTAATAGGCTCTAAAAACTCTTGGCTCACCGTTGTCGGGGATAACTTGCCTGGACATGGATGTCAATTACTATCACCCAACGCAAGCCCCAACAGATATGGATGTCAATTACCATCATCTACACTACCCAAGTAACTCCTACCATCTACAGCCCGCGGGCTAAATGTCTGGACTTAGTAAATTATTCAGTCAGGTTCTTCCCATTTAGGACATGTGGTTACGATATTGCTCGGTTTAAATAGACATAACCATCGGTTCTTAATATGACCTGGGTGGAACTTAACACATTACAAGTTTTCATGCCTTAGCTGTGCCCGCTTGAACTTACAATCAGCCTAAGTCTAAACAAATTTTCCCATTTTATTTAATTTTATAAATCAACGGCAATACTTATTGCCATACATTTCTCAAAATGATTTGCATAAAAGATAATAATAATTTCCTTCCAACGGGCGATTATGACCGACAACACATGTCTAAGTAATTCTACCATATTAATTAATCAAATAATAGTGTAATCGATATCATGGATTTTCTATACTAGGGTGACAAAAGGTTGAGGATAACAACGTCAAATGAAGAAATTAACAAAGTTGGGATTAACTAACATCCTAGTATTTGAACTTATCATTTTATGTAAATAGCAATGCATATAAATTTTGAAACTTAAAACAGATTTTGGAAAACATAGGTACAATATAGTGAAATGTGACTTACCTTCGTTGAAGGTTGAGGTTATTGCATCCGGTTGGTCAAAGTTGACTTCAGTGACAGTTTAAGGTGGCTAAGACAGTATTTACACTAATCAACGTCATTAGGTTTAAACGCCGCGCTACAGTGCTTTGCCGAACGAACCCGACAATAGCAGCGTCAGTCGTGCTTGCCCGGCGGCTCGCCGGCGATTCCGGCCACAGAGGCGCCGGCCAAAGCTCAGAACGGAACCGCAATAGTACTGCGTGCCTTAGGGTGGTGGCGGCGACGACTGAAGTGGCCTGAATCGGCTGCTAGCCGGAGATGGGCAGAGCTAAAGCTTTGGCCAAAACGCAAATGCGAAAACAAGCTCCGCAAAGTCCATACAAGCGGGCGCCTTAGCATCTCAAAGGTCCAATGAAACTACCTGAGGGTCGGAGAGAAGAGGAGCTAGTCGGAGATGGCTTGTCGACGATGAGGTCCACGGCGGCAGTTGCGGTTCAACGAGGGGAAGAAGACCTGAAGATGGAGAGAGGCCAAAGGATGTTGGAGCCGCTCAAGGGTGTCCATTATATGGTAGAAACGAAAGGAATTGAGGAATGTTTTACCGGGTCGGTGTGGAGGAAGAAGAACAGTGTTCTTGTGGCAAAAATGGCAAAACTTCAATTCCTAGAGCTCCTGTCGACAAATGACAAAATTGATTGAGGGGAAAGCTTTATGATGTACTAAGACACAATTTGACGCACAAAGTTGAGGATAATACTCACTGAGCACCACGTTGGCACAGGAATGTTCTCGGGAGTGTGCTTTGGAGAACAGCGAGAACTCGAAGATGGAACAAGAGCTACATGCAACAAGAGAAGTTCGCATTAGCAAAAATGGAGATGGCATTGAACATGGAGCAGAGAGGGACCTTCAGATGGAAGCTTACCCTAGCGATGCCAACGAGGGAGCTTCCTTTTCCTCCGCCACCGCAAGGAAAAGTGAGGAAGAAAAGGAGTGCCGAGGGGATTTAACCCGAAAAAATGATGGAGTGGGGCAGCGAGAGGAACACTCGGGTGCCAACGAAGCGGTGGGATGTCAAAGAGTTCGAGCGTCGCGGTCGCGTGGAGCTCAGCTCCTGCGCGCGCACGCCTGCTCAAGGTGGAAGACAGGTCCGACAAGTGGGACCGGCGTGGCAGTAACTCAACACGCGTGGTTCAAGTGGATTAGTGTGGACCGTTGGATCTGGACTAGGCGGGTCAGATTCATTGTGACTTTCAGACTGCCGAGCTAGCGATGAGATCTGGACCGTTGAACTTAGATCCAATGTCTGCATGTGTTGGTGCATTTAGTTGACTCGATCGAGTTAGTTCGCCTGGGTCAGACTCGGGCCCAAGGAACAGTGTCGGTTGGTTTGGGTTTAGGGTTTGACTGAGAATTAAATTTGGTCTCCCAAGTTTGACCAGGGCCTTAAAAATAGAAATAAATTCTCTAAATTCATGAAATAAAACTGGGGTGCTCCTCGTACAGCCTAGTGTCCACAAAAATTATAAAACCCTACTATTAATAATATAATTTCAATAATGTAAATTCAAACTTATGGTAGGTTATTAAGTTGTGTTTGAATTTTATTAGGGTTTAAACCAGTCCCATAAATTTGGAAAAAATTATATTAATTATTGATAATTAATATAGTATTTGAATAAATTATTTCCAAAGGAACTTTAGTAGCATTTGTTTCAGTTTTTCTTTTGGAGTTCAATTTAAAGTGTATATTTAATAATTGTTTTGAGATTGTCCAAGTGCAATACTTAATGAAAATGTTTCAAAACCTGATGCATGCTAATGAGAGGCAAGGTAATCCTCTTTATTAATTCGAGGATGTGACAACCAAGCAAGCGCTGGACTCTACACGAATCGACACCAAATAAATAAAAAATAAAACTAAATAAAATCTAAAAATTATAAAATTAGTACCATTAGAAATATTATGAATTTAGGAGAAAGAATCGACTAATTTGGAGTTCGTACAGAAGAGAACGAACTCACGGAAGATTTGCCAGAAGGAAAATCCTGAAAATTGGAAGAGAGGGGAATATTCTTGGAATATTCTGTTCGGGGTTTAATAATGCAAAATCACAGTGTATGACATATGGGGCCCATATGCTATTGGGAGAGAGATGGAAAGTGTAATACTCCGGAAGTGTGAGAAGTCAAGAATCGGATTAATTAAAATTAATTGGTAGAGAATTATTTAATCGGGGAAGATTTTATTTTCAGTTTTCGTCAAAATCAAGTTAGAGAGGGGCTTTTCCGCTTGTTTTTCTCTTCCATTTGGGGCTGGGCCTTGGCCCATCTAGCCTAGTGTGTGGCCGGCCAAAGGGGGGAGGGCCACCCTCCCCAAACCCTAGCCGCCCCCCCTCCCCTTTTCCTCCTCCCACTTGCAGCCGCCCCCTTCTCCTCTCCCTTGGCCGACTCCTCCCCTCTCCCTTGCACCTCCCCTCTCGCAAGGTGCTGTCCCTTGCACCTCCCCTCTCCCAAGGTGCTGTCCCTTGCGCAAGAAAGAAGAAAGAGAGGAAGAAAAGAAGGAGAAGAAGGAGAAGAAGGAGAAGAAGGAGAAGAAGATTTTGTGTGGGGATTGGTTCAGCGAGTTCTAGCGGTTCTACAAGGGTAACGAGATGCCTTCCCCGCTGTTTGATCCTTAGTAGATGCGAAACCGATTAGAATTGTTGGTTAATTGTTGGGCTGCAGAAGATTCAATTCTGTCCAGTACCTTGCGTGGGTTTTTTCGTGTATTTAGAGGCTGAATTTGAAGATTCCATCTCCTAGATATATGTGGGATATGTTGTTATCTTTCCGTATCTGCGAAGATCACTCGATTCCGAGGTCTGAGTCAAAAGTTATGATCATTTTATTATCTGCTGCCAGAAATCTGACGAGAATAATCTGTCTGGTTATTTCCTAAAATTTGAAAGGGATTTTGGTAGAATCTGAAAGTTCACCCAACTAGGTTATTGTAGGTAATTCGATAACCTTTTCAGATTGATAAAGAACGATCAATTCGGAGTTATTTGTTAAAAGTTATGGTCATTTTAGTTTTGCTGTTCAATTGTGTAGGCAGTTTCTGTACTGAAAGTTCAGACAATGGTTAGCCTAATATTTTGGCCGAATTGGATTATCGTGTCAACTAGAGTATTGTAGATTAGTCAGTTAAGAATCTACAAAAATTGGGTTTACCTCTTTTTAACTTCCAGATCATGAGTTATGTCATTTACCGTGCTGCTGTCCAGAAACGGTACATGGCAGGAAACGTTGTTTTTCAGTTTCAGCTTTGTAAACTCGTTTTGAGTCGCCAAATGGCGATGTGGAATGCCGATTAGTAGTTCTGGGTATATTGTTCTTATTGAATTTATTTTACCTGTTTAGGAGGTGAAGCCTCAGGTTTAGGAGTAACAACTTGGCCGTACGACGCGTCCCATCGTGGAAGGCAAGTAATTGTGCAAGAGTTACTACCGCTTAATTGGTTTTTCCTACTACTTGCAAACTATATGATTATCGTATTTTGGAGTATTTTGCCATGGTTGGTTGACTTACAAATGAGGTGATAACAACAATTAATAATCTAATGTTTTATTTTGGCTATCTTGTGTGTAGTCATGAAGTGGTTGTTTTATGTCTTTGAATGTGCATCATGGATGTATTTTTCCATAGTGTTTATGTGGTAGTAGTACAAGTTAACCTTGTTGGTGCTCTTATGGAGATGACACATATGTGGTTTATGAGTATCATATCATTCATAGCATATCATGACATTGCATTGTGGATGTCGCCGCTTATGGCCGCGATCAGACTGCAGACAAAGATCGTACATTGTCAGAGTACGATGCACTCTCTTACCCCGATGGGTAAGGGTGCAGTGGAGCATGGCATGCATTTGCATTAAGCATTGTGGATGGAGGACATGCATACTTATGCCAATGGTTGAAATCTTAAGAGGAAGGACTCATGTTAGTCCATGTGGTTAATTGAATGAGATAGTGGAATGTGGTTGCGGTCATGCAATAATATAATTTGTGTTGTAGCTTGCTTGTTATTGATTAACCTGTTACTCAATTTACTTGCTGAGATTTTATCTCACTCTTGTTGTTTCTTTCCCCCTTTCAGGTGATTCTTAAGCATTCCTGGGATGGGTAGAGTGGCACTGCAATAATGCACTCAATTCATAGTTTTATGTTGTAATAAAGTTGAGAGGAAACTAGCCTAATGACTAGCTATTTACGAGTGTTCTGTTGAATTATTATTGATGCCTTTATGGACTACACATGGATTATTCTGCTAGAGGTTGTTTAATTATTGAACTTGTTATCGTTATCTTTATTCCCTTAGTGGTTTATGCTTCCGCTTATTGATACTTGCCTAGAGTTGTCGCTTAAATAATAAATTTTGAAATTATTGGCTAGTTGAGAGTGGTTAAGTAGCATCCTGGTAATGTGGGTCTGGGTGTTACAGTTGGTATCAGAGCCTAGGCTTTAGGTTCTAGGAGAAGTAAGAAAATTGACACACTTGCACATGTAGGATGGGGAAGGGTTTGCATATCTTGCATATACCTTGTTGAATTCTTTAATTTATTGCTTGTGCTTCACTTGTCTGAGATTAATGTTTTGTTTGCTTGTGGGTTGCGGTGGTCGCAGGAATGCCACCTAAGGGTAGTGGCCGTGTTCGTCTTCCTATGCCGTGCACAACCGGCAGCTTGAGGAGGCCGAGGATGCTCGGCCGGTGGCGGTACTCAAGAGGAGCCGTGGTCGTGGTCGGGCCATGCGGAAGAGTTGAGGGCTTTGAAGCGGGGCGGTGGCCTGGTGCCGATGCCGCCCGGTGCTCGAGGTTGCGGCGGTGGAGCGATCGCGGCATCTCACCGTGAGTGGGTAGGGTTGAGGCCGGCGGCCGACGCGCGCCACTCTGTCCAGTCACGATCGGCCGTCCCACGTGGAGGACAAGATGGAGGCTTTTGAGGTAGTGGCTTCCGATCGCGTGCACTATGTGGCGCAACTAACGAAGGAGAGGCCGGATCACGTGGAAAGGAGTGCGATCCTGCATCAAGACGGCCGCACATGGACTCCCATCGTGGGCGGAGTTCGTCCGCGGTTTGAGAGGTTCTACCGCAGACCTTCTCGACAAGATGAAAATTGACTTGGGCAAATACACTCAAGACAAGCGATGCATGGCGAGTATGAGGTGGGCTTCAATCGAGTAGTCCGCCGTCCCACATGTGGCTCGGGGCGATGCGGAGAAGGCCAGTGCGCTTTAAATCGGGGCTTAGGCCTTCGATCCGCCACTGCTGGGTGCCTTCCGATCACAGATTTTCGTACCACAGTGGAGCAGGCCTTGGGGATCGAGATGCGGCATGCGTGCACGGAGGACACTCGCAAGGCCTGCGGAGAGATCACCTCGGTCATAGCGAGAGGAGGGCCATTCTGGGGCCCTATGTTTAAGAATGCAAAGGGTCGTCGTCCACCACCCTACCGTGGTAGCGCGCGCAGGCGAACCGACTCTACCGGAGGAGCTCTCTGCGAGCATCATGCCACTTGGCCCTGACCGCTTGGTGTGCTTGTTGTGGGATCCGCACAGCGGAGTGACCGCTCTTGGAGAGGGCGTGTACTATTTGTGGTCAAAACCACAAGGATGTGGTGTGCGGCGTAATCCCAAGGGAAGCTACGATGGGAGTTGGCGCCTACACCTTGGCCGCGGATTCTCTCGTCCTGATGGCACCGTTCAGATGATGGCTGTGGCTCCTACCCCGCAGTCCCTACCCGCGGTCCCTACACCGCGTTACCTGCCGGCGCCTTCAACACCTTCATCGACTGTCTTGGCGCCCCCACCTGGAGGATACTGGGTTCAGCAGCCTACTCCATCGACCCCGGTACCTCAGTGGACACCTGCGCCGACCTACCAGAGTGTGGGAGATCCTTCTTCTTCAGCTGTCCCTGCGGCATTCTCCATGCCGACATCGGATGGCAGGGATCGTGGAGACGTTGTGACAGGTACCTTATCTGTTGACTCTTTCGATGCCTGCGTACTTTTTGATTCTGGAGCCAGTTTCTCTTTTGTCTCGGAGAATTTTGTTGAGCGGGCAGGGCTTTCGGTGCAGTCAATTGGGAGGGCAGTGGTTGTTAGTTCTCCTAGTGGGCTTATATCCAGTTCCCGTGTTTGCCCTGGTTGTGTGGTGATTCTAGCGGATGAGGAGTTCGTGGCGAATTTGGTGGTTATACCCCTGGAGCCCTTCGATGTGATCCTTGGCATGGATTGGCTCACGCGGTATCAAGCTGTTATCTCTTGTTTCTGGAAGACGGTCACTTTGCGTTCTCTGTCTGGGCATGAAGTTGTTTTTCAAGGGAGTGCTCCGCGGTACTCTCTCTTGTTGCTGTGCCAGTTGTTTCCTGATCGGCGGATGCGGAAGTCAGGGTTGTTGTGGGCTTTGGTGGAGGGTCACGAGGCTGCCTTGAGGTTAGAGAACATACCGGTAGTCTGCAAGTACCCGGATGTTTTTCCCAGTGAGCTCCCGACCGCCACCGCAGCGGAGTCGATCTTCAGTCGAGCTTGTTCCGTGCACGGCCTATTTATAAGTCCCTCAGACCGGATGGCACCGGTTGAGCGAGTGGAATTAAAGCGATTGGATGAACTCTTAGCTAAGGGGTTCATTAGACCGAGCACGTCACCTTGGGCTGCTCCGGTTTTGTTTGTGGGAAAGAAGGATGGCACCAAGAGGCTTTGTGTGGATTATCGAGCACTCAACCAAGTGACAATCAAGAACAAGTATCCCCTGCCTCGTATTGAAGATCTCTTCGATCAGTTGAGAGGTGCCAAAATATTTTCCAAGATTGATTTGCGATGCCGTTACCATCAATCGCGAATCGTGAGGAGGATATAGAGAAGACAGCATTTAGCACAAGGTATGGGCATTACGAATATGTCGTTATGTCTTTTGGACTGACTAATGCTCCTGCTGTCTTTATGGAAGCTATGAACAGGATGCTCCATGAGTACCTGGATTCTTTTGTGGTGGTCTTCATCGACGACATCTGGTTTATTCCAAAGCGGAGGAGGACCACGAGTTGCATCTCAACTTTGGTCCTAGATACTCTTCTGAGGAATAAATACTATGCGAAGCTAAAGAAGTGTGCTTTCAGTTATCCAAGTAGGATTTTTGGGTCATACCATCACCAAGACGGTATTACAAAGGATCCAAGAATGTGGCGTGATGGTTGATGGCGGAGGCCAACCAATGTGTCGAGATCCGAGTTTCCTTGGTCTTGCCGGGTATTATCGGCGCTTTGTGCAGGATTTTTCTAGCATTGCTAGACCAATGACCCGACTCACGCAAAAGGGGGTTCCTTTTGTGTGGACGGACGCTTGTGAGGCTGGGTTTCAGACTTTGAAGAACAAGCTGGTGAATGCACCTATTCTATCCTTGCCCGGAGTGGCAAGCGCTTCACGGTGTACGGATGCTTCTCGGATTGGACTCGGATGTGTCTTGATGCAAGAGGGCGAGTAATCGCTATGCTTCTAGACAGATTGAAGACTCATGAGCGCACTATCCCACTCATGATCTCGAGTTGGCGGCGCTTGTGTTTGCTCAAAGTTATGGAGCATTACTTGTATGGGGAATAGTGCGATATCTTCACGATCACAAGAGCCTTAAGTATATATTCACGCAAATGAGAGCTAAATTTGAGGCACGGATGTGGTTGGAGTTAATCAAAGATTATGACTCGACTATCGATCACCTGGTAAGGCTAATGTGGTGGTGATGCCCTAGCGTGATAGGGTACCTCGGTAGCGTTGTCCTTGGTCTCGGAGTTTGAGAAGATGGGTATTTCTTTACGTCTTCACTGGTTCAAGGCAGCGAGACACAAATGATCATCGATCGCCATCCCCGAGCGTTCTTGAAGCTCAACGGCAGACGATCGGCTCCTTTGAGAGGTGCGGAAGAGGATCTCGAGGGTGTTCCCGAGATTTTAGTGTGGATGAACACGTGCGGTTCGTTTCAAAGGCGGGCAGTGTACCCCGAAATCACCGGTGAAGGATGATATTCTTCGTGAGGCTCACCGGACCCCATATTCGGTACATCCGGGAGAGACCAAGATGTATCGTGATCTGAAACAAATCTTTTGGTGGAAGCGGATGAGGTGGATATTGCTAAATATGTCGCCGCTTGTGGCGTTTGTCAGCAGGTAAAGGCCGAGCACAAGCGCCTGCCGGTTTGTTGCAGCCCTTGGAGGTACTGAGTGGAAGTGGGAGCATATCACTATGGACTTTGTGGTTGGGTTGCGCGCTGCCAGAGGGCGAGATGCAATATGGGTCGTGGTGGACAGGCTTACAAGTCCGCACACTTCATACCGATAAAAGCGACCAACACAAATGCAGACCTAGCCCCGTTGTACATCCGAGAGGTGGTGAGACCGCACGGTGTACCCAAGTCCATTGTTTCGACCGAGATGCCAAGTTCGTCTCTAAGTTACGGCGAGTCTTGAGTGCGTTGGGCACGACAGTTTCCCTCGATGAGCTTTAGTTTCCTCGATGCGACTTTTCACCTCGGACGGATGGTCGGTCAGGCGGACCATTCGCACCACGGAGGATATGCTTCGTGCTTGCGTGCTATCTTGGAAGGGCGATTGGGAGGACTATCGGCTTTGGCGGTTCGCTTATAACAATAGTTATCGGTAGTATCAAGATGCCTCCTTTTGAGGCTTTGTATGGTCGGAGGTGTGTTTCCCTCTTTGTTGGGATGCGGTGGGTGAGAGGTCGTTGCTTGGTCGGATCTTGTTCACAGACCGTGGAGAAAGTGCGGAGGTTCGTCGAAACTTGTTGGTGCTCGAGCCGACAAAGAGTTATGCGGATGTTCGGCGCCGAGAGTTGGAGTTTGCGGTGGGTAGCCTTGTGCTCCTTGGTGTCTCCAACCAAGGGTATTGTTCGTTTGGTACCACCGAAGCTTAGCCCGCGTACATCGGTCCTTTTCCGGTGGTTGCTCGGGTGGGTAGTTTGGCTTATCGTTTGGGTTGCCAAACTCATTGAGTGGTGTGCACAATGTTTTCCATGTGTCTATCTTTGAGAAATACTTACGGATCCGAACACAAGATTGACTGGAATAGGTCACAGTGGAGCAGATCTCACTGTGGAGAGTCGGCCGTTCAGTATCTTGGATACGTCGGAGCCGAGTCTTGAGAATAAGACCATCAAGTATGTGAAGGTCCTATGGGCGAATCGATGCGAGAGAGAGGCTACGTGGGAGTTGGAGGATCATTTGCGAAAGAAGTACCCCGAGCTCTTCGAGGCTGGTGAGTACTCCTAGTTTGGGTTGCTGTTTGCTTGTTGTTCTGTTCTTTGTGGTCTGTAGAATTGGATTCGAGGGCGAATCCTTTTAAGGTGGGAAGAATGTAATACTCCGGAAGTGTGAGAAGTCAAGAATCAGATTAATTAAAATTAATTGGTAGAGAATTATTTAATCGGGGAAGATTTTATTTTCAGTTTTTGTCAAAATCAAGTTAGAGAGGGGCTTTTCCGCTTGTTTTTCTCTTCCATTTGGGGCTGGGCCTTGGCCCATCTAGCCTAGTGTGTGGCCGGCCAAAGGGGGGGAGGGCCACCCTCCCCAAACCCTAGCCGCCCCCTCCCTCCCTTTTCCTCCTCCCACTTGCAGCCGCCTTCTCCTCTCCCTTGGCCGACTCCTCCCCTCTCCCTTGCACCTCCCCTCTCCCAAGGTGCTGTCCCTTGCACCTCCCCTCTCCCAAGGTGCTGTCCCTTGCGCAAGAAAGAAGAAAGAGAGGAAGAAAAGAAGGAGAAGAAGGAGAAGAAGGAGAAGAAGATTTTGTGTGGGGATTGGTTCAGCAAGTTCTAGCGGTTCTACAAGGGTAACGAGATGCCTTCCCACTGTTTGATCCTTAGTAGATCTGAAACCGATTAGAATTGTTGGTTAATTGTTGGGCTGCGAAGATTCAATTCTGTCCAGTACCTTGCGTGGGTTTTTCGTGTATTTAGTGGCTGAATTTTAAGATTCCATCTCCTAGAGATATGTGGGATATGTTGTTAATTTCAGTAGCATGCGAAGATCACTCGATTCGAGGTCTAAGTCAAAAGTTATGATCATTTTATTATCTGCTGCCAGAAATCTGACGAGAATAATCTGTCTGGTTATTTCTAAAATTTGAAAGGATTTTGGTAGAATCTGAAAGTTCACCCAACTAGGTTATTGTAGGTAATTCGATACCCTTTTCAGATTGATAAAGAACGATCAATTCAGGTTACCTGTTAAAAGTTATGGTCATTTTAGTTTTGCTGTTCAATTGTGTAGGCAGTTTCTGTACTGAAAGTTCAGACAATGGTTAGCCTAATATTTTGGCCGAATTGGATTATCGTGTCAACTAGAGTATTGTAGATTAGTCAGTTAAGAATCTACAGAAATTGGGTTTACCTCTTTTTGACTTCCAGATCATGAGTTATGTCATTTACCGTGCTGCTGTCCAGAAGCGGTACATGGCGGAAACGTTGTTTTCAGTTTCAGCTTTGTAAACTCGTTTTGAGTCGTCAAGTAAGCGATGTGGAATGCCAATTAGTAGTTCTGGGTATATTGTTCTTATTGAATTTATTTTACCTGTTTAGGAGGTGAAGCCTCAGGTTTAGGAGTAACAACTTGGCGGTGGCCGCGTGCATCGTGGAAGGCAAGTAATTGTAGCAGATGTTACTACCGTTTAATTGGTTGTTCCTACTACTTGCAAACTATATGATTCTCGTATTTTGGAGTATTTTGCCATGGTTGGTTGACTTACAAATGAGGTGATAACAACAATTAATAATCTAATGTTTTATTTTGGCTATCTTGTGTGTAGTCATGAAGTGGTTGTTTTATGTGCTGAATGTGCATCATGGATGTATTTTCCATAGTGTTTATGTTGTAGTAGTACAAGTTAACCTTGTTGGTGCTCTTATGGAGATGACACATATGTGGTTTATGAGTATCATATCATTCATAGCATATCATGACATTGCATTGTGGATGTCGCCGCTTATGGCGCGATCAGCGTCTGACTGACATCGTACATTGCCGTGTCTGATGCACACTCTTACCCTGATGGGTAAGGGTGCAGTGGAGCATGGCATGCATTTGCATTAAGCATTGTGGATGGAGGACATGCATACTTATGCCAATGGTTGAAATCTTAAGAGGAAGGACTCATGTTAGTCCATGTGGTTAATTGAATGAGATAGTGGAATGTGGTTGCGGTCATGCAATAATATAATTTGTGTTGTAGCTTGCTTGTTATTGATTAACACATTACTCAATTTACTTGCTGAGATTTTATCTCACTCTTGTTGTTTCTTTCCCCTTTAAGTGATTCTTAAGCATTCTGGGATGGGTAGAGCGACCTTGTAATAATGCACTCAATTCATAGTTTTATCTTTGTAATAAAGTTGAGAGGAAACTAGCCTAATGACTAGCTATTTACGAGTGTTATGTTGAATTATTATTGATGCCTTTATGGACTACACATGGATTATTCTGCTAGAGGTTGTTTAATTATTGAACTTGTTATCGTTATCTTTATTCCCTTAGTGGTTTATGCTTCCGCTTATTGATACTTGCCTAGAGTTGCTGCCGAAATAATAAATTTTGAAATTATTGGCTAGCTGTAGAGTGGTTAAGTAGCATCCCAGGGTAATGTGGGTCCTGGGGTGTTACAGAAAGAGAGAGGGAATGAATGTGTATGACTAGTGGGGCCCTTTGGTCATTAAGAGAGAGAGAGAGTAACTGAGAGGAAGCAAAGGAAGGTGTACGGTAGCATCGGCATGCGGCGACGTCAACGATCGACGACATGGCGGCGGGCGTTGACCACAAAAAATGGAACCCCAGCAGGGTTTCCTACCTACGTGAGGTGGTGGCATGGCCGGAGGAACACGGGCATGGGGAGGCGGTCGGGTGAACCGGGGTGGTCAAAGGGTGGCCGAGACGGCTGGATAACGGTGGCGGGCGGCGGGAATGGGGTGGCAACGTCTTGCTCTGGTGACGGTGCGACCGAAAGGAGGTGGGGATGGATGGGGAATATCTAGGACACATGATGATGCACAAAGCATGGCTCGAGGCTCACCGAAGAAAGAGGTTGGATGACGGAGGTAATTCGGCTGGGAGGAAGAAGATGGCGAAATTCGACGAAGAACTGCAATGAAAGATGAAATTGATTGAGGAGAAATGCTAATGGAACTCGGGAACACGACATGACGTGGTTCGGGATTCGAAAATCTCACCGGAGTGATGGGAATGGCGATGCGAGCTACGGCCGGTGACGCGGAAGATGACGCGTTCCAGCGATGATGTGGTATGGGAGAACGCGGGAGTTGGGGCAAAACAAAGAGGAGGCCGAGGCCGACTCGGTGCTCTACTTATAGTCCAGGAAGGCAGAGGAAACAACACAGGCACGACGACATTGATGGCGGAGACGGTTTCGGCTCCAATTAATGGCGACGCTTGGCAAAGGAAAATGACAAGGATTGAATGCGTGCGATAGTGGGTGTTGATGGCGTGAAGTAAAGGCGATGACACAATGTGTGTAGTGGGGACGATGGTGGGATGCAGGCGTGTGGGTGGTGCTAGCTTGGCTCTAGGCAGAGCAGAGGAAGAAGAAAGGAAGAAAATGGCTCGGGAGAAAGAAAGAAGTTAGGCTCGGCCCGAAGCAAGAGATTTGATTTCGGCCCAAAACCAAATATTGAATAGGATGTCTGATATTTGAATTTCGGCTCAGCTTTGAAATAAAAATAGAATTGAGTTTTGATTTGGAATTTTGGGATTGTTTTGAATTCGGTAATTGAAATTTAAGAATATAGATGAAAGATGGAATTGAAATTAGAATTTCGGAATTGAGCTGAGAGAGATGGAAATTTGATTTGAAGTTGAATTGGGATTCGGGATTTGAATTTGAATTTGAGTATTTAGATTTGATTTGATATTCGAAATTTGGATTGATTTAGCAAGAACTCTAGTTAAAAGCCAAATCTTTGAATTAATTACTTTAAATTAAATTTTTAACAAGAGAGGCAAATTGGGATGTTACAAACAAGTAGGAAAATCTAACCTAAAATTTGAAGTATAGGCAGATCGCTAGCATGGCAACGCCCCTAGGGACGTTGGCACTGCCGTCATCACTTTACCTATGTAGAGACTATCTATTAGAGATGTTGTCCCTAAAGATGATGTAGCATATGTTAGAGACAAGGTTATCTCTAACTATTGGAGATGCCTTTATACTTCTCCATAAATCTCCTCCATGGACGCCAAGCACTAAGCAGTGATGACCATAATGGCATCTTTTGTAACGAGTGCTACTTGCCAAGGGCATCATGATCACTCGTCAACGATAGCAAATGGTTGTCCTACATTATGTTAGTTTTGCATGTAATTCAGGGCGGCCATTGGAGTATCCTAACCTTTCGAAAGTAAAACAAACATCAAAATTTCTAAGGGAGATCAAGGGCAGATGCTCTGTCCAAAACAAGGGATAATGATCGAACCAACTAATTATATGCTGCCATAAGATGGTGGTTGTCATTCTAGACCCAACCCATTATACGTATCTGCTCTTTGATAGCCCATTGGGGTAAGTGCAGGGATGCTTGGCCCATGGCATTCTTCCCTCCTCAAAATTCAGCTTGTTCCTAAGCCGATGCAAAGGTCTCGAGGCCACCAGGATCCCATGGTGTCTGTAGTTCAGCGATGCCAAAAGTGCACGGGCCATTACTAAATTTGATCTTCACGACATCTTCTTCCTCATTGTACTAAGCTCTCATGGAGTAAGGCTGGACACCATTAATATTCATCAACACTACTTCAGAGAGTGTTGGTGTTAGTTCATAATGAGGTAAACACCATCGGGAAGAAGGTCGGGCGGCGTCAGTTTAGTAGGATGAGAGATTAGACTATAAATTGGGATGGTAGAACCTTGGTAGGCTATAGATTATTTCTTATTGTTTGCTTACGAATGGTGCAGTTCTTCTCTTTATATAGATGAGGTTAGCCCCTAAAAATATAGAAACTACCATATCTAATGCAAGCAATCAACTAAGGATAAGATAATATCTATACTTTCTAAATATGAAGATATGCATCTAATCATTCATAATATGAAGATATGCATTAACTATTCCTAATATAAAGGAAACAACTAATCTAATCCATTCGGCATTGTTCATGTGCGTGAACAATACATGTGAAAAGTGTTTATTGCCATAACGCATGGCTGTAGCTCCCCTGGGCCCATGCCTATGACACTTTATCCAACCTGGACAAGCAACTCATCCTTGAACTATAGGGCGGCGGCCATGGCCACAACCTGAGGTGTTTTCTGGATATCATGGGGATATGCTCATGATCTTAGGATGATGATACAATTGGCAATGGTATTGAGGATTTGTTGAAACACGCGTTTTCGGCAAAATTTCAAAAGCTGTCAGGCTATAGGTGGTCTAACCGATTTTGCCTGGTTTACTGGCCAGCTTTGCGGTGATGTTCTTATGCTAGGTCAATTTCTTAGTCTATTGTTGTGCAGGAGGCTTGGAGGTCAACAACGGTCAATGGCGGGGATGATCAGTACTAGGTTTGGAGAGCCGAGGTCCAGAACAATCGAGGATGCTAGGTAAAGGTAGTGGACTCAAGCATGGTGTAAAATGGACAAGGATGACCGAAAGAAAAGTTCGATGCGATGGGTTGCATCAAGCGGCGCGGGCGTCGGCGTAAGTGCCATGGTGGTTTCGGTGGGAGCCGGGTGGGAGAGACTTGCCGACATGAAGAGAGCCGTTGATCAACCTAGATGTGGTGAAGCATGGGAGTGCTTCATGAAGATTGGACTTGATCTTTGGAAAAGGATCGAGAAGGGGTATTTTGGTAACTTCACCAAAATACTGCCTTCATGGCTTTTGGCTAAACCGCGGCACAAGATGGCGCAAGGAGAGGTGGTTTAGGTCAAATGAAGATAAAGATCACAAAGAAAAGGATTCGGGAAGCCTAGTTTGTCATCTACTTTGAGAAGCGTGTATGAGTGTAGACCCGTTTGTGTATAGGCTTAACGGGTGCCCGTTAGGGTTTTCTCTCATAGCCTAGCCTCCACTATAAAAGGAAATGTCCAGATGTGAAGTTCTCAAGTCCTTCCAAGAGAGAAACCCTAACTTGTGTTTTGAGGATTTTGGAGTCGTTGAGGCTAGGGTTCGTGAGAGATGGATTGATTGTGTGCTCAAGTGTTGAGATTTTTTCCTCCATGGTGGAGTGATTGTAAACCAACTTCAATCTCAAATCAATCCAAGTAAGATTATTCAAGATGAGTCTCTTCTTGTTCTTGCTCTCTCTATGGTAATTTTTGGGTTTTTGGTGATCCTTTGATTTCTTGCTGAGATCTTGCTTGCTGTGATATGTGGGAATGCATCTAGGATCATCTTGATCATCTCTTACCCACGAGCAAGTTCTAGGATCAAAGTTTGATTTTCCAAGGTTCTTGTGCCCTCCTTCCCTCATCTAAGAAATTCAAAGAACCTTGGCTTTGATCTTTTCGGTCATCGATTGCAATAGGTTCCTGGTATTCTTGATTAGCTATGGTTGAAATTTGAGGGGATTTGGATCACCGGTTCAAAAGGTGAACCGATTTTGGTTTTTGGTTTCACGCTATTTTTTCCTGTTCACCGGTATGACCGCTACTGTTCGCACGTTATTACTATTCACCAGTATGCCCACTACTGTTCATCGGTACTAGTGTTCACCGGTCTGACCGCCTGACTCATTTTAATTTGAGTTTTTGGTGTTTTTAGTTGTGCTTTAGGGTCTCGATTGGATTCAATACAAGACATCTGCTGTGCTTGTTCGTTGATCTTTATAGCTTTCATAGCTAGTGGAGAGAAAATTGAGATGGATTCGATCAAGGTGAAAAATAGGCAGAGCTCCTATTCATCCCCTAGTCGCCGTTTCGGTCCAACATGTCCACATGTAGACAAGAGGTCGTGGCGTCGACGGAACATCGTATGGAAGATGGCCCGCAATGCTCTAATAGACAGCAGCAAGGACTACGGTCCCTTGGCGTGTCTTGACGTTGCAGGAGACATCAACGGCATGGACAAGCTGCATGGGTAGTAGCAACGCTCTTCCCACCATAGGATGCTTCAGTAATGGAAAAAGCGCAACGTCGTCGTGATCATGACATTTGCCACGGCCTACACCTACGAAGGCATGACGTTTGCTGGGCGCATAAAGAAGACAGCGTTGGACAACAACCTTCTTTCTCGGGGAGGGCATCGTATATGCAACCACGAGGAGCGAGGTCGACGATGCGAAAGTCACGGGCAAAATCAGAGATGCCTCTAGCGGTGTAGATCGTGTAGTAGATGTTGCCCATGCCTTCTTCTTCTCCTCCTTTTCAATCAGCTTGGCCACCATAGCCACCATGTCCGGCAAGATGGCTTTCATGTTGTCTACATCGGCACTCATCTCGTTGAGGGTAGCCCTCATAGCCTTGAAATTCTCGGTAGCAAAATCCTTATTGTCATCTCTGTTACCAATTTTTCATAAACCTTAGTTCATCGGGGTAAATACCATATAGAGGAGCGTTGGGATGGCATGGCTGAAGGGGAGGGGTTTTAGGAGAAAGGAGGGACCATGGACTAAGATTACTGTAGCGTGCATGTCACAATGTGGTACTGTAGCACGTGTGCACTGTTTACCCGCAATTAATTTCCTTTCTTAGGGACTAGATTGATTTAGTTAGTTTGGAAGTTTATCTTTAGTTAATTTGTTTATATAATTTGAAGATTGTTTCTTCGGGGTCAAGTCAAGTTATCCCTATAAAATAGATGATATTGTATCTTCTTTAAGCAAACAATCAATAATGAAGAAGTATTTCGTAAGTCCCTAAGTCTAGCTCTCGTCTCTCCCCTAGACCGGCTATTCTAGATCCATCTCTCCCCCCAACCGGTGCCTTCTTCGTCTAGCGCTGTTCTACCTCATGTCGTCACCGTTCGACATCCCTCCGATGGATGTTTACCCCATTATGAACTAAGTCTCATGACAACTTAGTATCAGAGCTAACACCATGGCTTTCGCTACCGAGTTATCCCAACTAGACAACCTGATGGAGCCAATGAAGAAGACGTTGAAGATGATGCTCCAATAGATTTCGCCCACCCCATTGGAGGAGTTTGTTACCCTATGTTGCAGTTCGAGGACGAGTTGTTTCACCCAGAGGGGTGTAATGTCATGGGTGTGGTACTATAGAATGCATGCACTATTGATGTGTGTACTATTCACCCGCAATTAGTTTCCTTTGTTAGGGATTAAATTGATTTGGTTAGTTTGGAAGTTTATCTTTAGTTAGTTTGTTTATATAGTTTAGAGATTGTTTCTTATGGGTCAAGTCAAGTTATCCCTATAAAAGAGATGACATTGTATCTTCCTTAAGCAAGCAACACTACAAGAAATGCACCCTATAGAGACACTTTTCTAGAGACGTTTTTCAATGTCTCTCTAAAATAGGGACACTACTACAAAAAAGCACATACTGGACACCTCATCACAGACGGTTGACCAAAACCGTCTGTATTACATGACATCACAGACGGTTTTGGTTTAGAGACTGTTTGGATTACTGGCTGCGCTAAAAATCGTTTGTGAACAGGTAATATCATAGACGGTTCATGATAAAAACCATATGTAAAGTATCACAGACGGTTCGTAATAATAACCGTCTGTGATATTGCTACATATCACAGACGGTTTTATGTTGGAAACCGTCTGTGATACTTCACAGACAGTTCTTAGTAATAACCGTCTGTGCTAAGTATCTCCCGATTTTACCTGACTCTGTGACTTGAAATGCCTAATTCTCTGATTTTACACAATTTGTTGGTTGTTTGTTGGTTGTTTGTTGTAAAGAATGATCTTAATTTTGTGTTACTTAAGGTCGGAGCGCCGCCGGAGGTTTTCAGTCGTCTCTTCTTGCTTACGAGTTTGAGTCGAACTCGGACAACATGCAAGAACAGCTTGTGATATGCTAGTGAGGTACAGAGAGAAGTAGTGTTGAACCAATCCAAGAAGCTGATGAGTTCTTCAGGAGCTTGGAGGCACAGATGGTTTCTAGTTACTTTAACTTTGTAACTTTATTCTTTTTTCCCATTCGGAGGGGACATTGTGAAACCTTTTGGTTTCCCTTTTCTATAATGTGTTTGCGATCAGAATTATAATTGGATTTTAGTTGTCTTGTTAGAGGTTGCATATGAAAACTACTGTCCAGCAATTGATTGGTTTGGCTCAAAATCTGATTTTTTTTTGTAATAGAAAAAACTATCACAAACGGTTCTGAACAAAAACCGTCTGTGATAATTGCTTATCACAGACGGTTCTTGTTTAGAATCGTCTGTGAAAATAGACTTTCACAGACGGTTCTGAACAAGAACCGCCTGTGATAATTGACTATCACAGACGGTTCTTGTTCAGAACCTTCTGTGATAGCTTTTTTCACAGATGGTTCAAAAACCGTTTGTGATGATTCATGTCATCACTGACCCATAGACTCAGATGGCTCACGAAAACATCTGTGATGGTGTTCTTGAACCGTCTGTGAAGACCTTTTCTGTAGTAGTGGGAGTTATATAGTCTAGATGAGCTTTTTAGAGACACTTTAAACACAGCTCCAAAATTTTGTATGCTAGAGGCAGTTTTGCGACATTTTCGAGACATATATAAAATTTTATCTTGTAGAGACGTTTTCGAGACACTCTCTAATTCGCTTAAAGGTTATGTTGTGTAAAGATACTTTTTGAGACGCTTTCCAACTCTCTAGAGGCGTTTTTTTTGTGGTTGATATGTGTTAAAAGAACTATATAATAATAATACAACACACAACTAACACACGTGAGGCTGTGAGATTGAGGTATCTAATCTGATAAGTCTAAGAGAAGTATTTTCTGTAAGGTCTTCAGTTCTAGTACCAACCTTTGCAAGAATACACAAATTTTTATATTTTATTTGTTGAGGCATAGTACAATGTCTCTACATAACGTTGTATATCCCGTAGAGACGCTTGAAAAGACACCACTATTGTCATAGCGACGATACATGAGAAGACGTTTATGAGGTGTTTTTGAAAACACCTCTACAACTGCCTATATAGGGGTGGGGAAAAACGCCTCTACTATACAAAGAAGTCGACTCTATGAGCTAATTCTGTTGTAGTGCAATCAACAATGAAAAACTATTTCTTAAGTCCCTAAGTCTAGCTCAGTTCTCTGCCCTAGGCCGCCTATTGTAGATCCATCTCTCCCCCAACCAGTGCCCTCTTCGTCTAGCGCTGTGCTACCTCAAGTCATCGCCGTTCGACGTCTTTCCAATGGATGTTTACTCCGTGATGAAGGTTCATGATAGTTGGCCCCAACCGCACACAAACATTAAGAATCCTCCTGAAGCGCATGCACAATCCACAAGCTACGGCGTGAGAATGGCAAGGAATTCTGCCACGAATAAAAGTTGATCCTGAAATTTTGCTTTTAGTGACTCCACATTCTCATTGAACATATTTGGCATCCCGATGGGCAGATTGCACAGACAACTTTTTGATGGGCTGCAGAGCATCTAGCTGCATGTGGAGTTCTTCAGAAATATATATAAAAAATTCTTCTCTTTTGCAACTCGTGTGCAAGTTTTCTAGATTTTAATTTGGCTTTTCCATTTTTGTTTGAAGCCAAAATCTATTTTGTTTGCAAAATTTAAAACTAAAGTATAGCTAAAAGTATTTTTATTATGTTCTAAATAATTCAAGGGACTTCTGTGAATTTTCCTGGAATTTTTCTACTCTATTAACTAATTTGTAAAAAGCCTTTTGCTTTTTCAGGATTTCTTTATTCGAAAATCTATTTAAAATTCTCTTTCGGCTCTTGGGCCGAATTCCTCCCTCAGCCCGTTTCTCGGCCAGCTCCGCGCACGCGTGCCCGCGCACCTCTCCTCCCTGCACCGTCCGATCAAAATCGGACGGCATCCTCTCCGCCGCGTCCTCCTCTTTGGCCGACCGTCCAATCAAAATCGGACGGCCATCGTTCATCGTCCCCGCGGCATCGTCTTCCTCCGGACCCCCCTCTCCCTCGCGCGGCCGTGCGCAGCACCCCGTCGTGAATCCCGCCGATCCCCATCGCCCCGCGTCTTCTCGCTACCTCCCTGCTACCCCGCCGCCTCCGCCGCGCCCGCTGCTACCACTATACCCCGTCCCGTCGCTGACGTCAGCTGGCGCAATAATTTGAATTTAATTTGTAAAAATAAATCAGAAATTGAGGAAAATCCAATTTTCTTCATTTTATGTGTTTTCCAAATTTCGGAAGGCCATAATTTCTTTGTTCGAACTCCGATTCGAGTGATTCAAATTTCTAAATTCATCTAAAATCCCCTTCTTGCTGTTAGTGCTAATTTGGTATTTATTTCGAATTTATTTGGAGTTGTTTTATTTATTTTATTCTTTTCGCACGTGTAAAAACCGGCTTTTCGGAAGATTTCTCGGATCCGACGACCGAAGCACCTCAACTCTTCAACGATGGCAAGTCATAGACCTTTGATCATATTGAACCCATCTTTATAAAACTATATGGTTTTATATAAACATGCATTGCTAGTTTATATTAAATTGTTTCGGGAGTAGATAAATGCCTAATTGATGTATACCTCCTTGATAAATTGCAAACGACATGTACCCTTGAATGACATGAACCCTTGGACACCTTAGGAGGGTTTATACTAGTTGGACATTGATAAATTACCAACGGGTATCGTATTATGCTTAGCCATGCTATAATTTTACGTGGGGACTCATGACCGTAAGCTCATATGAATAAACTTGATTAACGGAATTATGGAATCGTGGCACGGCCACCTTTGTTAAAAGATGTTGTGCCAAGGCTAGGGTGGTCTTCGGCCGGGTTGAACCGAAAATGTTTTATGCTCGGGCGAGTGGATGGTGGTAAGTGTGGGTGCCGTAACGCACATTGGGACGTGGATTAGTCTCACCTGAGCAGCCAACTAAGGACTTAACCTTGAACCATTGATCTGGGTCACATCGTGCAACCACATGTCCATGATGGGGTGGACTGGCCTAATAATTAGCAATGGTGGCTGAGGTTACATTGCGGTGGAGCGTCTTTGAATCGCTAGCGCAAGAGGGGGCACGAATCTAGCGGGTGCGAAGCTCGTTAGAAGCGAAACCTTAGCGGGCAGCTCTTAGCCAGTTCAAAGCTTTGTAATGGCCTTGTGATAATCTCTTAGTCACACGCCTTCGGAAGTGTGAAACTCCTGACAGTATAAGATGATTTTCTCTTGTGGGTAAAGTTGTACAACCTCTGTAGAGTGTATAAAAACTATTCGAATAGCTGTGTCCCCGGTTATGGACATGCCTGGAGATTTCACGCAAGGGGTAGATGTTTTCCTCAAAGTGGTGGAATTGATGGTTTGGATGGAAAGGTTGGGTTGATCTTTAGTTGTTTCAAAGACCTGAATTACTTATGTACTAATCTTTTAAATTGTGCTTTTAATCTACTTATTGTATTTATTGCTAAATGTTGCTTTCTGCAAAAGAGAACATAAAGCCATCCTTGTCTAGCCTCGCACGATTAATAATTGCATACATTTCCCTATGACTTGCTGAGTACATTCAAAGTACTCACGGCTTGCGCCCTGTGTGATTAATCCCCACAGAAGAACCCGGAAACTCAAAGTTTTATGAAGAGGAGTATCCTGAAGACTTTGCGAACTAGGTCGCGTTCTCCACTCGATTACTTGTGGGCATGTCGCGTGGCCACCACAAACATTATGTTTCCGCTGCAAGTTGTCTTTTGTTGCTAAGCCCTGCATGGCGCACTCTGTAAGACTTGACCATAAGGTCCCTTTTGCTACTAAGTAATATTAATTTGTCCGCTTCATCGTCATTTTGTTGTATGGTTGTGATTACAACGATGTTGTAACTGTGCGAGCTAACTACTGATCTGGGACTAGTTCAGAATGCATAGAGGGTCCTGGGGTTGTATAACCGGGGCTCCGACAAGAGGTGGTATCAGAGCCATATTGACTGTAGGACGTAACCATAGTTAGCAAGGTCGCATTAGTCCAAAGTTTCCAAAATTTATTTTCTAAATCAAACCAACAGTTAACCTGGGTAGTTGTTCTTCTCTTCTCTTGTTCTATTCTTTTCTCGTCTATTCTAATCTTTTCCCACTTCATTCTCAGAATCTTACATCTTATCTATTCTAAAAATGGTTTTCAAATCCAAATTGATCCCTCTTACCTCCGTAATCTCTAAAGGATCGAGCCTTGTTTTGGTCGACCATCCCAAATAAGCTAAATTAGAAGTGTTCTAATAGGGCTACCCTCCTAGCTGTAGTATCGTCTAGTAAGGCCGTTAGGCTCGAGTTTTGGATGCTTCTTGGTAGCTTTCCAGCTATCCGTTCTTCGGGTTTAACCGAACATCCCCAATTAGGTTGCTCTATCTTTTCCCCCTGTTCTCCCTCGTCTTTTGTGCTTTTCCCTCTTATCTATCGTGCTTTCTTCCTCTCGTCTATTAAACTTGGAAGGTTTTGTGCAGATGGTTCAGACCAGCAACACTGGAAGCCAAGTTAACCCTGTGGATCTCAATACCCCGCCACCACCACCTCCTCCAACAACCATGGCAGATCAAGGTCTGGGTCAGTTCATGGCAGCCCAGACACAATTGATGAACTCGATGATGCAGAATATGAACCAGATGATGACCCAGCAGAGCCAGACCGCCGCTGCCCTTCTCTCAATGATGAACCAGAAAAGTCAAGCCACTACCGCAACCCCGCCACCATCACCAACTTTCCCTCAGTCCGGGCTGGCTAAGTTCATGAGGACTCATCCACCTACATTCTCTATCTCCTCCGAGCCATTGGATGCAGATGACTAGCTGTACTCAAATGAAAAGAAGCTAGCCATCACCCGGTGTGATGACCATAAGAAAGTCCTTTATGTTGCATACCAACTTGAAGGTACCACCGCAGAATGGTGGGAGAACTATTGTGCCGCCCATGAGAACCATTAGAACATTGGTTGGGCTGAGTTTTCTGAAGCTTTCTGCCACTCCCACATCCCTGATGGAAAGGTGGAAATGAAGAAGAATGAGTTTCACGAGCTGAAGCAAGGAAACATGTCCGTGAGTGAATACCTCAATAAATCCACTCAACTCTCGCGATATGCTCAAGAGGACGTCGCCACAGATGATGCACGTCAGAAGCGTTTCAAGCGTGGACTCAACCCCAGCTTGAAGGTTCAAGTCATCGGCAACGACTATGCAGATTTCCAGCATCTGGTGAACAAGGCTATGCTCATAGAAGATTCTCGCCGTGAGCTGGCAGAGTCTCATAAGAGGAAGATGATGCAGCATGGTGCTAATCAAGGTCATTCGCAGAGAGCCAGGACAAATGTGCAACACCCTACCCGTTTTGCTCCTCCTGTCATGTTCAAGACTCCAGCAACAGCACCTCGCCCGACTGCACCAGGGTTTCGCAGCCCCAACAACAACATCAACAATCAGCCTCCAAGAAACCCCAAGCCAGCCGCAGGAGTATTCATAGAGTATTTGGATAAGTTCATCATTGTCTTTATTGACGACATTCTAGTATATTCCAAGAGTGAAGAAGAGCATGAAGAGCACCTTCGCTTGGTTCTGACTAGGCTTAGAGATCATCAACTCTATGCCAAATTCAGCAAGTGTGAGTTTTAGATGAAGGAAGTCACTTTTCTGGGACATGTCATGTCTGCAGAAGGGGTAGCCGTCAACCCCAGTAAAGTTAAAGATGTGCTCAATTGGGAGTCACCCAGGTCAGTTGTCGGGACCCAGAATTTCGATTTTGGAACCCTCTGTGTATACTGCACTAGTCCAGGATCACGCTAGTGCACACAGGGTTAACACAGGTAAATATCGATCCACACAAGCGATAGATAAAGTAAACGATTAGTTTGAATAACAAATAACGGTTTTGACCTTATGGTCGAGTTACACTTATTAAGCCACGCAGGGCTAACAAAGAAATAAAGCAGCAGCGGAACGGAAAACTCCAGCGTAGATCCCACCAATTCACCACAGGCAACCAACTGGGATCCAGACCTTAACGAACGATCAGCCTTCAACGAACTCCTCCTCGAAAGCAGGCGTAGACTCCTCCACTTCTGTAGGTTTGGGCGCAAGTTTTACAACAAGCGTGAGTACACAACCGTACTCGCAAATCATACCACAGAATGCAATGTATAGATGCAGGCTTATTCCAAAGAAAAGGCTTCTGTGGTTCTTTTGCATAAAAGCAACATTTGCAATTGAATACGAATAATAGATTGAAAACATAATTCAAAACAAATAGACAATATTAATTTAACAGTTGTTTTCACAAAGACACACAAACTAAATGATTATTTCACATAGCCATATGATTGAGATCACACAGCTCCCATCCCCACATTTTATGAAAACTACCCCTCATGTGAAATCCCCGAGCATGTCCATGACCGCGGACTCGGCTATTCGAATAGTTTGTTTAACACTCTGCAGAGGTTTGTACACTTTACCCACAAGATACAACTAGTGTAGCAAGCACCAATCGTAACAAAACAGTTCGGAAACTTCATCTCCAACATTGACATTCCCAGTGTGCTTACAAACCGTTATACATATCACATAGCCCATGCATAACACACACCGTTGGACAGGGATGACGAATCCTCCCGTGATGCAACCACCAAGTAGTCACACCTCCACCCTATCACAAAGCCTAACCTACCACCTGAACATCAATGCCGAGAATCCATAACTTACTAAGTTAGGCCCGTCCCATACCAGGCATGTGGTCTGATGAAGCTCGGTTCAATGGCGCACAAAGTTAAGTCCTTAATTGACCAAGGCAAGACTTCCATGTTCTAACTAAGCCACACAGATTATCATACCCATCACATAGTCCACCATGTCACACAGTCTCCACCACTTGCCCACCCAAATCCTTTACCACCGGTTGGTTTTAGTGCAACACATGCCATCACGAAGTAATAACACATAGCACACAGTTTTACACAAAGTTCCATAGACACTTAGTCATATTTAATATTTGCGACTCACATGAGATGATGATTCGTAGCATGGCTAAGCAATTATACTGCATCTAACCAACCCACGTTGGTGCTACAATATTACCAACTCATAACCAATCTAGGGTGACAAGGATATATGACATACAAGGCCAAGGTGTGATAACAATTGGGATAATAACTATGCCCAAAGCATTTAAATAAATAATTAAAGTAGAATGCAATAATTTAACACAAAGTAATTTGAAAACTGGGTTCAAGATGATCAAAGGTATGACTTGCCTTGGAAAAGTTCTATGTACTGATCTTGGTCTTGGGGTACTCCTTCTTCCACAAAATTCCCCGACGAATCGACGTCTACTCGCAAACGAGACACAAACAAACAAAACAAAAAAATAACAGAGGCAAAACAAACTCCAAAAATTAAATAAAAAACTCATATAAATAGATCTTGAATTTAGACAAATTTAGAAATTTGAATGGGCTCAATCGGAGTTAGGATGCAAAAGTTATGGGCTTTGGAAGATTGGAAATCTAAAAGAAACCCTAATTCTGATTTTCTGGAATTTCCGAATTATTTCTTAAAAGAAAAATCGGATTATTGCGCAGTGCTGACGTCAGCTGAGGACGTTCGGACGGGATGAAAATTGGTCTGACAGGTGGGACCCACATGTCAGTGGCTCGGTGCACCGTGAACCAAGTCCATGCCAGATCAGATCTGGGGTTCGGTGGACCGTGCCACGCGGGCGTACACGTGCCTGCTGACACGGCGCCACGCATGCGACACGTCGGTACGAAAGCTGAGGTGGCAGGTGAGGTGGCGTCCACGTCGGACCCGACGGCGACGGCGGCTCGGGAACCAAGGGTCCCGGCGAACGGCGTGTGAGGACCCCAGTTTATTTGGCTTGTAATGCTTAACCAACCACCTGGTCCTAGCATTACAAATCAAATAAACTTATCCTCGAATATGTATACTTCCCGAGCGATATACACACCTCGGTACAAAATTAGACATCAACTCCATTCCAAACATAGAGTCCAAACACTACACTACTAACGGAAGATAAACAAATAGTAGAGTTATTACGGACAAAGGCCGAGTGCCAAGAGGTACACAAATAACAAGAACGACAATGAAGCAAAAGTGCCATAAGATGGCTATAAACAAAGCCAATCGCGTGCCTCCAACCCACAAGGCATCGACCGACACGCCAAGTCTAGTCGTCCACGAAAGCGGCAACACAGCTCACAGAAGTGAGGCCCTGGGGCTCACCTTCTTCCTCTGCAACAAAAACATTAAGCAAAGCACCTGAGTACAAAGATTGTCTTTGTACCCGCAAGACTGACGTGTGAACTAGCAGACCTATTCATAAGCTACATGCAGGCTTATTTGGTGGAGGCCATATGTTTCATTTGCATAAAGCCAATTTTCATTTGCAATAAGGTATCTGAGTTTTAAAGGCAAGTTTGCAATTCATTTTTAAGATTTGAAATAACAAAGATGGGATATTAATAACAAAAGCGAAAGATAAACCACCTAGAAGTGACTATCCCAATAGTCACCACAACAATAGCACGAATCCCAGATTCGTACCACCCATCAAGTTTTAATTTAAATGTTGTAGTCTAACTCTTGAAAAGCTTACCCAAGCGTGTCCATCTCCTAGGACGAGGCTATTCGAATAGTTTTTAACCCTGCAGGGGTGTACCAATGTACCCACACTTGGACCGCCTTTAAGCCAAAGCACACTTCAAGGTATCTTGTACACTAAGTCCTACGAGACTTTTTCCAATATTGTGTATTAACTACGAGCCGCTCGTATGGATAGAAACCCATACGCTTACATGGTAAAGCCGAAAGACAACTACCCACTCAGGATAAAGCTTTTGGACAACTACCATGCTCCCACCTCCATCCCTCCTGCGACCTCCTGCGACCGGAGCCAATACACGCCAAAGTACTAGGTCAAGAGAGGTCCCATATACTCTAGTGTGGTTAGCACGCGAAATGCTGGATAAAAATTCACTCACAAGATGTTCGGTCCTTAATTGACCGGGCACCTTTCGATCACACCAAAAGATCACACCAATCTTACCATTGTGCGCGTCCAAATCATTTTTGTTTTCATTTTCAGTTTGCAATTAAACAAGCGAAAATGCTGAAACATAAAGTTGTAGTAAATTTTGTGTGATCAAGGTTCCGACTAAAGTCGATAACCGCCCGATTCTACCGATAGCTAAGCATGTCTAAGCAAGTTGACCGGATCTACTAAGTGATAAGAGATCATCCAATGACCTCTAATCACAACAAATGACCTAGGCTCGGTAGTAGAGGTCAATATTTTGTCTACGAGGATATGCGACTACGGGTTTAACTAATCAATTTAACACAAATTAGCGATGCATACATACGAATGAAACAAAATATTAGACTTTAAGATCTTGGGATTATCATGATCAAAGCGCTTGCACGGTTGCTGTTGCTCAATTTGTTGCGGAGGGTCGTTCTCGGGGTTGCGCAAATATCGAATCTAACGATTGAACAAAGCGGCGAATAAGAGCGAATAACACCGCAAAAATCAAATATGCAACAGCAAACAAACATACTAAAACTCACACAAAGAGCTTAAGCATGATATAACAAAATTTTAGAAACAGAGAACAATTCATTTTAAGTGGTTATGAATTTTCTAAGAATTTTCCAAGCTAACAATACACATGAAAACACTAGCTAATTACTTAACAAATTTTCATGAACAAAAGCGATATCTAAAACCTAACACGATAATTAGCACACTAAAAATGAAAATTTACTGAGTTGGTTTCTTGGACTTGGACAATTATTGAAAAGATATGACTTTTCTAACTTGGAAAAAATACATAAAACACCATTTAATTAATTAACAGATTTTTGCTACGAGACAAGGTTGAGACTAATTTTAATAAATAGCACAATTAAAATGAAAATGAAGCAAGATTGGTTTCATGCGATTTGGATAGAAATTGAATTAGTTATGCATTTTACAAGTTTAATTGAATTATCACTCAACAGAAAACATAAACCGAAATACTAAATCATTTCCGAAATCTATAATGCACTAATTCCATTTCGCACCACACCGACTAGCCCACCATCGATAATGGGCCCATGAAAAGTCTTGACGAACAGTTGCTCTTACGCTGGGTGAGCCACGCGCAAGTGCTCCCGAATCAATCGCACTTGACTTTGGCCTCATTGATGGAATCTGGGCCAAAGAATCTCTCTCCCAGTCTCGACCAGTTCAATGGGGTTCTGCATCGCCTCCCATACAAAGCCTCAAGCGGTGCCATCACAGAGACTAGCTGGAAGTCGTTGTTGTAGGAGAACTTCGGCAAGCGGTAGGCACTTCTCCCAATTCTTCCCATAGGAAAGAACACAAGCACGAGCATATCTTCAAGAACTTGGTTGACTCGCTCCGTCGACCATCGATCCCGAGGATGATAGGTGAGTTGAAAGAAAGACGGGTCCCCATGGCTTCCTAAAGCGTGCCATAGCCGAAGTGAAAAGAGAGCCACGATCGACACAATCGTTAGTGGCACACCATGCAAGCTCACAATGCGGGAGATATAGAGATCGCGTCGTCGATCGACACCGAGAGTGGTAAGTCTTTGGCGGAAGTGCGCTACCTTCGTCAATCGATCAATAACAACCCGGATAGCATCCTTCCACTGAAGAAGTGCAGGCGGACGGTGATAAAATCCATGCCTACGAATCCCATTTCCACTCGGTATAGGCAAGGGTGGAGAGACTCTTTGACGCGATGCACGGCCTTGACGCGACAACATATGTCACATCGGCCCACGAACACGCAATCTCGCGCTTCAAGGTGCCGACGAGCAGATTGCCCGCCGAAAGTGGCGTCGGCGTATTCTAAGAATACGCCTTTGACTTATCAAGGTGTACTTCTAACATATACACACGCGAAATCGCTTCCGGCGCGAGAAAGCGTATAACGAGCTACACGACCCTAATCGGCGGCATGGACCCACATGGCGGTGACTCGAAGAACAAATAACGGGCTGGATTAAAGGACTTCGCGATTTATGAGAGGGCCCACAAATCGAGACTCGGGCCAAACAAGATTAGCGCTAAACTAACTCCACCGGCGCTCACCGCGCGCGACGAGGGCGGCGGCGCGCGCAAGAATCAACTTGCTAACGGCGGGTTTACGGCGAGTGGTGATACCTTCGGGTTCGCGAAGATCTCACGAACTTCGATAGCGGTGCGCGACCACGGGGATCCGTGGCGGTGGCGCGAACGGAGGCGGAGAAGAAGATGCGGCTTCGCGGAGAGGACGCGACAAGCTTCTAGAAGACTCGGAAGGTGCGCTGGCCGCCCCAACACCAGAGCAAGAAGCACACGATAACGCCGACGAAGAAAGCCCGAGGTGGCGGAATTTCCACGGTGGTGGAAAACCGAGCTTGGAGAAGAATTGGTCGCCGCGCCAACGATGCACAAAAGGCGGCTCAAGCCCACCGTTAGATTGGTGCATCGATGCGATCCTAAGGGACTAGTTGGCGGAGCTAGAAACTCACGGATCACAAACGAACTTGCGGGCGAGATCGCGGAGGCGAGACGACTATCGCCCTGGTGATCCACCGGGCGCCAAGGACCGGGTTGGGCAAAATGGAGCGGCGTCGGCGTGGATCACGGTGGCGTGGTTGCGAAATCAAGGCGGCGCTAACACGCGCGGCGCTACCTTCGTCCTCTTCGCCGCCGAAAGCAGAAGCGGGCGGAGAAAGTGAGAGAGCGAAGAAGCGATGAATGAATGAGTGCGTTGAGGTTATAAAGCTCTGCGATGCTCCACGGACGGACACGAGGCAAATAGGTGGCGGCGGCGAGTGCGTGGCACCCATGCGCGAATATGGCGCGAGCTCGGTGAGTGCGGAGAAGACGAGGCGAATCGGCGGTAGGGTCCACACATCGGCGACGAACAGCGGTGCGAGCCGGTGGTTTGATTTGATCGACAACGCCGCCGACCGTTGGATCGAAATGGACGGTGGGATTGGTGTATGCATTCGGACAGTCGGTTGCGCCGCGACATGGATCGTTCGATCTTCATCGGACGGTCACGATTGATTGGACTCGGGCGGTGGGATTAGTTGGCGACCGAGTCCATTAGTGCGATCGGACTCGAGCCCAAGTGTGGTTCGGGCCCGACAAGCGGTGTTTCTTAATTCGATTTAAAAGACAGAGAGGTTTTGGGAAATTTTAGAGATAGCTCAGGGCTCCAAAAATTTCAGAAATTTTATGGAAGCTAACTGGAACAGAGGACCACCTTGTGAAATTTTTCCAGGAGTTTTCATGGACCAGATTTCTCCCAATAAAATTCACAAACTGCTGAACAGAAGTTTGACCAGATTTCAAACTAGGTTGACTTGGCCATTTGAAATAGCAAATAAAATCTAAAAATTGTGAGATAATTCAGGAGGTAGATAGGATGATCAAGATGCTAGGAAAAATAATTTCAGAGGATGATCACAAGTTTGAAGGCTAATAATTTGATGACAACAATTTCCAATCACAAGAATCAACTTCTAGAAAATTGGAAATTGCTAGGGAAAATGTAGAAACTTTCAAATGATTTGAAGAGACAACAAAAGTTTTTATTTCTCCTCAAAATTTTACATTTTAAATACAAACCCTAAGTTAGGGCTGTTACAAATCTCCCCCTTACGGAATCTCGCCGAGATTCGATCATCGGGAGAAGAATGATGGGTAATCTGCTCGGAGGCGATCTTCCCGCTCCCAAGTGGCTTCATCCTCGAGTGGTTTGACCATCGAACTTTGAGAACTTGATCACACGGTTCCTCGTTCTTCGTTCAGCTTCTTCGAGGATACTGACGGGGCGCTCACGAGAAGACAGATCTTCTGCGCATCGATATTTTCCAATGGTGTTTCCTCAATCGGAATACGGAGGCACTTCTTCAATTGTGACACATGGAAAACATCATGCACCCTTCAAGTGTAGCCGGCAACTCAACTTGTATACAACAGCTCCCACTTTCTTGATGATGCGATATGGCGAGCATATCGAGGAGCCGCTTGCCCTTGACACGAAACGGCGATGTCCCTTGAGGCGAGACTTTGAGATACACAAAGTCATTGTCTTTGGAAACTCAACTCACGGCGACGCTGATCTGCATAGCTCTTACACTGGGTCGAGCCACGCGCAAGTGCTCATGAATCAACCGCACTTGACTTTCAGCCTCATTGATGGAATGCAGGCCAAGCTCTCTCCCGATCTCGGACCAGTTCAATGGGGTTCAGATCGCCTCCCATACAAAGCCTCAAACGGTGCCATCAGAGACTAGCTGGAAGCTGTTGTTGTAGGAGAACTTCGGCAAGCGGTAGGCACTTCTCCCAATTCTTCCCATAGGAAAGAACACAAGCACGAGCATATCTTCAAGAACTTGGTTGACTCGCTCCGTCGACCATCGATCCGAGGATGATAGGCTGAAATGAAAGAAAGACGGGTCCCCATGGCTTCTCAGAAAGCGTGCCATAGCCGAGAAGTGAAAAGAGAGCCACGATCGACACAATCGTTCGTGGCACACCATGCAAGCTCACAATGCGGGAGATATAGAGATCACGCCAATCGATCGACACGAGAGTGGTAATCTTGGCGGAAGTGCGCTACCTTCGTCAATCGATCGATAACAACCGGATAGCATCCTTCCACGAAGAAGTGCAGGCGGACGGTGATAAAATCCATGCCTCTGAATCCCATTTCCACTCGGTATAGGCAAGGGTGGAGGAGACTTCTTTGACGCGATGCTCGGCCTTGACGCGACAACATATGTCACATCGGCCACGAACACGCAATCTCGCGCTTCATGCGAGTCCACGGAATCTCGACGCAGATCTTGGTACATTTAGTGGCCCGGGATGGATGGACAAAGGCGAATCATGGGCCTCTGAAGAATCAAATCCACGCAACTCGGGACCTTTGGGACCACAAGACGCCCCCAAACCATACAACACCGTGCTCATCTTACATGAAACACTTGGTGATCCATTCACGATATTCAGCTTGATTTTCCACACCATCATCGATTCTTTGTCTTGCCTTGATTTGATCCACCAAGGTCGGTTGCACAACCAAGGCGACAAGGGAGCCATGCTCAACCAAACCCAAGTTGAGGCATGAAACTCGCAAGAAGTGCGGTGTTGCTCTTGGATCATTAAAGTATTGCGATTATACCTTTCTAGGCTAAGTGCATCAAGCAACCACATTGGCCTTGCGGTGATCACGAATACCCATGTCATAATCTTTGATTAATTCTAGCCATCTCCTCTGCTCGAGGTTCAGATCTGGTGAGTGAACAAGTATTTCAAACTCTTGTGATCGAATACACCTCACGTGATTCTTGATCGATAATGCCGCCAAATCTTGAGTGCATGCACCACAGACCAACTCTAAATCATGGGTGGGATAATTGAGCTCGTGAGGTCTCAATCTGCTGGATGCATAGGCAACTGCCTTGCCTTCTGCATAAGAACACATCAAGTCACGGCGAGAGGCATCGCAATAAATATCGAAGCTCTTGTGGATATCGGGAAGAGTGAGGACTGAGTGAAGTCAACCGCTGTTTGAGTTCTGAAAGCTCTCATCACAAGTGAGGTCCACACAAACTTCTTGTCCTTCTTGAGCAATTCGGTCATTGGCTTTGCGATTTTGGAGAAGTTCTCGATAAAGCGGCGGTAGTAGCCCGCTAAGCGAAAACTCCGCATCGGTGGCCGACTTGGGCCGCCCAAGATAGAACGTCGTGACCTTTGGGATCCACATGCTATGCCTCATTTGAAAGAATATGGCCCAAGAATGCCACTTCCTTCAACGAACTCGCATTTCTTGAACTTTGCATCAAATTGGTGCTCCATAATTTGCCCAAAACAATCTTGGATGCTCGGCATGCTCGCTTGATCTTGGAATAGATAAGAATATCATCAATAAAGACCACCACAAATTTATCCAAATACTCCATGAATCACTGAATTCATTAAGTTCATGAACAAAGTTTGGAGCATTGGTTAAGCCAAAGGACATGACGGTGTACAAATGCGACCCATAACGAGTAGTGAAAGACGTCTTGGAATATCCTCGATCCGATCGACTGATGATACCCCATTCTCAAATCAATCATTGAGAACACACAGGCTCCGATCAAGCGATCAAGCAGATCATCAATGCGTGGCAAAGGATATTTGTTCTTCACCACACCTCATTGAGAGGACGGTAATCAACACACATGCGCAAAGTCTTGTCCTTCTTCTTCACAAAGATCACGGACAGCCCCAAGGAGATGAACTGGGACGGATGAAACCCTTTGCTTGGAGCTCACCAAGGCGCTTCTTCAATTCTTCTAGCTCATTGGGAGGCATTCGATCGGCGCCTTGAAATCGGGCGTGCACGCAGCAACTTCGATGACAAACTCAGTCTCGAACCGGAGGCATCTCGGGCAAGTCTTGAGAAGACATCCCCAAAGTCGATACTATGGGAACATCCCGAATCTGCAAGGTGGCTTTGCCTCTAATACACATAGATGTGGCCCACTGAAGGCTGGCGAAAATCCGACTGCTACTTTGAAGAAGTGGTGAGATAGACAATCTTCTGCACAATCGATTTGCCCCAAGTGTTGGGACAACCAATCCATGCCAAGAATCACATCGGACTGTTGGCCCGAGGCGAATAAGGTTTGCCAAAAACCCCACTCCTCGACTATGATAGGAACATCCCGACACGAAGATCGGCTCTCATTTCCGACCCGGAGCGGATGAGTAAAGAACTCCCAAAAGAACACAAGAAGACCACTAGTAGCAGCAAATGATCTTGAAATAAAAGAATGCGATGCTCGTAATCAAATATCTGCGCAGCGGGCGAGAATTAACAAGAAGTGTACCCATCACGACATCGGCGCCTCTGAGCCTCCTCGGTGAAAGGTGGTTGACTCGAACGCCGCTCGCACCTCAGGGCTTACGGATCATCTTTTGGTGGTGGATGACCACTCCTACCCGCGTCCTCCATTGGGGCGAGGCTGCTGCAACACTACGAGGCAAGCGTTGGCGTAGTGGCCCTTGTTGTGGCGCGAAACAAGTAACCTCGGCCGCGGATTGCGGAGGCGCTCTGTCTTGGATCGCGAGCGCACGCGTGGCTGAACCACGGCTGCGGTGGGCGCAGGAGCTGATGCGGATGGCCTCGGCGCGGTGGAGCAAAAGAGCGGGCCATCAGTGCCCGGCCGAGGGCGAGTGAGGGTGTGAGTGGACCGATCGCCTCCCATTTGCGCTGCGGGACTCACCCAGCGCCTTTGCCTTATGCTCAAGCAACAATGGCCTTATCTACCAAGGCACGAAAGTCGAGAAGTCCACAATAGATAGCTTGTCCTGCGGCTCCTCGGACAAGCCATCCATAAACTTCTCTTGCTTAGCCTCATCGAGGCCACCTCCTGGAGCATAACGAGCCAAATGATTGAACTCGTGCAATTACTCAGTCACGATTTGCGCCCTTGCTTGGCGAGAATTCTTTCTTTTGACTTCATCAGGCCATCCGGGATGTGGGCGAAAAGCGACTGAACTCCTCCCACGCGACCACATGGCGCGCGGCTGCATGGCGAGATAGTTCTCCCACCATGAGTGCGGCGCCCTCAAGGCGGTGGGGCGAAAGTGCCTTATCTCGTGCACGGCGAGCTATGTTGAGCTTCGCTCAACCATGCGCGACCAATCATCGCATCGAGAGGATCCTCAGAGCGGGCGAAAGTCGGTGGCTGCGTGCGGAGGAACTCTGCAAGTCCCCGCGAGTGCGGTGGCCGCCACCACCGGGAGTGGAGGTATTCCTAGCAATAACCTCCAAGATGCGGCGTCTGGTCCATGCGGTTTCGCTCGATCTGGCGAGCACCTCGCCATGGTCGGAGGAGGAAGCTCCTCATCATGACCAGCCCTGCTTGATCGCCACGCGTTCTCCGCCATCTGTTTCACTAAGACAAGTTAACAATAGCCTAAAAAAAGAAGTCGACAACCTCATCAAATAACACTACTGACACAAAACAAACACAAGACTTTTAAGTTACAAAACCAATTGACAAAAATCGGACACTTAGCAAACTCACATATACCTTACCTTATACCCCCACAAATTTTACTTAGACTTAATTCTCTATGGTTCTCCCAAGGTGATTCTCCCAGTAGTAACTATCTTTTGAAAGGAAAGAGAGAAACCAAGTTTTAAACTCAAATTAGAGTAAGATGAGAGTAGAAGGCTAAGATAGGTAAGGAGTAAAATCGAGAATCTGCCTAGGTTTTCATAAACCATTTTATACTTTGAAATTAAGCTTTTCAAAATATCCTAGGACGACTATGCTTGGGTTACTACGGTCGAATGGCTCGATACCAACTTTGTGAGGACCCAGTTTATTTGGCTTGTAATGCCTAACCAACCACTGGTCCTAGCATTACAAATCAAATAAGCGATCCTCGAATATGTATACTTCCTGAAGCGATATACACACCTCGGTACAAAATTAGACATCAACTCCATTCCAAACATAGAGTCCAAACACTACACTACTAACGGAAGATAAACAAATAGTAGAGTTATAACAGACAAAGGCCGGCGAGGCCAAGAGGTACACAAATAACAAGAACGCAGTGAAGCAAAAGTGCCATAAGATGGCTATGAACAAAGCCAATCGTGCCTCCAACCCACAAGGCATCGGCCAGGACCGCCAAGTCTAGTCGTCACGAAAGCGACAACACTGACTCACGAAGTGAGGCCTTGGGGCTCACCTTCTTCCTCTGCAACAAAACATTAAGCAAAGCACACAGTACAAAGATTGTCTTTGTACCCGCAAGGCTGACGTGTGAACTAGCGCACCTATTCATAAGCTACATGCGAGCTTATTTGGTGGAGGCCATATGTTTCATTTGCATAAAGCCAATTTTCATTTGCAATAAGGTATGTCTGATTTTAAAGGCAAGTTTGCAATTCATTTTTAAGATTTGAAATAACATAAGGATATTAATAACAAAAGCGAAAGATAAACGCCTAGAAGTGACTATCCCAATAGTCACCACAACAATAGCACGAATCCCAGATTAGTACCACCCATCAAGTTTTAATTTAAATGTTGTAGTCTAACTCTTGAATAGCTTACCCAAGCGTGTCCATCACCTAGGGCGAGGCTATTCGAATAGTTTTAACCCCTGCGAGGTGTACCAATGTACCCACACTTGCATCGCCTTTAAGCCAAAGCACACTTAGAAGGTATCTTTGGCACGACTAAGTCCTACGAGACTTTTTCCAATATTGTGTATTAACTACGAGCCGCTCGTATGGATAGAAACCCATACGCTTACATGGTAAAGCCGAAAAGACAACTACCCACTCGGGATAAAGCTTTTCGGACAACTACCATGCTCCCACCTCCATCCCTCTGCGACCTCCTGCGACCGGGCCAATACACGCCAAGTACTAGGTCAAGAGAGGTCCCATATACTCTAGTGTGGTTAGCACGAAATGCTGGATAAAAATTCACTCACAAGATGTTCGGTCCTTAATTGACGGGCACCTTTCGATCACACCAAAAGATCACACCAATCTTACCATTGTGCGCGTCCAAATCATTTTGTTTTCATTTTCGGTTTGCAATTAAACAAAGCGTAATCTTTGAAACATAAAGTTGTAGTAAATTTTGTTGTGATCAAGGTTCCGACTAAAGTCGATAACCGCCCGATTCTACCGATAGCTAAGCATGTCTAAGCAAGTTGACCGGATCTACTAAGTGATAAGAGATCATCCAGCGACCTCTAATCACACAAATGACCTAGGCTCGGTGGTAGAGGTCAATATTTTGTCTACGAGGATATGCAACTCTGGGTTTAACTAATCAATTTAACACAAATTAAGCGATGCATACATACAGTGAAACAAAATATTAGACTTTAAGATACTGGGATTATCATGATCAAATCGCTTTCACATTGCTGTTGCTCAATTTGTTGCGAGGTCGTTCTCTGGTTGCCGCAAATATCGAATCCTAACGATTGAACAAAAATGAATAGAGCGAATAACACGGCAAAAATCAAATATGCAACAGCAAACAAACATACTAAAACTCACACAATGAGCTTAAGCATGATATAACAAAATTTTAGAAGCAGAGAACAATTCATTTTAAGTGGTTATGAATTTTCTAAGAATTTTCCAAGCTAACAATACACATGAAAACACTAGCTAATTACTTAACAAATTTTCATAAACAAAAACAGTATCTAAAACCTAACACGATAATTAGCTTTACTAAAATGAAAATTTACTGAGTTGGTTTCTTGGACTTGAACAATTATTGAAAAGATATGAATTTTCTAACTTGGAAAAATACATAAAACACCATTTAATTAATTAACAGATTTTTGCTACGAGACAAGGTTGAGACTAATTTTAATAAATAGCACAATTAAAATGAAAATGAACAAGACTGGTTTCATGCGATTTGGATAGAAATTGAATTAGTTATGCATTTTACAAGTTTAATTGAATTATCGACTCAACGAGAAAACATAAACCGAGAAATACTAAATCATTTCAAATCTATAATGCACTAATTCCATTTCGCACCCACACCATAGCTAGTCTCGCCAGCGACAATGGGCCCAAATGAAAAAGTCTTGACGAACAGATTGCGCGTAGAAGTGGCGTGGCGTATTCTAAAAATCGCCTTTGACTTATCAAGTGTACTTCTAACATATACGCTTACGAGAAATACGCTTCCAGCGGAAAGCGTATAACGAGCTACGACCCTAGCGGCGGCATGGACCCACATGGCGGTGACTCGGAGAACAAATAACGGGCTGGATTAAAGGACTTCGCGCGATTTACGAGAGGGCCCACAAATCGAGACTCGAGCCAAACAAGATTAGCGCTAAACTAACTCCACGGCGGCTCACCGGCGCGCCGCGGGGAGCGGCGCGCGCACAGAATCGAACTTGCTAACGGCGGGTTTCGGCGATGGTGATACCTTCGGGTTGCGAAGATCTCACGAACTTCGATGACGGTGACGCGGACCACGGGGATGCCGGGGCGGTGGCGCGAACGAGGCGGAGAAGAAGATCGGCTCACGAGAGGGCGCGACAAGCTTCTAGAAGACTCGGAAGGTGCGCTAAGCCGCCTTACAACACCGGGAGCAAGAAGCACACGATAGCGCCGAAGCGGCGAGGTGGTCGGAATTTCCACGGTGGCGAAACCGAGCTTGGAGAAGAATTGGTCGACGCGCGCAGCGATGCACAAAAGCGAAAACAAGCCCACCGTTAGATTGATGCATCGATGCGATCCTAAGGGACTAGTTGGCGGAGCTAGAAACTCACGGATCACAAGCGAACTTGCGGGGCGAGATCGCGGGAGGCGAGGCAGCGATCGCCACGTGATCCATCGGGGCCAAGGACCGGGTTGGGCAAAATGGGCGGCGTCGGCGTGGATCACGTGGCGTGGTTGCGCGAATCAAGGCGGCGCTAACACAATGGCGCTACGCCGTCCTCTTCGCGGCCAAACGAGCGGCGGAGAAAGTGAAGAGAGCGAAGAAGCGATGAATGAATGAGTGCGGTGAGGTTATAAAGCTCGCGATGCTCCACGGACGGACACGAGGGCAAATAGGTGGCGTGGCGGGTACGTGGCACCCATGCGCGCGAGCGCGCGAGCTCCGGTGAGTGCGGAGAAGGCGAGGCGAATCGGCGGTAAGGTCCACATCGCCCGGACGACGGCGGTGCAAACCGGTGGTTTGATTTGATCGACAGCGCCGGCCGTTGGATCACGAAATGGGCGGCGGGATTGGTGTATGCATTGGACAGTCGGTTGCGCCGCGACATGGATCGTTCGATCTTCATCGGACGGTCACGATTGATTGGACTCGGGCGGTGCGATTAGTTGACACGGCCGAGTCCATTAGTCTTGATCGGACTCGAGCCCAAGTGTGGTTGGGCCCGACAAGCAGATGTTTTTAAATTCGATTTAAAAAGAGAGAGGTTTTGGGAAATTTTAGAGATAGCTCAGGGCTCCAAAATTTCGAAATTTTTATGGAAGCTAACTGGAACAGAGGACCACCTTGTGAAATTTTCCAGGAGTTTTCATGGACCAGATTTCTCCCAATAAAATTCACAAGCTGCTGAACAGAAGTTTGACCAGATTTCAAACTAGGTTGACTTGGCCATTTGAAATAGCAAATAAAATCTAAAAATTGTGAGATAATTCAGGGAGGTAGATAGGATGATCAAGATGCTAGGAAAAATAATTTCAGAGGATGATCATAAGTTTGAAGGCTAATAATTTGATGACAACAATTCCCAATCACAAGAATCAACTTCTAGAAAATTGGAAATTGCTAGGGAAAAATGTAGAAACTTTCAAATGATTTGAAGAGACAACAAAAGTTTTTATTTCTCCTCAAAATTTTACATTTGAAATACAAACCCTAAGTTAGAACATGTTACACGGCTCCTCACGGCGGTGAGTGGTACCAACGTGTAGCTCTTGCTATTCGAACTGATGAGGTAGGGCTAGGTGGTGGGAGCAGCGGAGGTGGCGGCGGCGAGCTCGGAGCGGTGGAGAGGTTCGGCTATTGTCGGATTGAGGCTCCGTTGAGATTCCGGCGACGGCGAAGACTCCTGGAGGTAGCCGAGGTGACGGCGAACCAGTGGTGCACTCAAGGATAGTGTGGCGACATCGGCGGCGCAAAGCAGAGAAGAAGACCGTGGTGAGAAAACCCTAAAACTGACGATTGCGGCGGCGCTGGGGCTCGGGAGGAGGCGAGGTGGCGGCTACGGGTTGCGGAGTCTGCGGCGATCCGCGGGTGCTATTTATAGGGGCTGGGTGCCGGGATAAGGAATCCCAAATCGAGTCCGAGATGAACACGAGACCGATTTGAAATCGAGGATAGGATTTGATTCGAGATCGATTTTATGAAGCAGTGCGGAGAGGTTAGGGATAGGATTTGGCACATTTTCTAGAAGGGTTTTAGTTGGAAGGAGGCGTTGTCGGATGGAGCTTTGAGCTCGGCAATGGCGTGCTCAGGGCTTTCGCGAGGAAGCGGCGGCCAGCGGGGAAGGCGGCGACGGCGTGCGGGGCCCACGTCACGTGGCGAGCGGCGCAGTGCGGTGAGCGAGCGATTTGTGAGCGAGCCGCGGGTGAGCGGCGCGTAGCGTCCGTGAAAGAGGAGATGGGCTGGGAGATGGCCGAGTTGTTCTGAGATTTAAAATACATTTTCTAATTTAGAAAATACGAGAAATTCAAATAGGCAATAGAAAATAGCAAATGAACTGAAAAATTCTAGAAAAATCTAGAAAATATATCCGAGCACAAAGAACCCAAATAAAATAGTTTTGGCTAATGTTCATGTTGGGATTATTCACATTAAATGTTTTTGATTGTAAAGTCAATGTTTAAGCTTTTGAAATTAAATTCAAATAAATCCAAATGGTGAACTTTCCCTACTAACTATTCAAAGGATTTTAAGGCTCACGAAATTGGGATGTTACAAACCTCCCCCTTAAAGGAATCTCGACCAGATTCGAGGCTAGCTAGAGAAAGGTTAGGAAACTGGGCTTCGGCTCTTCTTCACGTTCCCACGTTGCTTCTCCTTCCGAGTGGTTGCTCCATTGGAACTTACAAAGCGAACGATCTTGCTTGGGTGAGCGCTCTGCGACATCCAAAATCTTATTGTTGCTCCTTGTAGGTAGATCCTCTTTCAAGTCAATTGATTCCAGCGGGGCTTGCTCTTACGGCACGAAGACACTTCTTCAATTGCGAGACATGAAAGACATCATGCACTCCTGCTAACGATCGCGCAGCTCAAGCGGTAAGCAACTTCTCCACGGCGTTCCAAAATCTTGAGCGGACAAACATACCTAGGCAAGCTTCCCTTTGGCATGAAACCTTTGACACCTCGGCGAGTCACCGAAGATAAACGAAATCCTCGGGTTCAAAACTAAGATCTCGGCGACGATTATCGCGATAGCTCTTACGCTCGACTGAGCTATCTTCAATCTTTCTCTTATCATGGCCACTTGCTCTTCTGCTTCCTGAATAATGTCTGGACCGAAAACTGATCGTTCAACTGTTTCTGACCAATTCAACGGGGTTCTACAGGCACGACCATACGATTTTCAAATGGTGACATTTGCGGTCGCTTGATAACTATTGTTGTCTGAAAATTCGCATACTGGTAACTTTTATCCCAACGGTAGCATTTGCTAGAGCACAAGCTCTCGGCATATCCTCAATATCCGATTGACTCTTTCACCTACCCATCGATTACATGGATGGTATGCGATCTGAAATTCGGATGGGTACCCAATGCTTCATTCAAGCTTTGCAAAAACGAGAGTGAACGAGATCCTCGATCGGACACTATCTTCTTGGGCACACCGCACACCGACAATCGGCCATGTACAACTCCGCAAGGCGATCTCCGGAGTATGTGGTTTTGATCGCAAGAAATGGGCGACCTTGGTTAGACGATCGACTATTACCCGGATCGGATCGTAACCCAATTGGGTCTTGGGTAAACCGTGATGAAATCCATTCGATCTCTTCCACTTCCATTCGGAATTTCGTGGTTGCAGCAAAACCTGCTGGTCTCAGTGTTCTGCTTCACTTTACGACGTGTCGCACAAGGCAACGAACTCGCGACTTCGCTTCAAGTTGGGCCACCAAAATTTATTCTTAACATCCTGGTACATCTTGGTACTTCCGGGTGAATCGAATACTTTGAGTCATGGGCTTCCTTTAAGATTAGCCGTCTTAGACCATCGCTATCTCGGTACACAGATTCGACCATTAATCGGTATGTCTTGATCATCCTTGGTGAAATCTTTAAATTTTCCTTCGCCATCTTGAGCTTGATATCGACAACACAGGGTCCTTTGGTTGTGCTTCACGAATCTACTTCTCGGGTAGTGCACCTCCAAATTGGCTACAAATCCTTCGAACACAACTTCTAGCTTTAGCTTCAAATTCTTCATACGATTACGGCAACTTTCCTTACTTCCAAAGCATTGCGGTAACTCTTGCGACTTAGGCGTGCGACTCGTTGGCTTTTCCGGGGATGGTAATGGATTCCAAGATTATAATCCTTGATCAATTCCAACCATCTTCTACGTCTCATGTTCAAATCATTGGGTGAAGATGTACTTGACTCTTATGATCCGTTATAGACTTCACGATTACTAATGAGGTAATGGCGCCAAATCTTTAGAGCATGCACTACGGCTAATTCCGGATCATGAGTAGGGTAATTCTCCTCATGAGGTCTCAACTGCCTTGGCGCATGGCGGCGGCTCTTCCTTCTTGCATCGGGGCGCATCCTAATCCTTGACGAAGCATCACAATAGATATCAAATCCTTGCGAATATCTGCGATAAACAGACTGGGTGAAGTCAAACGTTTCTTCAACTCTTGAAAACTTTCCTCACAGGTGGAGTCCAAGTGAACTCTTCCTTCTTCAACAATTGCGTAAGGGGCTTAGCAATCGATGAGAATCCTTCGATGAAAGCGGCGTAATAACTGCCATTCCCAAGAAACTGCGAATCTGAGTCACGGTCTTGAGTCGCTCCCAATGTAATACCGCTTAACTTTACCGGGTCAATTGCTACTCCTCATTTGTCATCACGTGACCAAGGAAATCCACTTCCTTCCTCCAAAAATCACACTTCGAACTTGGCATACAACTGATGTTCTCTGAGTTTTCCCAATATTATCCTTAAATGTTCGGCGTGTTCTTCCTCCGACTTGGAGTACACTAGAATATCATCAATGAACACAACTACGAACTTGTCCAAATATTCCATGAATACTTTATTCATCATGTTCATGAAATAGGCAGGGGCATTAGTCAGACCAAAAGACATGACTAAGAACTCATAGTGTCCGTACCGTGTTGAGAAAGCGGTTTTCGGTATATCCTTAGGACAAATCTTTAGTTGGTGGTAACCTGATCGCAGGTCGATCTTTGAGAATAATCCGGCTCCTTTCATCTGATCAAACAGATCATCTATCCGGGGTAGTGGGTACTTGTTCTTGATGGTAACCGTTGAGAGAGCGATAATCAATACACATCCTCATACTTCCATCCTTCTTCTTGACAAACAACACCGGCGCTCCCCACGGCGATGAACTAGGTCTCACTAAACCTTTCTCAAGAAGTTCTTCTATTTGCTTCTTCATCTCTACCAATTCATCTACCGGCATCCGATACGGTCTCTTTGAAATTGGCGCATGTCACGCACTAGGTCGATGACAAACTCAATGTCACGATCCGGTGGCATTCCCGTAATTCTTCCGAAACACATCTCGATATTCACCGACCAACTGGTACTTCTTCTAAGGCAAGGGTCTTGATCGCTTACTAGCAAATGTCCATCACGAACCGAGGTGGCTAGAAACTCTACCTTGTTTCCTTTGGCGTCCTCTCATTACGGCTCTTGCCACAATCTAGCACAACTTTATGCTTGGATAACCAATCCATGCCAAGAATGACATCTAGGGTTTGGGTATCTAGGACTATTAGGTTGGCTAGAAACTCAAATCCAAATATGAGTAACTTAGCTCCTAAACATCCCACTCTAGTACTTAGCTCGCTCCAGCGCGATCGACTAACGATGTATGCTTAAGTTGCATAACTTCAATTTATTTTTGGTTGCAAACATTCCGAAACAAATGAATGCGAAGCTCGAATCAAACAAAATCGATGCAGTCTTGAGTTAACGAAACTTACCCAAGACGACGTCCGGTGATTCCCGGGCTCCTTCGAGTGGCGTGGTTGACACGGCCTCGATCCGAGCATCGTGCTCCTCGGCTTGACCGGCGACTTGTGATGCTCCTTGATTGATGCAGTGCTTTGGTGTCTTGGATGGCGTAGCTCCAAGGTTGAAGCGCATCGAGTGATTGTTCCCCTTTGCGGACATCGGTTGGCAAAATGTCGGTGACGGCAGCGTAATCGGACCTTTGTACGTTCTGCGGTTGCTTCTCGGATTGGGGTTGACAGTGCGGGGTTGCGGAAGTTACGGCAGTGGCGGGGTGTTGAAGTTGGTGTAGGTGCTCAAGCGAAGTGCAGGGTGAAACTCGTTGAACTGAGCTTGGCACTCGTTCTTGCCCTCGCCGTGATTGATGGTTCCCTGCCGAGCCATCCGGCGTTCTGATTATCCTCCGGTTCCTTGCGTTTGTCCTCCAAAACAAAGGCTTTGTTGACCAGCTCTTGGAAATCGGGAAAAGTATGGGCGATCAAACCGACTTGTAGTCGTTGTTTAGTCCCTTCAAAAGCGACTCTGGCGAGCCTTGTCCGTGGCTACATCTTCCATTGCATAGCGAGCTAGTTGAGAAAACTTGTTGAGGTAGTCGACATCGACATAGCTCCTTGCTTGAGAGCGCGAACTCATCCTTCTTGGATCAATAATGCCTTACGAGTGCGTGATACGGCGGAATGCCGCGAAAAATTCCTCCGGTGATATCTGTGGCGTCTCATGAGCGGCACGAAGTTCTCCCACCATTCAGCAGCGCCTTCCATCCGTGAGTGGCATACGTAACCTTTTCACGATCATTGCGACTGGGTGATCGCAGCTTCCTTCGATAACCCCGAGCCAATCATCCGCTTCCATCGGAGAGATGTGTCCAGAAAATGTGGTGGGCGAGTCCTCTTAGAATTCGCAAGTTTGGATGGTCCATGGTGACCATGAGCACCGGGCTCCATCTTTGGTGATTGTGGTTGTTGTTGTTCAGTTATGCATGGCTTGCATCCGAGTCATCATCGTATTCATCGGTGAGTCAGGCCGCCATGAAAGCTCCAAAGTTTTGCAAGTCAATTGGGGTGCTGCGGCGGAACTGCACTGCACTGGTTGCTCATTGCCTCTGGTGTGGGGTACCGAACCACTTGCAATGCCTCGACGAGTTTGAACCATCTCGCGAAGCTCCATAGGTTAGATAAGGTAGCAAGCACGAGATGAGTTAAGAACTAAGCGGGGTAGGTTAAACCCAACAAAACACAACTCAAGAACCTCAAATGAAATACCTTTATTAATAGGGTCTTAGCATGGCGCAACAAATGCCTAAGGGCCTTTGCACTCATACTGCACACAAAAAGAAACAACGACCTAAGCACACAAAACTACCGCCTAAAGGCGACTCACTAAACTCAAACGGCTAAGCTCAAAACCGGGACTAAGACCAACTACTGAAAGCCTCCACAACCAGCGGCGCTCGGCGGTGTGGACTCGGAAGTGAGCGGCATCTTGGCAAGCCGATCTGATGCCACAGGCTCGTGCGGCGAGAACAGGCGCTTCGGTGCAAGCCCGGCTCCACCGCTCCTCTCCGCTCTGCATTTTCTTCGGCTCAATGGACCTTCCTCCGGATCTTCTTGGGATCCTCCTCGGGTCTTCCTCTTCTTCTGGGACTTGGTCGTAGAGAATCTCCCGCAGAGTGGCGACCTTCTCTTGACTCTGCAAGGCTTCATAGACATGATCCAACTCCGTGATGGTTCTCCAAAGCTTCCTCTGGGCGGCCACGAATCGGCGGAGTGTCACGACTCTAGCGTTGCTCTCTCCTACGTGGGCGGTAGCGTCTTTGGCAAGTCCACAGTGCGCAGCTCGAGGTGGTAGCGGAAGGCGGTGTCTGAAGCTCCGTGCGTAGATGTTGCGGTCATGTAGCATGGCCAAGCGCGGCGTCTCCGGATACCTTCGGCCAGTGATCTTCCTCACGAGCGTGCGAAGGTTGGCTTGCCTTGTCGTTCCTCTTGGCGTAGATCGTCAGGCGACAGATCACTCCACGGCTTTGTCCATTCACTGTCCAGTTGTTGCCAATGTACAGTGGACGATCAAAACCTCCGAGAACCTGCAACAGCTTCCAAAGCTCGGCAGCGTATCCTCCTGTGCGCTCACCATAGCTCTGAAGACGAGGCATCTGTCAAGACAGACGAACAGGGTAAGAGCAACTTTAAAACACCGGGGAGAGAAGAGATTATAGCAATAGTTGAGGCGAGAGAGATATGAGAAAAGTTAAGCAATCAATTAACCTTGCAAGTTAATTTTTCTTTCCTTTAGAAAATAGTTTAGACGCTCTAAAGACGGCCAATCTAACTAAGGTCAAGACCTACAGTCAGTATGGCTCTGATACCACCTCTGTCGGGACCCAGAATTTCGATTTTGGAACCCTCTCGTATCTTGCACTAGTCGAGGATCACGCTAGTGCACACAGGTTAACACAGTAAATATCGATCCACACAAGCGATAGATAAAGTAAACGATTAGTTTGAATAACAAATAACGGTTTTGACCTTATGGTCGAGTTTACACTTATTAAGCCACGCAAGGCTAACAAAGAAATAAAGCGGCGAAATGAACGGAAAACTCCAGCGTAGATCCCACCAATTCACCACGTGCAACCAAGCTGGGATCCGACCTTAACGAGCGATCGACCTTCAACGAACTCCTCCTCGAAAGCAGGCGTAGACTCCTCCACTTCTGTAGGTTTGGACGCAAGTTTTACAACAAGCGTGAGTACACAACCGTACTCCCAAATCATACCACAGAATGCAATGTATAGATGCAGGCTTATTCCAAAGAAAAGGCTTCTGTGGTTCTTTTGCATAAAAGCAACATTTGCAATTGAATACGAATAATAGATTGAAAACATAATTCAAAACAAATAGACAATATTAATTTAACATTTGTTTTCACAAAGACACACAGCTAAACAGATTATTTCACATAGCCATATGATTGAGATCACACAGCTCCCATCCCCACATTTTATGAAAACTACCCCTCATGTGAAATCCCCGAGCAAGTCCATGACCGCGGACTCGGCTATTCGAATAGTTTGTTTAACACTCTGCAGAGGTTTGTACACTTTACCCACAAGATACAACTAGTGTAGCAAGCACCAATCGTAACAAACCAGTTCGGAAACTTCATCTCCAACATTGACATTCCCAGTGTGCTTACAAACCGTTATACATATCACATAGCCCATGCATAACACACACCGTTGGACAGGGCGAACGAATCCTCCCGTGATGCAACCACCAAGTAGTCACACCTCCACCCTATCACAAAGCCTAACCTACCACGAACATCAATGCGAGAATCCATAACACTAAGTTAGGCCGTCCCATACGGGCATGTGGTCGTCTGATGAAGGCTCGCTTCAATGGCGCACAAAGTTAAGTCCTTAATTGACCAAGGCAAGACTTCCATGTTCTAACTAAGCCACACATTATCATACCCATCACATAGTCCACCATGTCACACGGTCTCCACCACTTGCCCCGTCCAAATCCTTTACCACCCGATTGGTTTTAGTGCAACACATGCCATCACGAAGTAATAACACATAGCACACGCTTTACACAAAGTTCCATAGACACTTAGTCATATTTAATATTTGCGACTCACATGAGATGATGATTCGTAGCATGGCTAAGCAATTATACTGCATCTAACCAGCCCACGTTGGTGCTACAATATTACCAACTCATAACCAATCTAGGGTGACAAGGATATATGACATACAAGGCCAGGTGTGATAACAATTGGGATAATAACTATGCCCAAAGCATTTAAATAAATAATTAAAGTAGAATGCAATAATTTAACACAAAGTAATTTGAAAACTGGGTTCAAGATGATCAAAGGTATGACTTGCCTTGGAAAGGTCTATGTACTGATCTTGGTCTTGGGGTACTCCTTCTTCCACAAAATTCCCAAGCGAATAAGCGTCTACTGCAAAGCGAGACACAAACAAACAAAACAAATAAATAACAGAGGCAAAACAAACTCCAAAAATTAAATAAAAACTCAGATAAATAGATCTTGAATTTAGACAAATTTAGAAATTTGAATGGGCTCAATCGAGTTAGGATGCAAAAGTTATGGGCTTTGGAAGATTAGAAATCTAAAAGAAACCTAATTCGATTTTCCGAATTTCCGAATTATTTCTTAAAAGAAAAATCGGATTATTACGCGTGACGTCGGTGAGGACGTTGGGACGGACGAAATTGGTCGGCAGGTGGGACCCACATGTCGGTGGCTCGATGCACCGTGAACAAGTCCATGCGGATCGGATCCGGGGTTGGTGGGCCGTGCCGCGCGGCGCACTGCGTGCCTCATCGACACGGCGCCACGCATGCGACGCGCCGGTCGGCCGAGGTGGCGGTGGTGGGTGGCGTCCGCGTCGGACGGCGGCGGCGGCTTCGGGAACTAAGGGTCCCGTGACAGCGGCTCCTCGCCCGGCGGTGAGTGTACCAACGTAGCTCTTGCCATTGCGAACGGATGAGGTAGGGCTAGGTGGTCGGGAGCAGCGGAGGCGGCGGCGGCTCTCGGCGCGGAGAGGTTCGGCTATTGCCGGATTGAGGCTCGGTTGAGATTCGGCGGCGGCGACTCTCTGAGGTGGCCGAGGTGACGGCGAACCCAGGTGCACTCAAGGATGACTCGCGACATCGCGGCGGTGCAAAGCAGAAGAAGACCGCGGTGAGAAAACCCTAAAACTCGATTCTTGCGGCGCTAGGGCTCGGGAGGAGGTGAGGGTGGCGGCTCAGGTTGCGGAGCCGGCGATCTCGGGTGCTATTTATAGGGGTTGGGTGCGGGGTGGAATCCCAAATCGAGTCCGAGATGAACACGAGACCGATTTGAAATCCGGGGATAGGATTTGATTCGAGATCGATTTTAACGAAGCAGGTGCGGAGAGGTTAGGGATAGGATTTGGCACGTTTTCTAGAAGGGTTTTAGTTGGAAAGGAGGCGTTGTCGGATGGAGCTTTGAGCTCGGCAATGGCGGCGACGCGAGCAAGGAAGACGACGACGCGAGGAAGACGGCGCACGGACGTGCGGGCCCACACGCGTGGCAGGGAGGCGAGCGCGTATAGCGGGGCGCGGCGGTCGGCGAGCCGCGCGGAGCTGGGCCGCTAGCGGGCCGTGCGCGCGGAAAAAGGAGATGGGCTGCGGAGATGCGGCCCGAGTTGTTTTCTGAGATTTAAAATACATTTTCTAATTTAGAAAATACCAGAAATTCAAATAGGCAATAGAAAATAGCAAATGAACTCAGAAAAATTCTAGAAAAATCTAGAAAATATATCTGAGCACAAAGAACCCAAATAAAATAGTTTTGGCTAATGTTCATGTTGGGATTATTCACATTAAATGTTTTTGATTGTAAAGTCCAATGTTTAAGCTTTTGAAATTAAATTCAAATAAATCCAAATGGTGAACTTTTCCCTACTAACTATTCAAAGGATTTTTAAGGCTCTGAAAATTGGGATGTTACATCAGTACCTCAGATCAGAAGTTTCCTTGGTATAGCAGGATATTACCGCCGGTTTATAGAAGGTTTCTCCAAGATAGCAAGACCCCTCACTCAGTTGCTAAAGAAGGAAAAGAATTTTTCCTGGATGCCCAAATGTGAGCAGAGTTTCCAAGAATTGAAGAAGCGCTTGACCACCGCTCCCGTGTTGGTTTTGCTAGATGTCCGAAAGGATTTTGAGATTTACTGTGATGCATCGCGACAAGGTCTCGGTTGTGTCCTGATGCAGGAAAGGAAGGTAGTAGAATACGCTTCACGTTAGTTGAGGCCGCATGAAGTAAATTACCCCACCCATGACCTAGAATTGGCTGCAGTGGTGCATGCTTTGAAGATATGGCGTCACTACCTCATCGGTAATCGCTATGAAGTCTACACTGACCATAAGAGCTTGAAGTACATCTTCACCCAAGCTGATCTTAATATGAGGCAAAGAAGATGGTTGGAATTGATCAAAGATTATAACATTGGAATCCATTACCACCCCGGCAAAGCTAATGTTGTAGCATATGTTTTAAGTAGAAAGGTCTATTGCAATACTTTGATGATCAAGGAAAGTCAGCCAGCACTACATGAAGAATTTCAGAAGCTCAAACTTGAATTAGTTGAAGAAGGGTATTTGGCTACTTTGGAAGTGCAACCAACTCTACCGCGTTAGATCAGGAAAGCCCAGATCGAAGATGTAGATATCAAGGAGATCAAGAGTAACATGAAGAAGGGTAAATCCCTAAAGTTTACAGAAGATGAGCAAGGAACCATTTGGTTCGATAAGCGTATCTGTGTACCGGACCAAAAGGAGCTCAAGCAGTTGATACTCAAGGAAGCCCATGAGACCTTGTATTTCATTCACCTCGGAAGTGCTAATATGTATCAAGACCTTAAGGAAATGTATTGGTGGCCTAGTATGAAGCGAGAAATTGCTGAACACATAGCACAGTGTGATGTTTGTCAGTGAGTTAAAGCTGAGCACCAGAGACCAGCTGGACTCCTACAACCCTTGCAGATCCCTGAATGGAAATGGGAATAAATTCGCATGGACTTCATCACCGGTCTGCCAAGAATAAGAGTTGGATATGATTCTATTTGGGTAATTGTAGATCGCCTGACAAAATGTCACATCCTCAAATTTAATAAAGAGGTTTATTATGCACCTCATTAGCATGCATCATGCTTTGAAACTTTTTATTTACATATTGTACTTGGAAAATCTCAAAATACATATGAAACATACACTTTAATTTGAACTCCAAACTAAAAACTGAAATAAATGCTACTAAAGATCCTCTGGAAATAATTTATTCAAATACTATATTAATTACCTTGAATTAATATAATTTTTGCCAAATGTTTGGGACTGGTTTGAACCCTGGGGAAATTCAAACACAATTTAAAGACCAATATTATGTTTGAATTTAAATTATACACTTTATGTCATGAACAGTAGGGTTCAATAATTTTTATGGACACTGGGATATCCCAGGAACCCCCAGGAATTATTTCATGATTTTAGGAATTTTATTTCTATTTTTAAGCCTCTGGTCAAAGTCGAGAAACTATTTTAATTCTCAGTCAAATCTTAAACCCTATTCGACTGGTACTGTTCCTTTGGTTCGAGCAAGACCCAGGCGAGCTGACTCAGTCGAGTCAACTAAGTGCACCGCACGTGACCACCCGATGGAAAATCAATAGCCCAGATCGCGTACCCATTCGACCGTCCGAACGCTCACTCGCGCCATCAACCGTCAGATCACGATCGTGTGGTCCAGACGAAACCGCTTCGTGCGCGTCGCTTGTCTCGGCCCGACACGGTGGGCGGTGCGCCCCGCCGTCTTCCTCCGTCCGTTGGCGTCACGGGCATCCGTGCCACGCGCCGAGTTCCTCCGACGCCACGAGCGGCACGAACGCGCCGTGAATCCACCGCCACCTCGGACCACTCCGAAGCGTTCCCTACATCACGCTGCCTTCATTGCCGTCATCGCCCGGCATAACACCCCTTGCACCCCCTCCTTCTTCCTCACTTCTCCTCTGTTGACCGAGGAGAGGGAAGCTCGTTCTTGCTCCCTACGTAGGTAAGCTCCCACCGGGTGATGCCATTCTTTTCCTTGTTCAATGCCTTACCCATTTTGCTAATACGAGCTCCTCGTGTTGCTTGTAGCGTCCAGCCCATTGTCGTGCTCTCGGTTGTTCCAGAGCGCGCACCCGAGGAGCTCACCTTGCCATTTTCGAATCTGGAAGGTATTATCCTCAATCCACCGCGTCACCTTACGTGCTTTAGGTCATTGATCAAAACCCCTCAACTTATTTCTTTGTTGCACGACAGGTTTCTGGTGAATCGAAGTTTTGACTCTTTTCAGCCAGAGCTCAAACCCTTTCATCTCCCACCTTGTTTTGGTAAGCCATTCTTCAATTACTCGTGTCCTTAGCATCTCCAAGGCATGCCAGGCTATCTTGACCATTCACCGTCCTTAGGATTGCTCGATCGTCTTCTCCACGTGAAGCCGTGTTGTCGCCATCTTCTTCTCGTGCGCCGACGCAGCGGCTCAGCAGACTCGAGCCTCTCGGGCCCTCCTAGCTCGGGTAGCTTACTCATAGTCCCTAGGACCTCGGGCACCGCTTGTTTGCGCCGTGGAGCAACGCATTCTTTTTTCGAGTTTGCCGTATTGGCGCGCCCGCTCAACTCTGGCTAGCCGTCTGGTGGCTCGGCCACTCGAGGCTACTCCTTTAGGAGCGCATTACTATTTGCATCTGACATGCCCTTGGATGGCACCGCCGTGGCCGAATCGCCCGCAAGTCTTTGGTAAAGCGCGGGATCGAAATCCGTTGTCGAATGCGCCAGCGCGATCGTAGCAACGTCATTAAACGCAACTTCAATCATTAGTTATAAATGATGTCTTAGCTGCGGTAATGTTTCACTTACATGCGGGCACCATGCGGAAGCGGGATGTTACGGTTAATGCCACGGCGATCGACGGTGGGCCTAGTCTTTAAACCCCATGCACCGTCTTGGCGTCGTTGGTAGACCAAGTCCGTGGACCGAGTCTCGGCAGAGCAGGGACCCCATGTCGGTTCGAATTTAAAATCACGAGTTAAAAGGAAATGGCATCATTTTCCGGTCCCGCGTCGACTCTGCGGCTAGCGTGTGACCAGTGAAAAAAGTATGAAATGCGTTAGGAAAATACGAAATCTATTAATTTGCATCTCGAAAATTGGTATTAACTTCTAAAATGCATAACAAATTCATTTTAACTCCAAAAGCAATGAAACCATACGAAAATTTTCATTTTGAGCAGACCTTATATTAAAATTGGTTTCAAACATGTCTCTGTAGCAGAGAGCATTATTTTGGAAAATAAGCTATAAACACTATTATTTTTACAATAGAAAAAGGCTGATAACTTTAAAAATTCATAAGTAATTCTTGGAAACTCCAAAAACAGTGAAATCAGTTTTGATAATTTCCATTTCAAATAAAATTAATTATAAAAGTGGTTTCAAACTTACCTCTGTCACAGAAACTATAGTTTGAGGAAAATGATCCTAAAGGGCATTATTTTTACACTATTAATGCTGATAATTTTAGAAATCAATAACTAAATCATGAAAACTCCAATTGGAGCAAACTCCACTGTTTTGAACTTGTAATAATATTGCCTATTTATCCATGTAATCCATGTACTCACCACTGCGCTACAAATTTTCACCTCATAATTAAATTACATGAATGAAGGCGTATTGAAATCTGAAATTCAAACCACCATAACTTTCATATACTAAATCAAAATGAAATAATTCTTTCACCAAAAATCATCTAAAATCATGACTTAGCTACTGTAGAAAAATCATGCATTTTTTAGCATCTTGATTTTTGGAGTATTTCTTGGTGTTTATATCGGTCTTTATTCTTTAGATTCTGAAGCAATTGATATCGACTCTTACGCTACTGAGAGTGTATAACTACTTTTCCAGCAAGGCAAGCATCCTTTGAACTTTCTTTTTGCATCATATTTGAGCCCAGTTTTGTTAGGATAGATGCAATGATAATTGCTTGCATGCTATTTTGATAATGTCGCTATTTTTGTGATGAATAGTTAGACACGTCCTATTATCTTGTCATTGTGGCTATCCATGAATTATTCCCGTTCTAAAATGCTTATGATAGGATGTGCGAGATTATATTGTTCGAGTTTGCTTAGCCATGCAAGTCTAGAAACGGTAGTCTGATTGTCGGGAATAACCCGACAATTATGGGATAAACACAACCTTCTTTATATACTTTTGTTTCAGACCTTTGTATTTGTTTTATGAGACATTTTGTCACTATAAATGAGCTTTTGGTCTGGACAAGTGTTGGTTAGTGATGGTGCTTTGTGCACGAGATTTGGGTATGTGGTTGGACTTGTCCGGACAATTAAGGACCGAACTTTGGGTACCTGCTGTTCAAGCAACACTCGTGCTATCATACGCGGTATATGGGTACTATATGGTTAAGTAGGGGGAAGGTTTTGTTGTGTTGAGTCCCACGGTGGTGAAATTGTAAGGGCATGGGACCGAGAAATCCCGTGTTCCTTTTGGGCCGATACGATGGAGATGTTAACGTCTTGTGTTTCCTAGGAGCCCTAGGTTGAGGGACTTAGCTCAATGGGATCTTCTTGCTAAAAACGACCATATTTGATTTACCCGGCCGGCATACCATAGGAATTATGCTATATTCGGAGGCATCTAGAGGCTTACGGGCGAATCAAGTCGTGTGGGTATAGTAGTAGACCCCTGTAGGGTATAAATCTATTCGAATAGTCGTGTCCACAGTTATGGACGATCGCTTGAAATTTGTGGCTGCTTATTGTTAGACTTGGAATTAAAAATTGTGGTTATAACTTGGTATCGACATGAATGGGATATTAATGTTTGTTGTTGTATCAAAGTGGACAACCACTTTGTATTTGTATGAGTTATTTGTTATTCATTTCATTACTTGTTCACATATTTTACTTGTACTTCAAATCTGATTTTGAAATGACACTTGAAAAACTAGTATGTGTAGGTTGTACCTTGTTGCGTCTCTTTTGCAAAACTAAGCCAATATGAGCCATCCTTTGGAACAGCCTTATGCATAACTAATTTTTATTTGTGTAAGACTTATGAGTACTCTTTTGAACTCAGCCAGATGTTTGCTGGCTTTTACAGGTGAGGAAGATTTTGAGACCGATGAGCTTGTCGGTGTCGATTTAGGCGACACTGATGAGTAGTATGCTATCTCTTAACTCCCAGTCGGTTGCCGATGGGTTATGGGGCATACCACTGATGGCATTTTGGTTTACTTACTTGCTTCCGCTGGTACTTTATGAACTTGTTTAATTTGGCCAGTCGGCCACTTGTATTAGTTGTAAACTTAGAACTATGTTGTATGCCTTTTGTACTATTTATGTATGAATGTTGTATGGATGTGATCAACGTTGAAAGAGAGTATGGTTATCTTGGTGCGCTGATCTTGGGAGCCAATATAAGTTATACTCATCGATCATGGCTTCCTATTTAACCCACTAAGTGTAGTGCTTGACTTGTTGGAGAACAGATAATCATGTAGTGCTCGCAGAGGAGCGGCGCATGATCGTCGGGCACTAATTTTCATCAAGCCTCTCATTTAGATTGAGTTAAGTTGGAATCCATTTACCGGAGATCCAGAGTTATGTCCCTAAGACCATGCTTAGTCTCGGTCTTACAGAGATAATCCGGGGTCACCACAGCGTTGGTATCAGAGCCATACTGACTGTAGGTTAGAGATAGCACTAGCGTTAGAGTAGTAAGCCTTTTTGAGTCAAAATATTTCAAAATTATCAAATTACTTTCAGAAAGTATAAGTAAGGAATATCTTTTATTCCTCATCCCTCTTAGTGCCTTTTCTTACCTTATTCTTGTTTGGAAAAAAAAAGAGGAAGTCTTACCTTGTTTTTCTTGTCTTTAGATGAGTCGTCAATACCTGGTCAAAGAAACTCAAGCTGAGAACATGGATGGATACCCGGCGCTTCTCCGAGATATGATGTGGAGGGCGAACTTTACTTACCAGCCGATTCGCCATCTACCGCCGTGACAGGGCGGGCATGGAGGAATACTTGGCCGTGATCAACATTATCGCCAGACAAGTCACGGGGAGTATCCCATATTGCTTCCAGGCACGTGGCACTTCTGAGGCCATGGCTCTACAGGATGTGGCTCGTGTGGCTATGAGCCACCTCTGTTATGATCTGACGGAGTTGTCTCAGCCGTCTTATGACCATTTTCCTATGAGAGAGCGTGGCACGGAGGTGGACACCATTGCTCGGATCCAGTTTGGGGAAGATCCCCAGGTTAGGCAGTTGGCAAGATTGGTTCATATCATGGACCAAATTTATCGGTGTACTATGTATGAGTTGTACGAGACTCGTCAACGTCTCGTGGTGGCCCAAGAGCACTTACAACTCATGTGCAACATGGGGATCGTTGACCGCCATGTGGTTTATGGCGCAAATGAGATTCCCCCATATGCTTCAGCACCACCGATGTACTGTCTTCCGGATGTGCCAGGACGTGTACCCAACTATGGGGCGAGACGCTGGGCCCGTATGTCGGTCGGCTTTGCTCGTACTCATAGGATGGAACCTGCTGGAGGCCATGTGATAGAGCAAGGCTCCCCTCTACACCTTGTTAATCCAGAGGACCCCGATGACACGGGATCCCTTGGGGCACATCTTCTGGACGAGTTTCCGATGAACTTTGACCGGAACAACATTTAGGATGTTGTAGGTGTAAGCTCATGGTCGAGCATGTATCTTTAAATTCCTGTAATAAGCTAGTAGTATTTGAGCTATTAGTGTTTCTTTTGCAAGAACTTTTATTTCAGATAGTTGCTTTCGGCCACGGGCCTTTATGAATGTAATTGCATTGGGAAAACTATGATTTGAATTTATGGATCTTGTACTGGCCTTAGCGCCTTTGTACGCCCATTTGGTGTTATGTTTCTGTGCATTTTATATCATTATGCATGCTTAATTAAGAATATGTACTTGCTGTCCAGATTTATTATTCACACCTTTTCCAGCAATCTTGGCCTCTTTCTAATTTTCCTTGTCACTTCAGGATGTCAGGCCCTACCACTCGTTTGAGAGCTCTTCATCGTGAGGGGTCTCCACCCCCGCGACGCCCTCCTGCTGTAGACCATGAGGAAGTGCTTCCTCCATCGCCCTCAATGGCAGAGGTCCTGGCTCAAATCGAGCGGAATAGGATGGATCAGACCAGGATTCTTGAAGCTATCGCTCGTAACACTTCTCCTGCTCCTGCGGCAGCAGGGGGAGGAGGAAATCCTCGGCCGCGTGGGGGTCTCGCTGAATTTCAGCGGACAAATATTCCAACCTTTGCGGGCACCAGAGATCCAATGGAGGCTGAAGATTGGCTAAGAGATATTGAAAAGAAGCTAGCCATTGCTCAGTGTACAGGCATTGAGAAGGTCCTCTTTGCCAGTTATCAACTGGAGGGCGCTGCTAGTGCTTGGTGGGATAATTTTTCCGCCATGCAGCCTGACGGAGAAGTTCCATCATGGAACGAGTTTCGAGCAGCCTTCAGGGAGGCCTATATTCCTAATGGGGTCATGTCGATCAAGCGGCAGCAGTTTCTTGCTTTGAAGCAAGGAAGGAAGACTGTCACTGAGTACCTTCAGGAGTTCAATTCCTCTTTATTCATATTCTTCCGCATTGTGTTGAATGTTAGAGTAAATAGGTGGTATCTTGGCTTCCGAATAGCCAGGGTGTTACACTATGCCCCTGACGATGTCTCCACTGACATTCGCCGTCAGAATCGGTTCATGGGCGGCTTGACTGAGGAAATACAGCTGGCTCTAGCTGTACATGACTTCAGGAACTTCCAACACTTGGTGAACAAGTCCATTGTAGTGGAGCACAAGAGTGTGGCTGTAGAGGAGTCCAAGAAGAGGAAGAAAGCCGCTCAGTTTTCAGCTAGCGACAGTTTTCCTCGACAGCGCACCGGACCGCCCCAAGTGCCTCGTTCTCTGGCCCTAGTGCCACCGAGACCTCCTGTGGCACCTCCATGACCTTCTCCACCCACGGTGCAGCAGTACAATGGGAGTAAGAACTCCCAAAACAGTGGTACATTCAAGCCTAATGTCACCTGCTTTCATTGTGGCCGCCAGGGCCACTATGCATCTCACTGCCTCGCCAAGCAGCGGGGAATGCCTCAGGTTTATCGATCTCCTACACCACCAGCTGTGGAAAGACCTACACCACCTCCGAGGGCAGAATCGACCCCTCCTCAGATCCCTGCACGTGGCCGAGTGAACCACGTCACCGCTGAGGAGGCAAGCGACGCTCCAAACGTCGTTTTGGGTACACTTCTTATTAATTCTTGTCCAGCATCAGTTTTATTTGATTCAGGAGCATCTCATTCATTCATAAAAAAGGAATATGCTGCACTTAATCAATTTGAAATATATAAACTTCAGCCACCTTATCGAATCCGATCGCAGGATCGGTTTTCCAAACCGATCAAGTCTGCCGATGTAAAGTGGAAATCAAAGGTTAACTTCTTGGCAAATTTAATTGTGATAAATTCAGTGGTATTGATGTGATCTTGGGGATGGATTGGCTGTCCAAGAATCGGGAAAGATCGATTGTGCTCAACGGTCTATTTCTCACACTAGCGAAGACGGCGATCAGTCATTTTTGCACCTTCAGCAAGTTCTCATCTTTATGCTTTGAAGCTTGTACCTCTCTTGAAATTGAGAAGGTGCAGTGGTGTGTGAATATCCGATGTATTCCCGAAGAACTCCTAGGCATGCCTCCTGATCGAGAAGTTGAGTTCGTCATCGAACTTGTACCCGGTACTCCGCCAATCTCAAAACAGCTATATCGGATGCCCCTAATGAGTTAGAAGAATTGAAGAAGCAACTCGAAGAACTTCAAGACAAGGGATTTATTAGGCCGAGCTCCTCACCTTGGGGATGTCCGGCCATCTTTGTCAAGAAGAAAGACAAGAGTTTACGGATGTGTGTGGACTACCGTCCGCTAAATGAAGCCACTATCAAGAATAAATATCCGCTTCCGCGGATTGATGACTTATTCGATCAATTGAGTGGAGCCCAAGTATTCTCCAAGATTGATTTGCGCTTGGGCTATCATCAAATTAAAGTTCGAACTGAAGACATTCTGAAGACGGCATTCTCTACTCGTTACGGGTTGTATGAGTACACTGTCATGTCTTTTGGTCTGACGAATGCACCGGCTTACTTCATGAATCTTATGAATTCAGTTTTCATGGAGTATTTGGATAAGTTCATTGTTGTATTCATCGATGACATCCTTATCTACTCAAAGTCTGATGAAGAACACGAGCAACACTTGAGGCTTGTGTTGGAAAAACTTCGTCAACATCAGCTCTATGTCAAATTCAGCAAATGCGAGTTCTGGCTCCATGAAGTTAGTTTCTTGGGACATGTCCTATCCAAGGGTGGTATCTCTATTGATCCAAGCAAAGTGCAAGATGTCCTTGATTGGAGACAACCTAGAAACATCACTGATATTCGCATTTTTCTCGGACTTGCAGTTTACTACCGCAGATTCATCCAGAACTTCTCTAAAATTGCGAGGCCAATGACTCAACTTTTAAAGAAAGAAAAGAAGTTCGAATGGTCGCCTGAATGTGAGGAGAGTTTTCAGATCCTTAAGAAATGCCTGACCAAGGCTCCAGTACTTATCCTGCCCGACATTCACAAGAGCTTTGACATTTACTGCGATGCCTCTCGCCATGGGCTCGGTTGTGTACTTATGCAAGAAGGCCGAGTGGTAGCTTATGCATCAAAGCAATTGAGACCACATGAGTTGAATTATCCCACTCATGGTTTGGAACTCGCAGCGGTTGTTCATTCTCTAAAGATTTGGCGACATTACCTCATCGGTAATCGTTGCGAGATCTACACTGACCACAAGAGTCTTAAATATATCTTCACCCAAGCCGATCTGAATTTGAGACAAAGAAGATGGCTTGAGTTGATCAAGGATTATGATTTTGGACTCCATTATCATCCAGGAAAAGCAAATGTGGTAGCTGATGCCCTAAGCAGAAAGTCTCAGTGCAACTGTTTATCGGTAACTCCCATTTCGGCAGGCTTGTGTGCTGCGGTGCAACGTCTGCACCTGGAGATAATTGAAGAAGGTTCTCTTGCTGCCCTTAGTGTGAATTTTACACTTGATGACCAGATTAGGGAAGCTCAGAAAACTGACACAGAAGTAGCTCAACTCCGCGAAGAAGTGAAGCAGGGCAAGGCCAAGTGCTTCAAAGAAGATGCACAAGGCACCCTATGGTTTGGAAACCGGTTGGTGGTGCCCTGTGATCATGCCTTGAGAGAACTAATTCTCAAAGAGGCTCATGACTTTAAATTCTCTATTCACCCAGGTAGTACCAAGATGTACCAAGATTTGAAGAAAAAGCTGTGGTGGAGCCAAATGAAGCGACAGATCGCTCAATATGTTGCCGGGTGTGATGTATGCCAAAGAGTCAAAGCTGAGCATTTGAAGCCAGCAGATAGTCTACAGCCCCTTCCCATTCCCAAGTGGAAATGGGAAGAAGTTGGCATGGATTTTATCACCGGCCTCCCAAGGACTCAAGCTGGGTCTGATTCTATATGGGTGATTGTCGACCGTTTGACGAAGGTTGCTCACTTCATTCCTGTCAAGACCACCTACCGTGGGGACAAGTTAGTAGAACTTTATATTGCAAGAATTGTTTGTCTCCACGGTGTTCCAAAGGTGATAGTTTCCGATCGAGGTCCTCAATTCACATCCTATTTCTGGGGATGCTTACATAAAGCAATGGGGACAAATCTATCTTTCAGCTCCGCATACCACCCGCAAACAGATGGACAAACTGAAAGGGTGAATCAAATTTTAGAAGATCTTCTCCGAGCATGTGTGCTGTCCTATAGCAAAAACTGGGAGAAATGTTTGCCGTTTGCGGAATTTTCCTACAACAACAGTTTCCAATCAAGCATACAAATGTCACCATTCGAGGCATTGTATGGAATAGCTTGTAGGACACCCTTGAATTGTTCTAAAGCCGGGGAAAGGCCATTTTATGGCCCAACCTTGGTAGAGGATGCGGAAGAACAAGTTCGGGTCATTCGTGAACGACTTCGGACGGCTCAATCTCGTTAGAAGTCCTATGCCGATGGCCATCGTCGCGAATTGAGTTTTGAGGTGGATGATCATGTCTATCTTAAAGTTTCTCCAATGAAAGGAACACATCGTTTCCAAGTCAAAGGCAAATTGGCACCTCGCTACATCGGACCATTCCGAATTCTAGCAAAGTTGGGACCGGTGGCTTATCAAATAGAATTGCCACCATCACTTGCCGATGTACATGATGTTTTCCATGTTTCACAACTGAGGAAGTGTCTTCGTGTCCCAACCGAAGCAACTAAGCTGGAAAAACTTGACTTGCAACCCGATCTTTCTTATCGGGAGCACCCGATTCGCATTCTTGAGGAGAAGGAGCGTAAGACGCGAAATCGCAATATCAAATTCATCAAGGTTCAGTGGAGCAACCATACTGAAGATGAAGCAACATGGGAGTGTGAAGATCATATGCGAGCTAATTATCCAGATCTTTTTCCTTCTACTTGAAGTGTCTTCGAATCTAGGAAGGAAAGTTTAAACAAAGCAATGGGAAGGAAAGACGTAATAGCCATTTCTTGTAACCTTACAAAGACATCTTGGCACTATCTTTGAAGGAAATCAAGACAACGGATGTTGTGTTTTTAGGACCTTCCTATCCAACTTCCACCCTATCGATCTCGGGGTCGAGATCTTTTGTAAGGGGGGAGGTTTGTCACATCCCCAAATTTAATAAAGAGGTTTATTATGCATCTCATTAGCATGCATCATGCTTTGAAACTTTTTATTTACATATTGTACTTGGAAAATCTCAAAATACATATGAAACATACACTTTAATTTGAACTCTAAACTAAAAACTGAAATAAATGATAATAAAGATCCTCTGGAAAATAATTTATTCAAATACTATATTAATTACCTTGAATTAATATAATTTTTTCCAAATTTTTGGGACTGGTTTGAACCTTGGGAAAATTCAAACACAATTTAAAGACCAACATTTTGTTTGAATTTAAATTATACACTTTATTTAATGAACAGTAGGGTTCAATTATTTTTATGGACACTAGGATATCCGAGGAACCCCCAGGAATTATTTCACGATTTTAGGAATTTTATTTCTATTTTTAAGCCTCTGGTCAAAGTGGAGAAACTATTTTAATTCTCAGTCAAATCTTAAACCTTTTTCGACCGGTACTGTTCCTTGGGTTTGAGCCCGACCCAGGCGAGCTGACTTGGTCGAGTCAACTAAGTGCACCGCACGTGAACCACCCGATGGAAAATCAACGGCCCAGATCGCGTACCCCTTCGACCGTCCGAACGCTCACTCGCGCCATCAACCGTCAGATCACGATCATGTGGTCGAGACGAAACCGCCGCTGCCGCTTATCTCGCTGACACGGTGGGCTGAGCTGTCAGCTTCATCTTCCTCCGTCCGTTGGCGACGCAGCATCCCGCGCCACGCGCCGAAGTTCCTCCGACGCCCACGAACGGCACCGGGCACGCCGTGAATCCACCGCCACTCGGACCACTCCGAGCGCTTCCCTACTTCACGCCGCCCCATTGCCGCCATCGCCGCATAACACCCCTTGCACCCCTCCTTCTTCCTCACTTCTCTCTGTTGACCGAGGAGAGGGAAGCTGCTCTTGCTCCCACGTAGGTAAGCTCCCACCGGTGATGCCATTCTTTTCCTTATTCAATGCCTTACCCATTTTGCTAATACGAGCTCCTCATGTTGCTTGTAGCGTCCAGCCCATTGTCGTGCTCTCGGCTGTTCCAGAGCGTGCACCCAAGGAGCTCACCTTGCCATTTTCGAACTGGAAGGTATTATCCTCAATCCATCACACACCTTACGTGCTTTAGGTCATTGATCAAAACCCCTCAATTTATTTCTTTGTTGCACGATAGGTTTCAAAGTGAATCAAGTTTTGACTCTTTTCACCTGAGCTCAAACCCTTTCACCTCCCACCTTGTTTTGGTAAGCCATTCTTCAATTACTCGTGTCCTTAGCATCTCCAAGGCATACTTTGAGCTATCTTGACCATTCACCGCCCTTAGGATTGCTCCAGCCGCTTTCTCCACGTGAAGCCGTGTTGTCGCCATCTTCTTCTCCAACACGCAGCGACTCCAGCAGCTCCGAGCCTCTGTGCCCTCTCCTAGCTCGGTAGCTTACTCATAGTCCCTAGGACCTCGGACCCCGCTTGTTTGCGCTGTGGAGCAACGATTGCTGTTTTCGAGTTTGACGTATTGAGCGCACGCTCAACTCCGCCAGCCGCTCGCAGACAGTCGCTCTCACCGCCGAGGCTAGTCCTTTAGCAACAGACATTATTTTGCATCCAGATATGCCCTTGGCCGGGCACCGCCGTGGTCGGAATCGCCGCAAGTCACGGTGAAACGCGGATCGAAATCCCGTTGTCGCGACGCGACCGCGATCGTAGCAACGCCATTAAACGTTAACTTAAATCATTAGTTATAAATGATGTCTTAGCTGCGGTAATTTTTCACTTACATGCGGGCCCCATGCACGGAAAGCGGGGATGTTATGGTTAATGCCACAGCGACTGATGGGTGGGCCTAGTCTTTAAACCTCGTGCACCGTGCGCGTGCGTTGGTAGACCAAGTCCCGTGGACCGAGTCTCTGACAGACGGGACCCCATGTCAGTTCGGAATTTAAAATCTGAGTTAAAAAGGAAATGGCACTGTTTCCGGTCCCGCGCGTCAGCTACTGCGGCTAACGCGTGGCCCGGTGAGAAAAGTATGAAATGCGTTAGGAAAATACAAAATCTATTAATTTGCACACTGAAAATTGGTATTAACTTCTAAAATGCATAACAAATTCATTTTAACTCCAAAAGCAATGAAACCACTTCTAAAAATTTTCATTTTGAACGAACCTTATATTAAAATTGGTTTCAAACAAGTCTCTGTAGCAGAGAGTATTATTTTGGAAAATGAGCTATAAACACTATTATTTTTACAATAGAAAAAGGTCGATAACTTTAAAAATTATAAGTAATTCTTGGAAACTCCAAAACAAAGGAAATCAGTTTTGATAATTTCCATTTCAAATAACCTTAATTATAAAATTGGTTTCAAACTTACCTCTTGTGAGGACCCCAATTTATTTGGTTTGTAACGCTTAACCAACCGCCTGGTCCTAGCATCACAAATCAAATAAACTGAGCCTCGAGATATGTATACTTCCTGCAAAGATACACACCTCCACAAAGTATGCATCAACTCCATGCCAAACATAGAGTCCAAACATCACACTACCAAACGGAAGATAAACAAATAGAAGAGTTATTACGCATAAAGGCCGCATGGCCACAAGATACACAAATAAACGAGAACGACAATGAAGCAAAGTGCCATAAGATGGCTATAAACAAAGCCAATCGTGCCTTCAACCCACAAGGCATCCGACTGACCGCCAAGTCTAGTCGTCCAACACGGCGGCAAAGACAACTCACAAAAGTGAGGCCCTTGGGGCTCACCTTCTTCCTCTGCAACAAAACATTAAGAAAGCCAATGAGTACAAAGATTGTCTTTGTACTGCAAGACCGATGTGTGAACCAGCGCACTGCTCATAGGCTACATGCAAAGCTTATCCGTGGAGGCCATATGTTTCATTTGCACAAAGCCGCATTTGTTCGCAATAATGTAATACGCTTTAAAGGCAAGTTTGCAATTCATTTTAATATTGAAATAACAGAAGGGTAATAATAACAAAAGAGAAAGATAAATGTTTCTAGAGGTGACTATCCCAAAGAGCTCCCTCAACACAACACTAATCCCATTCGCACCACCCAAAGAAGTTTTAATTTAAATGTTGTAGTCTAACTCTTGGAAGACCTTGCCAAGCGTGTCCATAACCTAGACGAGGCTATTCGAATAGTTTTAACCCCGCAGGGTGTACCAATGTACCCACACTTCGCATCGCTTTAAGCCAAAGCACACTACCGAAGGTATGCCTACACAGCCTAAGTCCTACGAGACTATTTCCAATATTGTGTATTAATTACGAGCCGCTCAGATGGATAGAAATCCATACGCTGACATGGTAAAGTCGAAAAGACAACTACCCACTCAGATAAAGCTTTTCGACAACTACCATGCTCCCAACACCATCCTCCCGCGACCTCCTTCGACCTTAACTAATACACGCCAAAGTACTAGGTCAAGAGAGGTCCCATACCTCTAGTGTGGTTAGCACGCTAAAATGCTTGGTTTAGTGTAACAAGATGTTCGGTCCTTGTCGACTCTGCACCTTTCCACACACCCAACAGATCACACCAAAACTTACCACAGCCCAAGTCTAAATCGCTTTTGTTTTCATTTTTAGTTTTTGCAATTAGACATAGCACAAGTGGAACATAAGAACAATAATAATTTTATAGATCAAGATCATCGACTAAGTCGATGATCGCCCAAATCTACTGAAAACTAAGCATGGCTAAGTTAATCGAACTCAGACTTACTAAGTGATAAGAATTCATCCAACGAACTCTAATCACAAAGAAATAACCTAGGCTCGTGTAGTAGAGATCAATATTTCACCTAGTGATATGCAGCCACGGTCTTAACTAATCGGTTTAACACAAATTAGGCAATGCATACATACAGTTGAAACAAAATATTAGACTTTAAAATACCGATAAACATGATCAAATCGCTTGCTCGCGCCGTTGTTCAATGCTCAACTCGCTGCGCAGGATCGCCTGTGGTTACCGCAAATGTCGGTTTCAACGATTAAACAAATAGCAGCGAATAAGAACGAATAACACCGACAAAATTCAAAATTTCAAAGCAACCACAAATCTAATCACGTGCTAGATCAAAACAAAAGGAATAACAAAGTCACACGGAGATGATTTAAATTAGACATGGTTTCATGATTGTTCTACCCAAACTTACTTACTTACCAAGCTATTCACATAATCAATCCTCTTACATGCTTTAACCTTTCGACAGACTTTGATGGTGATTGTGTGTACATCTATTAACTAAGCATCAAATTAACACATCTAAACAACTAGTTACTCTAAACAACCATCATTAGTGATAAGATCACTAAAACCTACAAGAAACTATTGAAACACTAACTAGTTAATTAGCCAACTATTAGATGCTAACAATTTTCTAATTAAGGTTGGGCTTTAATAAAATTTAGCTACTACACACCTAAGCAACATACCAACATATTGTAAGGTTATCAAAATTCAGCGTGCTACTACACCAAATCTTACTACACTGATAAATCAAAAGTACAGAGACAATCAACATGATCATCTAACTATCCCTTTGATCAATCATGACAACAAGAGCTTTGAAACTTAAAGATGCTAACTAAATGATTTCATGCTAACCACTACAACAAAAGGGAGTCATCCAGCACTTAACAAGAATCCAAAGCATAAGCATGAAACTAAAATCTAGTTACTGACAAATGTAAACGACAACAGAACCAATTACAGAGACCAACACTAAAATACTTTCAAACTTCCATTACCAATTTTGATCATGCAATGAGTGAACTAAAGAACATTCATAAGCATGATTAGCGCTAAATACAAAGCTTATGAGGTGGGCCCACATCACCACAACAAGAACAGGAGCTCAAGGAAGAACAGGGAGTCTCGGGCCGATTTGGGCGGTGGTGGTCATTGGCCGGGGTGGAGTGGTGGCGCGCGAAGGTGAGCTCAAAATGGGTTACCCAGAGGAATGGAAGCTAGGTGGCAGTGGTGGCTTGAGCGGCACTGGCGGCGCGGCAACACAACGCGCGCGGCCGTGGAGGTGATAAGGGGCGACGGCGCGAGAGGAAGACGATGAAAACTAGTGCGCGCGCATGAGCTTCAAGTGAGGCTCCAGAACTCACCGGGTAATTGCCGATGACGCAGGTAGCTCGGAGTGGCGGCGGCGACGAGCTGCGGCGGCGCAAGGCGGCCAACGACGACGTGAGCCCGAGGTGAACGAGAGGACGTGTGAGTGAGCGGAGAAGGAAGGTGGAGTCTGAGCGATGCTCACCGAGCGAAGAATCGAGCCGAGCTCACCGAGAAGACGCGCGCGGAAAAGGCGGTTTCGGCCGACTTGGAGAAGAAGGGAGCGCGCTCCACAAAGGACGAGACCTCCGATTCCTAGAGGTTAGCTTCCACGGGATGCTAGGCACACCGTGACGCTTATCGGCGATGACCGAGATCACCGGAGCGCCAAACGCCTAAGCGCGCGGCGACGCTCTCGGCTCTCAGAGCTCGATGGAGAAGAAAGGTAGTGGAGAAGAAAACGAGGTAGGGAAGGCCCTCGGTGGCTTTTGTAGGAGCAGGCGGAGGCAGCGAGGTGAGGCGGTGGGCGGTGAAAAGACCGTGAGCCGCACCGGCAAAGACGCATGCGGCGCGGTTTGCCGAGAGCCTTGCGAGCGGTGCGCGAGAGAGCTGGCTCAGCGACGTGGCGGGGAAGACCTGCAGGTGGGACCGCTCTGTCAGCGAGAGAGAAGGGGGCGGCTCGAGTCGGAGTCTGGTGCGGTGCGACGAGTGGGTTTAACTCGATCAAGATCATATCGACCGTTGGATCTTACACGGACGATCGAGATCTGATAGAGCAATAGGACAGTCCGATTGTATACGCAAACGTGGACCGTGCGATCTGCATCGGACGGTCACGAGCGAAAAGACTCGGGCGACGCAGCGAGTTGGTGCGATCAAGCCGAGTGGCGCGGTCGGAACTTAAGTCGGGCTCGGGTTCGAGCCCGATGAACAGTGAATACTGATTTGGAGTTTTAAAAGGCTGAGAGAGTTTAGAGAATTTTTAGAGGTAGTTCCCGAGCTCCAAAAATTCCGAAATTTTTATGGTAGCTACTTTCGATAGAGAACAACATTGCATAAATTTTCCAGAACTTTTTATGCACTGCATTGTTCTGAAGAAAATTCACAAGCTCCTGCTCTAGGGGTTTGACCAGATTTTGGAATGGTTTGACTTGGTTATTTGAAATAGCAAACAAAATCTAAAAATTGTGAAATGATTCAGGGAGGTAGATAGGATGATCAAGATGATAGGAAAATTATTTGCAGAGGATGATCACAAGTTTGAAGGCTAGAATTTCTTGACAACAATTTCCAATCACAAGAATTAAATTCTAAAATTGAAATTGCTAGGAAAATTTGGAAAACTACCAAATGATTTGATGAGATAGCAAAAGTTTTTATTTCTCCTCAAAATTTTACATTTGAAACATAAACCCTAACTTAGGGCTGTTACACCTCTGTCACAGAAACTATAGTTTGAGGAAAATGATCCTAAAGGGTATTATTTTTACACTATTAATGCTGATAATTTTAGAAATCAATAACTAAATCATGAAAACTCCAATTGGAGCAAACTCAACTGTTTTGAACTTGTAATAATATTGCCTATTTATCCATGCAATCCATGTACTCACCACTACGCTACAAATTTTCACCTCATAATTAAATTACATGAATGAAGGCGTATTGAAATCTGAAATTCAAACCACCATAACTATCATATACTAAATCAAAATAAAATAATTCTTTCACCAAAAATCATCTAAAATCATGACTTAGCTACTGTAGAAAAATCATGCATTATTGAGCATCTTGATTTTTGGAGTATTTCTCGGTGTTTATATCGGTCTTTATTCTTTAGATTCCGAAGCAATTGATATCGACTCTTACGCTACTGAGAGTGAACAACTACTTTTCCAGCAAGGCAAACATCCTTTGAACTTTCTTTTTGCATCATATTTGAGCCCAGTTTTGTTAGGATAGATGCAATGATAATTGCTTGTATGCTATTTTGATAATGTCGCTATTTTTGTGATGAATAGTTAGACACGTCCTATTATCTTGTCATTGTGGCTATCCATGAATTATTCCCCTACTGAAATGCTTATGATAGGATGTGCGAGATTATATTGTTCGAGTTTGCTTAGCCATGCAAGTCTAGAAACGGTAGTCTGATTGTCGGGAATAACCCGACAATTATGGGAAAAACACAACCTTCTTTATATACTTTTGTTTCAAACCTTTGTATCTGTTTTATGAGTTAAATTTTGTCACTATAAATGAGCTTTTGGTCTGGACAAGTGTTGGTTAGTGATGGTGCTTTGTGCACGAGATTTGGGTATGTGGTTGGACTTGTCCGACAATTAAGGACCGAACTTTGGGTACCTTTGTTCACAACACTGCGTGCTATCACACGCGGTATATGGGTACCGTATGGTTAAGTAGGGGAAGGTTTTGTTGTGTTGAGTCCCACGGTGGTGAAATTGTAAGGGCATGGACCGAGAAATCCCGTGTTCCTTTGGGCCGATAGGATGCAGATGTTAACGCCTTGTGTTTCCTAGGAGCCCTGGGTTGAGGGACTTAGCTCAATGGGATCTTCTTGCTAAAAATGACCATATCTTGATTTACCCGATCGGCATACCATAGGAAGTATGCTATATTCGGAGGCATCCGAGTCTTACTGCTAATCAAGTCGGTGGGTAAAGTAGTACACCCACAGGGTATAAATCTATTCGAATAGCCGTGTCCACTGCTTATGGACGATCGCTTGAAATTTGTGGCGCTTATTGTTAGACTTGGAATTAAAAATTGTGGTTATAACTTGGTATCGACATGAATGGGATATTCATGTTTGTTGTTGTATCAAAGTGGACAGCCACTTTGCTATTTGTATGAGTTATTTGTTATTCATTTCATTACTTGTTCACATGTTTTACTTCTACTTCAAATCTGATTTTGAAATGGCACTTGAAAAACTAGTATGTGTAGGTTGTACCTTGTTGCGTGTCTTTTGCAAAACTAAGCCAATATGAGCCATCCTTTGGAACAGCCTTATGCATAACTAATTTTTATTTGTGTAAGACTTGCGAGCACTCTTTTGTACTCAAATGGATGTTTCTGGCTTTACAGGTGAGGAAGATTTTGAGACCGATAAGCTTGTCGGTGTCGATTTAGGCGACACTGATGAGTAGTATGCTATCTCTTAACTCCCAGTCGGTTGTCGATGGGTTATGGGGCATACCACTGATGGCATTTTGGTTTACTTACTTGCTTCCGCTGTTACTTTATGAACTTGTTTAATTTGGCCGGTCGGCCACTTGTATTAGTTGTAAACTTGGAACTATGTTGTATGCCTTTTGTGCTATTTATGTATGAATGTTGTATGGATGTGATCAACGTTGAAAGAGAGTATGGTTATATTGGTCGCTGATCTTGGGAGCCAATATAAGTTATACTCACTGATCATGGCTTCCTATTTAACCCACTAAGTGTAGTGCTTGACTTGTTGGAGAACCGACAACCATGTAGTGCTCGCAGAGGAGCGGCGCGCATGATCGTCGGGGCTCTAATTTTCAGTCAAGCCTCTTATTTAGATTGAGTTAAGTTGGAATCCATTTACCGGAGATCCAGAGTTATGTCCCTAAGACCATGCTTAGTCTCGGTCTTACGGAGATAATCCAGGGTCCCCACACAAAAGTTGCCCACTTTATCCCAGTCAAGACCACCTACTCAGGAGAGAGACTTGCAGAATTGTATATGGCAAAGATAGTATGTCAGCATGGAATGCCAAAGAAGATTGTGTCGGATCAAGGATCCCAGTTCACCGCAAGATTTTGGCAGAAGCTACACAGCGTTTTGGGCACTAACTTGAATTTCAATACAACCTACCATCCTCAGACAGATGGACAGACAGAAAGAGTGAATCAAATTCTAGAAGATATGTTTAGAGCCTGCACTCTAGAGAACCAAACCAGTTGGGATCAGATGCTACTTTATGCAGAGTTTTCATACAACAACAGTCATCAATCAAGTCTGCAAATGTCCCCATATGAAGCTCTGTACGGAAGAAAGTGCAGAACACCCTTGTATTGGACTGAAACAGGAGAAGGACAAGTACTTGGACCTGATATCCTGAAGGAAGCCAAAGATCAAGTTCGGGCAATCAGAGAGAGGCTGAGAACAGCTCAGACTAGGCAAAAGAGCTATGCTGATAACCGTCACCGGAATCTAGCTTTTGTACCCGGAGATCATGTGTATCTGAAGGTCTCACCTCTCAAAGGAATGTGTCATTTCAGAGTAAGAGGGAAGCTTGCACCAAGATACATTGGACCTTTCCCAATCCTCGCTAGAAGAGGAGAAGTTGCTTACCAATTAGAGCTTCCATCTCAGTTGTCCGATGTGCATAGCGTCTTCCATGTATCTCAGTTGAAGAAATGTCTGCGTGTGCCAGAAGAGCAGATGCCGCTAGAAGCAGTTGACCTGCAAGAACATCTCACCTACAAGGAGCAACCCATCAAGATTCTGGAAGTGTCCGAGCGTGTAACCCGAAGCAAGATTCTCCGTTTTTGCAAAGTTCAGTGGAACAACCACACTGAAGAAGAATCCACCTGGGAGCGTGAAGAGGACCTGAAGACCGAGTTCTCGCACCTATTCTCTAGTCAGCCTGAATCTCGGGGTTGAGATTCCCTTTAAGGGGTGTAGGTTTGTAACATCCCGAATTTGTGAGTTTTTGAAAATTTTCAAAAGTTTTAAAAGTAAGCATTTGGTTTAAGTTGCGCAAAGCTTAAAATTGAAATTTAGAAATAAAAAACCATTTAAATGGAATTAATCCAACTTCAATTAAATTAAAAAGTTAGTTTATTGGAGTTTTCTGGATTTTAATTTGGCTTTTCCTTTTTTGTTTGAAGCCAAAATCTATTTTGTTTGCAAAATTAAAAATTAAAGTATAGCTAAAAGTATTTTTATTAAGTTATAAATAATTCAAGGGACTTCTGTGAATTTTCCTGGAATTTTTAGACTCTATTAACTAATTTCTAAAAAGTCTTTTGCTTTTTAAGGATTTCTTTATTCGGAAATCTATTTAAAATTCTCTTTCGGCTCTTGGGCCGAATTCCTCCCTCGGCCCGTTCCGCGCGCGCGCGCGCCTCTCTCCTCCCTGCACCATCCGATCGAAATCGGACGGCATCCTCTCCGCCGCGTCCTCCTCTTTGGCCGACCGTCCGATCGAAATCGGACGGCCATCGCTCATCGTCCCCGTGGCATCGTCTTCCTTCGGACCCCCCTCCCTCGCGCGGCCGTGCGCAGCACCCCGCCGCGAATCCCGTCGATCCCCGTCGCCCCGCGTCTTCTCGCTGCCTCCCCGCTACCCCGCCGCCTCCACCGCGCCCGCTGCCACCACCATACCCCGTCCCGTCGCCTTTTCCCCACGTCGCTTGCCACCGCCATTGCCGCCCGACACCTTTCCCCTTCCTCCTCCTCCGGGCCTCCCCGAGCTCGTTAAAAGGGAGCCACGGGACCGCCTCCCCCTCCTCTCCTGGTTCCCCCTCATCCCTCTCCCTCTCTCGCCCTCCTTCGCCCCCTTTTTCGCTTTTCCTCGCCGCTGGCCGGGCTACGCCTTCCCGCCGTTTCCGCCGCCACCTCTTCTTCTCCGCCGCCTCCGACCCCGCCATCGGCATCGCCGGGCCGAGGACCACCTCGGGCACGCATCCCCAACCCTGTAGACCCCCGGAGTGACGTCGCCGAATTCAACCGCCGCCGCCTCCGCTTCTCCTCCTCGCCTCCGGCCATCTAGCGCCGGCTGCCCCTGGACGCGGCACCAACATCGCCGTGCTCTCTTCTTCCCGTCGGTACTTCGCCGCCGGCCGCCACGCAGCCAAGCGCCGGCGAGCCATCGCCCCGAGCGCCGCCGCCGGTGCCGACGTGGCGCCACCTCGGCGCCGCGTCGCGGGCGCGTCGACCCTCCGATGTGGCGACCCGGTCATGCGCCACGTGGATTTCCTGGATTTCCCGTTGAAAAATAATTCGGCCGGAAAAATAAAATCCCCTCGCTGACGTCAGCTAGCGCAATAATTCGAATTTCCTTTGGAAAAATAAATCAGAAATAGAGGAAAATCCAATTTTCTTCATTTTATGTGTTTTCCAAACTTCGGAAGGCCATAATTTCTTCGTTCGAACTCCGATTCGAGTGATTCAAATTTCTAAATTCATATAAAATCCCCCTCTTGCTGTTAGTGCTAATTTGGTATTTATTTCGAATTTATTTGGAGTTGTTTTTTTTATTTTGTTCTTTTCGCACGTGTAGAAACCGGCTTTTCAGAAGATTTCTCGGATCTGACGACCGAAGTACCACAACTCTTCAACGAAGGCAAGTCATAGACCTTTGATCATATTGAACCCATCTTTATAAAACTATATCATTTTATATAAACATGCATTGCTAGTTTATATTAAATTATTTCGGGAGTAGATAAATGCCTAATTGATGTATACCTCCTTGATAAATTTCAAACGACATGTACCCTTGAATGACATGAACCCTTGGACACCTTAGGAGGGTTTATACTAGTTGGACATTGATAAATTACCAACGGGTATCGTATTATGCTTAGCCATGCTATAGTTGTACGTGGGGACTCATGACCGCATGCTCATATGAATAAACTTGATTAACGGAATTATGGAATCGTGGCGCGGCCACCTTTGTTAAAAGATGTTGTGCCAAGGCTAGGGTGGTCTTCGGCTGAGTTGAACCGAAAATATTTTATGCTCGGGCGAGTGGATGGTGGTAAGTGTGGGTGCCGTAACGCACATTGGGACGTGGATTAGTCTCGCCTGAGCAGCCAACTAAGGACTTAACCTTGAACCATTGATCTGGGTCACATCGTGCAACCACATGTCCAAGATGGGGTGGACTTGGCCTAATAATTAGCAATGAGCTGGCTAGGTTCTGTTGCGGTGGAGCGTGCTGAATCACTGGCGCAAGAGGGGGCACGAATCTAGCGGGTGCGAAGCTCGTTAGAAGAGAAACCTTAGTGGGCAGCTCTTAGCCAGTTCAAAGCTTTGTAACGGCCTTGTGATAATCTCTTAGTCACACGCTTTCGGAAGCGTGAAACGCTTGACAGTATAAGATGATTATCTCTTATAGGTAAAGCTGTACAACCTCTGTAGAGTGCATAAAAACTATTCGAATAGTCATGTCCCCGGTTATGGACATGCCCGGAGATTTCACGTAAGGGGTAGATGTTTTCTTCAAAGTGGTGGAATTGATGGTTTGGATGGAAAGGTTCGATTGATCTTTAGTTGTTTCAAAGAACTGAATTACTTATGTACTAATCTTTTAAATTGTGCTTTTAATCTACGTACTGTATTTATTGCTAAATATTGCTTTCTGCAAAAGAGAACATAAAGCCATCCTTGTCTTGCCTCGCATGATTAATAATTGCATACATTTCCCTATGACTTGCTGAGTACATTCAAAGTACTCACGGCTTGCGCCCTGTGTGATTAATCCCCACAGAAGAACTCGGAAAGTCAGAGTTTTATGAAGAGGAGTACCCTGAAGACTTTGCGAACTAGGTCGCGTCCTCCACTCGATTGCCTGTGGGCATGTCGCGTGGCCACCACGAGACATTATGTTTCCGCTGCAAGTTGTCTTTTGTTTCTAAGCCCTGCGTGGCGCACTCTGTAAGACTTGACCATAAGGTCCCTTTTGCTACTAAGTAATATTAATTTGTCCGCTGCATCGTCTTTTTGTTGTATGGTTGTGATTACACCGATGTTGTAACTGTGTGAGCTAGCTACTGATCTGGGACTAGTTCGGAATGCACAGAGGGTCCTGGGGTTGTATACCCGGGGCTCTGACACATACCTTGGGGCAAGCTTCCCTTTGGCATGAAACCTTTTTACGCCTCTCAGTGGATGTAACAGTCCAAAAATTCGTAAAGGCAAAAATATGGTGTTTTAAAACTTTTCATGAGATAACTATTGTTGCGCTTCTTGGTTGCCTTCTTAAGTTTTAAGTTGACTGCATCATATCTTCTCAACGAGGTGAATAGCACTAGAACAAAGAATTCTAAAGTCTAAGGACCTTGACATAGGGAAATACATGTATTGCGTAGCTGTGAGGACCCCAGTTTATTTGGCTTGTAATGCTTAACCAAACACCGGTCCTAGCAAAGACAAATCAAATAAATCGATCCTCGAGATATGTATACTTCCGAGCGGTATACACCTCTGTACAAAATTAGACATCAACTCCATTCCAAACATAGAGTCCAAACACCACACTACCAAGCGGAAGATAAACAAATAGTAGAGTTATTACGGACAAGGGCCGACGGGCCAAGATACAAAATAAACAAGAACGACAAATGAAGCAAAAGTGCCATAAGATGGCTATAAACAAAGCCAATCAGCGTGCCTTCAACCCACAAGGCATCTGACCGGACCGCCAAGTCTAGTCGTCCACGAAACGGCAACACAGCTCACAGAAGTGAGGCCCTTGGGGCTCACCTTCTTCCTCTGCAACAAAAACGTTAAGCAAAGCACCTGAGTACAAAGATTGTCTTTGTACCCGCAAGACTGACGTGTGAACTAGCAGACCTGTTCATATGCTACATGCAGGCTTGTTTAGTGGAGGCCATATGTTTCATTTGCATAAAGCCAATTTTCATTTGCAATAATATAATACAGTTTGAAGGCAAGTTTGCAATTCGTTTTTAATGTTGAAATACAGTAAGGATATTAATAACAAAAGTGAAAGATAAACAACCTAGAAGTGACTATCCCGATAGTCACCACAACAATAGCACGAATCCCAGATTCGTACCACCCATCAAGTTTTAATTTAAATGTTGTAGTCTAACTCTCGATAAGCTTACCCAAGCGTGTCCATCACCTAGGGCGAGGCTATTGAATAGTTTTAAACCTGCGGGTGTACCATCGTACCCACACCTCAGACCGCCTTTAAGCCAAAGCACACTTCCGAAGGTATGCCGGCACAGCTAAGTCCTACGAGACTTTTTCCAATATTGTGTATTAACTACGAGCCGCTCGTATGGATAAAAATCCATACGCTTACATGGTAAAGCCGAAAAGACAACTACCCACTCAGGATAAAGCTTTTGGACAACTACCATGCTCCCACCTCCATCCCTCCTGCGACCTCCTCCGGCCCGAGCCAATACACGCCAAAGTATTAGGTCAAGAGAGGTCTCATACCCTCTAGTGTGGTTAGCACGCGAAATGCTGGATAACAAACTCACAAGATGTTCGGTCCTTAATTGACCGGGCACCTTTCGATCACCCAACAGATCACACCAATCTTGCCATTGTGCGCGTCTAAATCATTTTTGTTTTCATTTTTAGTTTTGCAATTAGACATAGCGAAATGCTGAAATATAAAGTTATAGAAAATTTTGTGTGATCAAGGTTACCGACTAAGTCGATAACCGCCCATTTCTACGATACTAAGCATGTCTAAGCAATTTGACCGGATCTACTAAGTGACAAGAGATCATCCAAATGACCTCTAATCACAAACAAATAACCTAGGCTCGGGTAGTAGAGGTCAATGTTTTGTCTACAGGATATGCAACTACGGATTTAACTAATCAATTTAACACAAATTAAGCGATGCATACATACAGTTGAAACAAAATATTAGACTTTAAAATCTTTGGATAAACATGATCAAACCGCTTGCACAGTCAGCTTTGTTGCTCAAGTTGTTGCGAGGGTCGTTCTGGGGTTGCCGCAAATATCGAAGCCTAACGATAGAACAAATAACAGCGAATAAGAACGAATAACACCGGCAAAACTCAATAATCAAACACAAACACCAATTTGTACACAGAGGCTAGACCAGCACAAAAAGGAGTAACAAAATAGCAGCTACAGAGATGATTCAAAAAGACATGCTTTCAAGTGATAGATCTACCCACTCACTTATTTATCAGGCTAACCACAAAATCACTCTTCTTATATGATTTAAACTTTGGACAGACTTTGATGGTGATTGTGTGCACATCTATTATTTAATCATCAAGTTAACACATCAAAACAGCTAGCTACTCTAAAACAACCATTAACAGTTGAGAGAACAGACCCTGAAAGAAGCTATTGAAAACACTAACTAGTCAAGTATCCAACTATGAGATGCTAAACAAAGTTCTAAATAAGTTTGGGCTTTAATAAAATTCAGCTACTAACACACCTAAGCAACATGCCAACATTTTGTAAGGTTAACACAATTCAGCATGCTATTACACCAAATCTTATTTGCCGATAAATCAAAAATGCAGAGACAATAACATGATCAGCTAACTATCCCTTATGATCAAACATGACAACAAGAGCTTAGAAACTTAAAGATACCAACTAAATGATTTCATGCTAACCACCACAACAAAAGGGAGACATCAAGTCTAACAAAACCTAATAGCAAGCATGATACCAATTTTCAGTTTACTGACAACAGAAAAACGACAATATAGAAACATACAGAGAACTAGAACTATAATACTTTCAAACCTCCAATACCAATTTTGATCATGCACGAGAGTGAACTAAAGAACAATCATAAGCATGATTAGCAGCTAACTACAATGCTTCAGGGAGGTGGGGCCTAATGACAGTGAAACAGAGATGAGCACAGCCGAAGAACAGAGAGGATCGGGCTGCTCTGGACCTGAAACTGCCGCCGGCGAAGGAGTGGCGGCGCGCCGTCGACGGCCAAAATGGGTCGCCGAGGTTGCTTTGAAGCTAATGGTGGTCGCGGGGCAGCGGAGATGCCGAGGTGGCGCGCGACGAGCACGTGCGGCCGGCGGCGCACGGGTGACAATGAAAATTAGCGCACGAGGTGGGCATCGATGAGTTACCCGAACTCACCGGAATGACGCGAGCTCAAGAGGCTGTCGGAGATGGCCCGGCGACGAGAACCAGCGGTGGCGATCAAGGGGTCACCGAGGAGGGAGCAACCTGAGCAAAAATAGGGAAAAGAGAGACGGAGATAGCTTGAGTGAGTGCACTAGATGGTGCTAGCGCGAGCAATTGCCCAGGAACCAACTCACCGAGATGAGGCGATGATCCAACTTTCGGCCAAGAAGAGGGATATCAAATTCAATGGCCCCTGCGAGTGAAACTCAAAATTAGCCGAGGGGAAACCATGATAGGGATCCGGAACACGATGTGACGTGCAAAATAAGGGATGATCTTCACTGGTTGTGGTGCCGACACGGCGGAGCGGCGCAGCCGTGAACTGTAGATTGCGCACTACCACAATTTGAGCTCGGGAAGGCAATGGAGGGTAGGAAGTGGTCTTAGGGTGTCCAAAGGAGGATAAGAGAGCTTTGCGAGGGCTTAAGTAGGAAGAGGGCGGAGAAATCGAGAGGCGACGCTTTCGGCACGAGGAGCTCAAGAAGCAGTCTTGACAAGTCGGTGAAAGGAATGGTGGGCGATTAATCTGCGCGAGGGCATGGCCACTCGGCGGAAGATGCGGCGAGGCAAGGCGCGCGCGAAACCGGAAGCGGTGACGAACGGCAAGGCGAGTGGCGACCATGCGCGATATCGCCGGCACTCGGCACTCATGCGAAAGGTAGGTGACGACCGACGAGTGGGAGCCGCTTGGCGATGACAGCGCGGCGGCGCGAATCGAGCGCGCACGGCGATTAGGTGGTCGACTCGATCGAGAGCGTGTCGGCCGCCGGATCTAAAATGGACGGTCGAGATTGATGTATGCATTCGGACGGTCGGTTGCGCCGCGAACGTGGATCGTGCGATGCACAACGACGGTCACGATTGATTAGATTCGCGCGGTGCGATTGGTTGGCGCGGCCGAGCCATTTAGGTGCGGTCGGGTTTGAGTCGGGCTCGGTCCGAGCGACAAACGATGAATCTTGATTTGAAGTTTTAAAAGGTGAGAGAGTTTGGAGAATTTTTAGAGGTAGCTCCTGAGCTCCAAAAATTCCAGAATTTTTATGGAAGCTTACGGAAATAGAGGACAACCTTGTGAAATGTTTCAGGAGTTTTTATGCACCGCATTGTTCTACTGAAAATTCACAAGCTGCTGCCTAAGGGTTTGACCAGATTTCTAAACTGGTTTGACTTGGGCATTTGAAATAGCAATCAAAATCTAAAAATTGTGAAATAATTCAGGGAGGTAGATAGGATGATCAAAATGATAGGAAAAATAATTTCAGAGGATGATCACAAGTTTGAAGGCTAATAATTTGATGACAACAATTTCCAATCACAAGAATCAACTTCTAGAAAATTGGAAATTGCTAGGGAAAAATGTAGAAACTTTCAAATGATTTGAAGAGACAACAAAAGTTTTTATTTCTCCTCAAAATTTTACATTTGAAATACAAACCCTAAGTTAGGGCTGTTACAAATCTCCCCTTACAGAATCTGCTTAGAGATTACGGTCACTAGGAGAAGAATGATGGGTAATCTGCTCGGAGACGATCTTCCCGCTCCCAAGTGGCTTCATCCTCGGAGTGGTTTGACCACTGAACTTTAAGAAACTTGATCACACGGTTCCTTGTTCTGCGTTCAGTTTCTTCGAGGATACGAACGGGACGCTCACGATAAGACAGATCTTCCTGCACATCGATATTTTCCAATGGCGTTTCCTCAACTGGAATACGGAGGCACTTCTTCAATTGTGACACATGGAAAACATCATGCACCCCTTCAAGTGTAGCTGGCAACTCCAACTTGTATGCAACAGCTCCCACTCTCTTGATGATGCGATATGGCCCGACATATCGAGGAGCCAGTTTGCCCTTGACACCGAAGCGACGATGTCCCTTGAGGTGAGACTTTGAGATACACAAAGTCATTGGGCTGGAAACTCACTCACGGCGGCGGCGATCGCATAGCTCTTACGCTCGGTGAGCTACGCGCAAGTGCTCACGAATCAACTGCACTTGACTTTCCGCCTCATTGATCGAATCCGGGCCAAAGAACTGCCTTTCACGAGTTTCTGACCAGTTCAACGGTGTTCTGCAGCGCCTCCCATACAAAGCCTCAAGCGGTGCCATCAGAGACTAGCTGGAAGGCGTTGTTGTAGGAGAACTTCGGCAAGTGGTAGGCACTTCTCCCAATTCTTCCCATAGGAAAGAACACAAGCACGAGCATATCTTCAAGCACTGATTGGCGCGCTCCGTCGACCATCGATCGAGGATGATAGGTGAAATTTGAACGAAAGACGGTCCCCATGGCTTCCACATAGACGTGCCAAAGTCGGAAGTGAAAAGAGAACCACGATCGACACCATCGTTCGTGGCACACCATGCAAACTCACAATGCGGGATATGTAGAGGTCTGCCAATTTACTGACGCTGAGGGCGGTACATACTGGCAGAAAATGTGCTACCTTTGTCAATCGGTCAATAACCACCCAAATAGCATCCTTCCCCGAAGAAGTACGGGGCAAACCAGTGATGAAGTCCATACCAATGGAATCCCACTTCCACTCTGGTATAGGCAAGGGCTGGAGGAGACCCGCTGGACGCTGATGCTCGGCCTTGACGCGACAACATATGTCACATCTGGCCACGAACCTGGCAATCTCGCGCTTCATGCGAGTCCACCAGAATCTCTGACGCAGATCTTGGTACATTTTGGTGGCCCCGGGATGGATGGACAAAGGCGAATCATGGGCCTCCTGAAGAATCAAATCCCGCAACTCTGGGACCTTTGGGACCACAAGCCACTGCCCAAACCATACGACACCGTGCTCATCTTCCGAGAAACACCTGGCTATCCCATCCTTGATATTCTGCTTGATCTGGTTCACACCGACATCTGACTGCTGTGCTGCCTTGACTTGATCCACCAAGGTTGGTTGCACAACCAAGGCAGCAAGGGAACCATGTTCAACCAAACCCAAGTTGAGGCATTGAAACTCGCAAGCGATGCGCAGATGCCGCTCTTGGATCATCGAGTATTGCAATACACCTTTCGCTAAGTGCATCGGCAACCACATTGGCCTTGCCTGATGATACCGAACACCCATGTCATAATCTTTGATCAATTCTAGCCATCTCCTGCGCGAGGTTCAGATCTGTTGAGTGAACAAGTATTTCAAGCTCTTGTGATCGGAATACACCTCACGGTTTCGATCAAATAATGCCGCCAAATCTTGAGTGCATGCACCACAAAGACCAACTCTAAATCATGGGTGGGATAATTGAGCTCGTGAGGTCTCAATGCTGGATGCATAGGCAACGCCTTGCCTTCTGCATAAGAACACATCCAAGTCACTGACGAGAGGCATCGCATATAAATATCGAAGCTCTTGTGGATATCGGGAAGAGTGAGGATCAACAAGTCAAGCGCTGTTTGAGCTCACGAAAGCTCTCATCACAAGCGAGAGGACCACACAAACTTCTTGTCCTTCTTGAGCAATTCGGTCATCGGCTTGGCGATCTTGGAGAAGTTCTCGATAAAGCGGCGGTAGTAGCTCGCTAAACCAGAAAACTCCGCACATCGGTGATGACTTGGGCTGCCCCAAGATAGAACATCGCCGACCTTCTTGGGATCCACGACTATGCCTCGGTGAAAGAACATGGCCCAAGAATGCCACTTCCTTCAACCAGAACTCACATTTGCTGAATTTCACGTATAGTTGATGCTCCCGCATTTGCCCAAAACAATCTTGAGATGCTCAACATGCTCTGCTTGATCTTGGAATAAATAAGAATATCATCAATGAAGACCACCACAAATTGGTCCAAAACTCCATGAATCTGAATTCATTAAGTTCATGAACAAAGTGGAGCATTGGTTAAGCCAAAGACATGACGGTGTACTCGTCAGACCCATAACGAGTAGTGAAAGCCGTCTTGGAATATCCTCGATCGATCCTGACTGATGATACCCCATTCTCAAATCAATCTTTGAGAACACACAGGCTCCGATCAAGCGATCAAACAGATCATCAATGTGGGGCAGAGGATATTTGTTCTTCACCGTCACCTCATTGAGAGGACGGTAATCAACACACATGCGCAAAGTCTTGTCCTTCTTCTTCACAAAGATCACCGGACAACCCCAAGGAGATGGCGGGGCGGATGAAACCCTTTGCTTGGAGCTCACCAAGCTGCTTCTTCAATTCTTCTAGTTCATTGGGAGGCATCCGATACGGCGCCTTCGAAATCGGGGCGGTACCGGGCAGCAACTCGATAACAAACTCCAGATCTCGAACCGGAGGCATCCCGGGCAAGTCTTCAGGAAAGACATCCACAAAGTCAGATACTATGGGAACATCCTGAATTTGCAAGGCTGGCTTCGCTTCTACTGCACATAGATGCGACCCACTGAAGGCTGGCGAAAATCGACTGCCGCTTTGAAGAGTGGTGAGATAGACAATCTTCACGCACAATCGATTTGTCCCAAGTGTTGGGACAACCAATCCATGCCAAAATCACATCGGTGCTCGCGGAAAGCGAGCGAATAAGGTTTGCCAAAACCCCACTCCTTTGACTATGATAGGAACATCCCGACATCAGAATCGGCTCTCATCTCCGACCCCGGAGCGGATGAGCAAAGGAACTCCCAAAGGAACACAAGAAGACCACTAGCAGCAGCAAATGATCTTGAAATAAAAGAATGTGATGCTCGAGAATCAAATAATACTGCAAGGGGCGACGAATTAACAAGAAGTGTACCCATCACGACATCCGGCGCCTCTGAGCCTCCTCGGTGAAAGGTGGTTCACTCGACCATTGCTCGCACCACAGGTCTTGAATAATCTTACGTCGGTGGGTGACCACTCCTGCCCGCGTCCTCCGTTAGGGCGAGGGCTACTGCAACACTCGAGGCAAGCGTTGGCGTAGTGGCCCTTGTTGTGGCAGCGAAAACAAGTAACCTCGGCGCCGGATTGCGGAGGCGCTCTGTGTTTGGATCGCGGCGCGCGTGGCTGGCTCACGGCTGCGGTGGGCGAGGCTGGTGCGGATGGCCTCGGCGCCGGTGGAGCAAAAGAACGGGCCCTCGGTGCTGCCCGGCCGAGGACAGTGAGGTGGTGTGAGTAGGCGATGTGCCTCCCATTTGCGCTTGCGGGACTCGCCAGCGCCTTTGCCTTATGCTCGGCAACAATGGCCTTATCTACCAAGGCACGAAAGTCGAAGAAGTCCACAATAGATAGCTTGTCCTGCGGCTCCTCGGACAAGCCATCCATAAACTTCTCTGCTTAGCCTCATCGAGGCCACCTCCCGGAGCATAACGAGCCAAATGATTGAACTCGTGCATGTACTCCAGTCACAGACGGCGCCCTTGCTTGAGCGCGAGGAATTCTTTCTTTTCAGCTTCATCGGGCCATCCGGGATGTGGGCCCGGAAGGCGACTGAACTCCTCCCACGCGACCACATGGCCCGCGCTGCATGGCGAGGTAGTTCTCCCACCATGAGAGTCTTTGCGCCCTCAAGCGGGTGGGGCGCAAAGAGTGCCTTATCCCGTGCACGGCATCGAGCTATGTTGAGCTTTCGCTCAACCATGCGCGACCAATCATCCGCATCGAGAGGGTCCTCGAGGCGGGAGAAAGTCGATGGCGCGTGCGGAGGAACTCGCAAGTCCCCGCGAGTCCGGTGGCCGCCACCACCGGCGAGTGGAGGTATTCCTAGCAATAACCTCCAAGATGCGCGTTTGGTCCATGCGGTTTCGCTCGATCGGCGAGCACCTCACCATGGTCGGAGGAGGAAGCTCCTCATCATGACTAGCTCGCTGATGCGCCACGCGTTCTCCCGGCCATCCTGTTTCACTAAGACAAGTTAACAATAGCCGGAAATAACTTACTGCAAATAACTTACTAACAGCACAAAACAAACACAAGACTTTTAAGTTACAAAACCAATTGACAAAAATCAGACACTTAGCAACTCATACATATCTTACCCTTATGCTCCCACAAATTTTAATTAGACTAATTCTCTATGGTTCTCCCAAAGACTGATTCTACCGGTAGCAACTATCTTTTGAAAGGAAAGAGGAAAACCAAGTTTTAAACTCAAATTAGAGTAAGATAAGAGTAGAAGGCTAAGATAGGTAAGGAGTAAAATCTGAGAATCTGCCTAGGTTTTCATAAACCCTTTTTATACTTTGAAATTAAGCTTTTTCAAAATATCCTAAAGACGACTATGCTTGGGTTGCTACGGTCAGAATGGCTCTGATACCAACTTTGTGAGGACCCCAGTTTATTTGGCTTGTAATGCTTAACCAACCACCTGGTCCTAGCAGCACAAATCAAATAAACTGATCCTCGAGATATGTATACTTCCCGAGCGATATACACACCTCGGTACAAAATTAGACATCAACTCCATTCCAAACATAGAGTCCAAACACCACACTACCAAACGGAAGATAAACAAATAGTAGAGTTATTACAGACAAGGGCCGACAGGCCAAGATACACAAATAAACAAGAACGACAGCGGAAGCAAAAGTGCCATAAGATGGCTATAAACAAAGCCAATCAGCGTGCCTTCAACCCACAAGGCATCTGACCGGACCGCCAAGTCTAGTCGTCACGAAAGCGGCAACCTGACTCACGAAGTGAGGCCCTTGGGGCTCACCTTCTTCCTCTGCAACAAAAACGTTAAGCAAAGCACACGAGTACAAAGATTGTCTTTGTACACGCAAGAGCAGACGTGTGAACTAGCGGACTGTTCATATGCTACATGCGGGCTTGTTTAGTGGAGGCCATATGTTTCATTTGCATAAAGCCAATTTTCATTTGCAATAATATAATACGGTTTGAAGGCAAGTTTGCAATTCGTTTTTAATGTTGAAATACAGATGAGATATTAATAACAAGCGAAAGATAAACAACCTAGAAGTGGCTATCCCAATAGTCACCACAACAATATACGAATCCCGATTCGTACCACCCATCAAGTTTTAATTTAAATGTTGTAGTCTAACTCTCGATAAGCTTACCCAAGCGTGTCCATCACCTAGGGCGAGGCTATTCGAATAGTTTTTAAACCTGCGGTGTACCACTGTACCCACACCTCGGACATCCTTTAAGCCAAAGCACACTTCAGAAGGTATGCCAAGCACAGACTAAGTCCTACGAGACTTTTTCCAATATTGTGTATTAACTACGAGCGCTCGTATGGATAAAAATCCATACGCTTACATGGTAAAGCCGAAAAGACAACTACCCACTCGGGATAAAGCTTTGGACAACTACCATGCTCCCACCTCCATCCCTCCTGCGACCTCCTCGACCGGAGCCAATACACGCCAAAGTATTAGGTCAAGAGAGGTCTCATACCCTCTAGTGTGGTTAGCACGCGAAATGCTGGATAACAAAAACTCACAAGATGTTCGGTCCTTAATTGACCGGGCACCTTTCGATCACACCCAACGAGATCACACCAATCTTGTCATTGTGCCGCGTCTAAATCATTTTTGTTTTCATTTTTAGTTTTGCAATTAGACATAGCGAAAATGCTGAAATATAAAGTTATAGAAAATTTTGTGTGATCAAGGTTACCGACTAAGTCGATAACCGCCCATTTCTACCGATACTAAGCATGTCTAAGCAATTTGACCGGATCTACTAAGTGACAAGAGATCATCCGACCTCTAATCACAGCAAATAACCTAGGCTCGGTAGTAGAGGTCAATGTTTTGTCTACGGATATGCGACTACGGTTTAACTAATCAATTTAACACAAATTAAGCGATGCATACATACAATTGAAACAAAATATTAGACTTTAAAATCTTGGGATAAACATGATCAAGCGCTTGCACATTCGCTGTTGCTCAAGTTGTTGCGGAGGGTCGTTCTCAGGGTTGCCGCAAATATCGAAGCCTAACGATAGAACAAATAACAGCGAATAAGAACGAATAACACCGGCAAAACTCAATAATCAAACACAAACACCAATTTGTACACAGAGGCTAGACCAGCACAAAAAGGAGTAACAAAATAGCAGCTACAGAGATGATTCAAAAAGACATGCTTTCAAGTGATAGATCTACCCACTCACTTATTTATCAGGCTAACCACAAAATCACTCTTCTTATATGATTTAAACTTTGGACAGACTTTGATGGTGATTGTGTGCACATCTATTATTTAATCATCAAGTTAACACATCAAAATAGCTAGCTACTCTAAAACAACCATTAACAGTTGAGAGAACAGACCCTGAAAGAAGCTATTGAAAACACTAACTAGTCAAGTATCCAACTATGAGATGCTAAACAAAGTTCTAAATAAGTTTGGGCTTTAATAAAATTCAGCTACTAACACACCTAAGCAACATGCCAACATTTTGTAAGGTTAACACAATTCAGCATGCTATTACACCAAATCTTATCAGACCGATAAATCAAAAGTGCAGAGACAATAACATGATCACTAACTATCCCTTATGATCAAACATGACAACAAGAGCTTAGAAACTTAAAGATACCAACTAAATGATTTCATGCTAACCACCACAACAAAAGGAGACATCAAGTCTAACAAAACCTAATAGCAAGCATGATACCAATTTTCAGTTCTTCGACAACGAAAAAACGACAATATAGAAACATACAGAGAACTAGAACTATAATACTTTCAAACCTCCAATACCAATTTTGATCATGCAGAGAGTGAACTAAAGAACAATCATAAGCATGATTAGCGACTAACTACAATGCTTGAGGAGGTGGGGCCTAATGTGATGAAAGCAGAGATGAGCACGGTAGAAGAACAGAGGATCGGGCTGCTCTGGACTGAAATCGCCGCGGCGAAGAGTGGCGGCGGCGTGTCGACGGCGGCCAAAATGGGTCGCCAGAGGTTCTTGAAGCTAAGGGTGGTCGCGGGCAGCCGGAGATGCACCGAGGTGGCGCGGACGAGCACGGCGGGCGGCGATGGGGTGACAAGGTGCGGCTGCACGAGAGGTAAACAATGAAAATTAGCGCGCATGGGCATCGATGAGTTACCGGAACTCACCGGAATGACGCGAGCTCAAGAAGGCTGCGGAGATGGCGGCGGCGAGAACCGGCGGTGGCGATCAAGGGTCACCGAGGAGGAACAACTTTGAGCAAAAATAGGGAAAAGAGAGCGGAGATAGCTTGAGTGAGTGCACTAGATGGTGCTAGCGCGAGCACTTGCCCAAGGAACCAACTCACCGGAGATGAGGGCGATGATCCAACTTTCGGCGAAGAAGAGGGATATCAAAATTCAATGGCCCCTGCGAGTGAAACTCAAAATTAGCTGAGGAAACCATGATAGGGATGCGAACACGATGTGATGCGCAAAATAAGGGATGATCTTCACTTTGGTTGTGGTGCGACACGGCGGAGCGGCACGGCCGTGAACCGAGATGCGCACTACCACAATTTGAGCTCGGGAAGGCAATGGAGGGTAGGAAGTGGTCTTAGGGTGTCAAAGGAGGATAAGAGAGCTTTGCGAGGGCTTAAGTAGGGAAGAGGCGGAGGAAATCGAGAGCGGCGCTTTCGGCACGAGGAGCTCAAAACGGTCTTGACAAGCTGGTGAATGGAATGGTGGGCGATTAATGCTGCGCGAGGCATGGCCACTCGGCGGAAGATGCGGCCGAGGCAATGCGCGCGAAACCGAAGCGGTGGCGGAGCGGCAAGGCGAGTGGCGACCATGCGCGATATCGCCGGCACTCGGCACTCATGCGAAAGGTAGGTGGCGACCGGCGAGTGGGGCCCGCTGGCGATGGCAGCAATGCGGCGGCGCGAACGGAGGCGCGCGGTGCGATTAGGTGGTCGACTCGATCAGAGCGTGTCGGCCGCTGGATCTAAAATGGGCGGTCGAGATTGATGTATGCATTCGGACGGTCGGTTGCGCGCGCGAACGTGGATCGTCGCGATGCACAACGGACGGTCACGATTGATTAGATTCGCACGGTGCGATTAGTTGGCGCGACCGAGCCATTTAGGTGTGGTCGGGTTTGAGTCGGGCTCGGGTCCGAGCGACAAGCGATGAATCTTGATTTGAAGTTTTAAAGGCTGAGAGAGTTTGGAGAATTTTTAGAGGTAGCTCTAAGCTCCAAAAATTCCGAAATTTTTATGGAAGCTTACTGAAATAGAGGACAACGTTGTGAAATTTTTCCAGGAGTTTTTATGCAGTGTATTGTTCTACAGAAAATTCACAAGCTGCTGCCTAAGGGTTTGACCAGATTTCTAAACTGGTTTGACTTGGGCATTTGAAATAGCAAACAAAATCTAAAAATTGTGAAATAATTCAGGGAGGTAGATAGGATGATCAAAATGATAGGAAAAATAACTTCAGAGGATGATCACAAGTTTGAAGGCTAATAATTTGATGACAACAATTTCCAATCACAAGAATCAACTTCTAGAAAATTGGAAATTGCTAGGGAAAAATGTAGAAACTTTCAAATGATTTGAAGAGACAACAAAAGTTTTTATTTCTCCTCAAAATTTTATATTTGAAATACAAACCCTAAGTTAGGGCTGTTACAGTAGCCCCTCACCCTCACGGTTTGCTGCTCACACGACCAACAGTGGTCTAAACAGGGCGTGTGGGTGGCATCTATCATTCTGCCATTATGAGTCGTCACCCAAGCCGCCCCGTTGTTGGCGCTATGCTGCCGACCCTGCCAACATTACTACCACAACACTTTGTTGGGCAGAGCCAAATCGCCTATACATAGCAGCCCCAGGCCCCCCGTCATCACCTTTTCCACCATTCTAAGTACCAAGTCCCACCTCCCTTCCCAAGCGAGCTGGAGCTCTAGGTTAGCTCGAACACTCGTTTTGATTGAGTGTCGTTACATCTCTGTCTTGGCCGTTGACGCCTTAGGAGCCGCTCTGAAGACCGAAGGCTTCTCTCCTTCCCTAGACCTCAGACCACTACAGCAGTGAGGAGTTTTCCTTGCGGTTGTTGTCCACAACTGCATACCGGTACATTCATAATGGCCTGAGTGCTCCTCCTAATGCGAGCTACCCTACTCTCTCTCTATTGTCTCTTTAGTTACACCTCATACTTCCTTTCTTTAGTTCCCCATTGGCTCTTTCACTAGTTCGTTTGGTCGCGCTGAAGTTGTCGAAACTTTTGCTTCTTTCGACCACACCCAAATAACACTCCCACGACCACCTTTTTTTGCAAAGAACACCCTCTAGGTTATGACCTTCCATTTTACAAAGACCACCCTCTTGATCGTGACCTCCCACTTTACAAAGAACACCCTCCCGGCAAAGACCACCCATCTGGACAAGATCTCCCATTTTACAAAGACCACCCTCAAGTCGTAGCACCCTCGCAACCTCCCTTGGGTACAGTGATTCTAGGACCTCCCCTGGGTACAGTGATTCTAGGACCTCCCCAGACCATAGCACTCCCCAAGGACCTCCTCTGACAACAGTACCTCCATGACCTCCCCAGGTCGACAATACTCCCACGGTGATGAGGACATGACCCCTATGGATACAACCATATTTGCTATGTTTACTGTTCCAAGTATAAGAGCTCGTACGCTTCACTTAAATTATCAGGTGAGCTTGTTTTTAGGAGTGTCTTTATATTATATGAATTATATGATGCTACCTAATGATGAAATATATATATGTGCAGCGCCATATCACTTTTGGTCCAAGACAAGCAAGCAGTTCGAGTTGGACCTGTTTTGGAATCCAGTACGGCCTCCGGAATCAGCCTGATAGCACCAACTTAAAACAGACATAACATTCACATACCGAGTCCGTTAGAGGTCCACGAGTACTTGATTGAAAGCTTATTTCGTCCTCTTTCCAACGGATCCAGCCTCACCTCCAAATTCCTTCTGGGCTGATCGCAATCATCAAAAGAAGACATCATATCACTTGTTTAGGCCAATTTGGGCTTTGTAATCGTACTGAACTTGGCCCATCTGCCGGCGGCCCACCTGGGGGCGTGGTTACTGTTCACATGAACAGTACCCACGAGTTGTAGTCCCGCCCCTCTATTTCTTTTAGATTTGTGGCTCCTCATCCCCTATTTAAGGAGGACGCACCCCCTCTAGTTTACTGGGATTTTGTTGATGTTTAGTTTGCCTTCGTTGCAACTTGTATCTTTTGCGTGTGTTGACTAGACCACCCAATTAAGATCCTTATTCAGAATCCCAACTCAATTCAAATATTTCAATTCCTATTTGCAATTTCAGATTGCTTATTTATCTTGTTCTTGCGTGCTTCTTCGGTGTATGTAGGAATCGACCTTCGTGGTCAGGTCAACCGGGTATTCGTGCACGGTTGATAACGACTTGTCGAGCAGTTCAGCGATTGCGTGGTTTCGAGCCTTGCGTGTTCGTAGCCAGGATCGTGAGAGTTGAGCGACGCCTACCGAACTATCATTCTCATCGAAAGATCGGGCCAACAATCGGACCTTCGGGTTCATCAAGTGGTATCAGAGCTTCAGTTGATCGGTGAGAATTTCCAGTTTTATAGTAGTAGATTCTTTTTCATACCTAGAGTCCGAAAAATTGCCCAAAAATTATTGCATCTATCATCATGCATCAACCCCTTTGAGCCATTGCAATTTTCTTTTCGGTATTTTGCTTGTTGAATCATTGGTTGCATCGTCGTGTCTAGTTGCTGATTTCTAGTTCTAGTTATTATCTAGTTAGTCTTTGTCTAGTTGCATCTCGTGTTTCCTTTGCGTCGTTTGATCGTTCTTTTAGGGTTCTTAGTTTTTGCATCTAAAACAGAAAATTCGTGGGTTAGAACTCCTCTAATCCGCACCAAAAATAGAAAATTCGTGCCGTCATCAATCCAAAAAAAAAAAAGAAGAGGATTGCTGTGATCTTTCGAGAGATTTGATGTTATTTGTGACTTGGGGCAATCCGTAGGGCCGGCCAGATAGTAGAAGAATAAAGAGGCAACCGCAGGAACAAAAGCCGCGGTAGAAAAAAAAAGAAGAAAAATAAAAATAAAAGAAAAGCGCATAAAAATTGGTGGAGACCTTCTACATATAGCCACAAGATTTCATAAAAAATTTCAGCAAGTTTGGCCCAAGGAATTTGAAAGATATAACAATTTCAAATTTAAACCCGAGACGGTTTCGAGTCCGAGTATAATTACGTTTCCGAGACATGTTTAGTAAAACGGGCATAACTTTTGCATACGGTGTCCGTTTTGGACGTTCGTGTGCTCATTTCGAAGCTAACGACGAGGCGCATCCTTTCCACCTAAGCCACTAGTTGCCACTCAGGTGTCCCAAAATCGGCCATCTTCAGCCCCGAATTCGCATTGCAATTTTTTGGTTTCTGTTTTTGCTGTTTTCTTCGATCTTCCCTCCGGAATTTGGGGTTTGTCCTGTTGAGAAAGTTGTAGATCTCGTCGAAACCTTTCAAACGAGTATATATAAGCCATATAAAAATTTTCCTTTTCATCATTTGAGACTAGCTATTGTTTCTTCTCAATCTAGCGGGCTGTTCGCGTTTTTACCGATATCGTTGTTTTGTGCTCTACATTGCGCGAATAATCTTGTGCCCTTAGAAAGAAGTTTGAGTAGTGGGCTAGCGTCTCTCCTAGCACTTGTTGTGAGGTTCTCCTTTGCTTACATCAAGTCACATTGATCGTTGCGTGTGCGTACATACACTTCTCTACATAGGGCTTTGATTAGCTAGCTGTGATTAGGCTAGGATCAGCAACATTTGACTAGTACTTTGAACAATCTTTCAACTTGCATTTACTGATTTGATTATTGCTGATCCTTGCTACCATATTGAAGCCTTCCGAGCTCCACTTCCTACTAACTCAGTAGGTACCGTTCCTCGCAATCGTTAGGCTAATCGCAAGTGAGAGTATCACGAACCAGCCACCGGTTGTACCAGTTCCTTGCTGCATTGGTAAGATCTTGTAAGAACTTGGTATAAGCTTGAGTGTAAGCGACTATTGAAAACTCCAGAACCTAGTAGTTCATAGGGACATATACACTGCGATTTGTTCCCTTGTTTTCTACTAACTATGGCAGGTTCACATAAAGATTGCAAGATATATCCACCTCTTCTTCGAACTGTTGGACGGGAGTGCAAGATAGTGAACGAGGAAGATGCACACTTGAGACAAGTTTTCTCACCACGGGAGGTATATGATAGTGATAGTATGTCTCATAAAATTAACTTTACGGTACCCTCGTTTGCTGGGAATTATGATCCTGATGCTTATCTCACATAGGAATTAGATGTACAACAATTATTTGCATGCCATGAATTTCCTAATCATCTAAAAGTTAGTGTTGTTACCCGTGAGTTTTATGATTTTGCATCTATTTGGTGGAGTGAATATTGTCGTACTAATCAGAACATACCTAGAACATGGAATTATTTGAAGAGAGTAATCAGACATAGATTTGTACCTTCATATTATTCTCGTGAACTGCTTAATAAATTGCAAAGCTTAAGACAAGGTAGTAGTTCTGTAGATGATTATTATCAAGATTTGCAAACTACTTTGTCTCGTTGTGGTTTAGAAGAAATCAAGATGCGAAGATAACTAGATTTCTAGGAGGATTAAACCATCAAATTCGGAATAAACTTGTTTATAAACCTCCCACTTGTCACTCGCTTGTTTCGTCTTGCTTGCCAAGTTGAAAAAGAAGTACAGGACAACAATCCAAGACCGTTCGTGCTTTGTCGTCTACTTCCACTACACCTTCACGTGTACATGAAACAAATAAGCGCAAGGTACAAACCTCCGCATCAAGATCATCTTGGTTGCTTCTCCCGCCTGCATCTACCATGATTGCCGCCCCTCTGCTGTGGGCGTTACTGCATCTCATTGTCTTGCACCCTTGGCTCGCTCATTGTTAATTGAGCTAGAGCAAGAAGAGGAAGGAAAAGCTTTTAACTACTCACCAACTTCAGATCAACATCATCTCGAGGCGATCCTACAAGGTAATACCAAAGGTGCTGATTTGAACACTCAACCTAAGAACAATAACCATGATTTCATGTCTAGTATCATTGAGCAAAGGAAAATCAGATTGTAGTAGAAACCACTGCATCACATGAGGTGGATGAATCTAGTGCTGAGAAGGTAGAAATTAATTTTCTAGCTACAGAATCTGATACTATTGAGAATTTGCATGAATCCTATGATAATTTAATTGATTTGCCAACTGAGTTGAGTGCACCATGTGATAAACTTGTTTATTTACCGGTTGACTTGAGTGCACCATGTGCTGAAATAATTGAATTGCATGTTGTTTTAAATGAGTCATGTGATGATTTAATCGCATACAATAATCATGTGGAATTGGTTAGACATAAAGACGTTTTGACTAGAATTTCTCCTACTGACTCTTTATGTTACATTATGTTGGATCCACCTGTGAAATTGTCATATGCTATGGAGAAAGTTTCTAAAATCGCATGTACAAAATGCTTGTCTAGTGCCTACACCCCTGGGTATAAGTTTAATTTGATTGGAGATTATGGTGTAGACAATCAATTTCTTGTTTATCGAATATGCATAACTTGTGATTACATGGATGAATTGAAGCTTACTGTTTTGAACAACAATTCTTATGTGCCGAATCTTGTTCATTATGAGAGAAAATTAAAATTTAGTGATCATTCAATGCCCATGTGTTTATATCTTATTGCACCATCTAGTGTGGACAATCTGCATCAAGATGTTGAAGTATAGAAGAATTTACACATCCTTTCACCCTTGCTAGATGAATTTGCTATTGCTCGATTGAAATCTGATAATATGGATGAACTTTGTTTGATTCCAAAAGTTGTAGATTTGCCCATATGTGCTACCACTGCAAGTTTACAACTTCAGAGAGTTGAATTGCATAAATACTTCACTTATATTTGCAAAACTAGTTGCAATAATTGCTATATGAGAAATTTTGCTTGCTCATTAACATATATGACTATTATTGGGGTACTAATACAATGATCTTTTATGACCGCTGCTGTCGTCTAACATTAATTGTGCAACAACGAAAAACCGTTAAAATAGATGGCATATACATATACCATGCATACACTTTAGCTTCTTTGTTACCCTATTTTCAGCTTATCAAAAGCCGAGGACGGCTTTGTTTTCAAGAAAGGGAGGATGATGAGGACATGACCCCTATGGATACAACCATATTTGCTATGTTTACTGTTCCAAGTATAAGAGCTCGTACGCTTCACTTCAATTATCAGGTGAGCTTGTTTTTAGGAGTGTCTTTGTATTATATGAACTATATGATGCTACCTAATGATGAAATATATATATGTGCAGCGCCATATCATTTTAGTCCAAGACAAACAAGCGATTCGAGTGGACTGTTTAGAAATCCAGTTCGGCCTCCGGAATCAGCCTGACAGCACCAACTTAAAACAGGCATAACATTCACATACTGAGTCCGTTAGAGGTCCACGAGTACTTGATTGAAAGCTTATTTCGTCCTCTTTCTAACGGATCCAGCCTCACCTCCAAATTCCTTCTGGGCTGATCGCAATCATCAAAAGAAGACGTCATATCACTTGTTTGGGCCAATTTGGGCTTTGTAATCGTACTGAACTTGGCCCATCTGCCGGCGGCCCACCTGGGGGTGTGGTTACTATTCATGTGAACAGTACCTGCGAGTTTTAGTCCCGCCCCTCTATTTCTTTTAGATTTGTGGCTCCTCATCTCCTATTTAAGGAGGACGCACCCCCTCTAGTTTACTGGGATTTTATTTATGTTTAGTTTGCCTTCGTTGCAACTTGTATCTTTTGCGTGTGTTGACTAGACCACCCAATTAAGATCCTTATTCAGAATCCCAACTCAATTCAAATATTTCAATTCCTATTTGCAATTTCAGATTGCTTATTTATCTTGTTCTTGCGTGCTTCTTCGGTGTATGCAGGAATCGACCTTCGTGGTTAGGTCAACCGGGTATTCGTGCGCGGTTGATAACGACTTGTCGAGCAGTTCAGCGATTGCTTGGTTTCGAGCCTTGCGTGTTCGTAGCCAGGATCGTGAGAGTTGAGCGATACCTACCGAACTTATCGTTCTCATCGAAAGATCGGGCCAACAATTGGACCTTTGGGTTCATCACACGGCCTCCCCTCGTCGTAAGACTTATAGAACCTCCTCTGGCCACATTACTTCTAGGACCTCCTCAAGTCACAATACTTCCATGACCTCCCGGTCGTATCCTCCTATAACCACAGAACCTACGACCACTTAGTCCTTCGATTATGCTGGTCTAATACCCATAATCTATAGCCTTTCATCATCTCGAATTTCTTGCATATTTGCAAATGACTTGAGTTGAATGTATGTTTATTTGCCTTCTGGTTGTTTTGCGATTATAGAAGCCGAGGAGACCGAAGAATCTTTCGTGGATTAGGATCATGATCAGCAGTACTTTGAACAAGGCGAGTCAATACTTTGACCATATTGCACCTACCTTTTTGCAAAGTATATTGCTTTAAACTATAAAATTGCATTGCTATGTTTTATCAAGATAAATTGGTCTAGCTCATAGTTAATGCCTTAACTATAATTGTTTATAAAACTTCCAACTCTTGAACTTGGACACTATCCTTTGTCACCCTAAACTTAATGGAATACAAACTAGCTGATAAGTCCGTATCTAAGTGTCATGCTTAGCCTTACTTAGATACAATGTCATGCGGGCATTAAATTGCCCAACCACAATCATTAAAAAACTTTGGAAAATAGTTTGGGGCAGTGAGGCTGGGAGCCTAGCTGGTATGTTGATCAAAAGGATATTTCCAAAAACAAATAAAACCTGAAAACCGTTTTCAACTTGGGCGGCTGGAAAGAGTGGTTGGTGCCGGGGGCACGAGTGATGGTTGGTATGTGAATGTACTGCCCAAGTCACTTAAGGACCGAATCTGGTGATGATCTCTCACGTAAAAACAGTGCAACCACAAGTCTATAATGATACGACCTAGCCAACTAATTTGCTCGCCTCAACGAGGCTTCACCATTGGAGGAATGTGGCGTGGGTAAAGAGGAAAGAAGCCACAGGAAAATCACATGACGCAAGAGGGGGCCTCCTGGAAGTGCATGGCACTAGGCAGTGGAAACCTTAGTGGGTGGAGTACGTCGAGGAATTAGCATTGTAAAGGCCTTGTGGTGATCTCCCCTTGATTCACATGTCTAAGGAAACATGTGTATCAAGACGATCATCTCTTGTGGGTAAAGTGTGCGAACTCTACAGAGTAAGAAAACTATCTGGATAGCCATACTCATGGTCAAGAGCAGTGCTGAGAACTTGCTGGATATAGCTTCCATTTTCATAAAACCATTTGTGATGGAAAGAAAGGTTGGGGTGGGACCCTAGGGGTTTTGAGAATGCCTGGTCGGGGACCAGTGTTAATTACGGGATAGCCAAAGCATTGAGTGGTTGGAGCCACTTAATGGTATAGGAGGTTGGACCTCCACTAATACTTTACAAATGAAAACTCATTTATGAAAACCAGCTTATAAAAACGCTAAGTCTCAGGATTTCATTCGAACCGTCCAGGACTTCCCTTGATATTATCCGAACCGTTCAGGACCTCCCCTAACCCCATCTGAACTGTTCAGGACCTCCTTTGATTTCACTAGAACCGTTTGGGGCCTCCCTTGAATCATCGGGACCGTCCAGGATCTCCTTTGAGTTCATCTGGATCTACCTTGACCTCCCCCAGGACCTCTCTCCAGGAACAGCTCCCCAGGACCTTCCTTTGGGACCTCCCTCAGAACCACCCCAAGACCTACAAGACCTCTCCAAGACCTCCTCAGTTTTACTTTTGATCATGTGGGGATGTAACTATGGACCTGATCGTAGGTCTGCACTGAGTTTCCATGGTTATATGAATGAACCGAATATGTATCTATGTGTGCTATCTACTGATCCAGGGAATGGCACCGCTTGGCATAGAGGACTCCAAAGTACAAAATTTGGGGTCCGACAGGCTTGATATCAGAGCTTACGACTGCAGGGTAAAGGCCTTAGCTAGCAAAGTTGTTAGAAACCTAGGACCACACACTAGTGAACATACTAGCAGCCCTTCAAAGTATGAATATATATATATATATATATATATATATATATATATTCTATTTTGGCTTCTTCTAGCCTTACTTGACTGGCTACTTCTTACCCTCGGTTTTTTCTAGATTTGTGGTGATTTCTTTTCTATTATAAATATCGCTTTGTGTTACCGTGTACTGCTCTCTAAAGAATTCTAGTTAATAGATGCCTCTAAGGAGAGCAAACAGTGTCATGGCGTGGTTGTGGCTCCAATACACCGACAAAGACCGGCACCGCCCGCCACAAGACAAGACCCTACGCCACCACCACCTCACAGGCATCCCACGCTGGCTCAAGTCATGATGCAATAAGCTCAGATGCTACAAGCAATGGTGGCTAGTCAGCAAGCTCAACAAGCATAGCAGCTACAAGCCATGGCTGCTGGCCAGCAAGCTGGAGCGGCCAGCCATGGTTCTAGGCTTGGGGAGTTCATGCGCACCAAGCCTCCCACCTTTGAAAGCGCAAATGAGCCAGTTGAAGTTGAAGATTGGCTTCGTACTACTAAAAAGAAGCTGACCCTGGCTCGATGTCGCGACAAAGACAAGGTGGTGTATGCAACACACCAACTTATGGGACCAGCTGCTGACTGGTGGGACAACTACATGGCAGCCAGAGTTGAAGAAGAACCGGCTCCTGCTGCTAGAGGAGTTGGAGCACCAGCTACCACAGAAGTAGTTGCACCCGATGTGCGATGGTCTGAGTTCCAGGAAGCTTTTAGAAGCAACTTCATTCCCGCAAGTGTCATGCGCATGAACAGGAATGAATTCAAGACCTTGAAGTAAGGCAACAACTCAGTAACCGAGTATCTTACTCAGTTTAATCAACTGGCTCGCTATGCATAGAGTGACTTGGTAGATGAAGAAGAGAAGATTGACCGCTTCATGGAGGGGTTGCGTGATGGTCTGCGGGTGCAGTTGATCACCCATGACTTCCACGACTTCCAACATTTTATCAACAAGGCTTTGCACCTCAAAAATGAACGCAAGACGTTTGAAGCCAATCGCAAGCGGAAGTTGGGGACCTCTCAGGGCCGACAGTGAATCCACGACCACTCTATGGCACTTCATCTGGTAGTGGCTCTTAGTCGTCCACTCTACCCTGGACCACGGCTAGAGCAAATAGGCCCAGTGGTGCCTCATGTGCCACCCCAACCTGGCCAAGCCAACCTCAGCAGACCGGCACCATGCCTGCCGGCCAGTTATGCTTACACTGTAATGAGCCAGGGCACTTTGCCCGCAACTGCCCACGCAAGACCCTCATCCCCGTCAAGTTCAATGTTGCGAGCACCCCTGCATGAGTGCCGCACACCCCCGGGACAGCAATAAGAGGAAGGCTTGGGACCGCACTAGCACCTGGGACCACCCCGTTCCATGGGCAGGGCCGGGTGAATCACATCACTGCTAAGGGAGCACAAGAGGCACCAGATGCACAACTGGGTACGTTCTCAGTTAATTCTTCGCCAACTCGTGTTCTTTTTTATTCGGGTGCATCACATTCTTTCATTTCCAGCAAATTTGTGGATCGTTGGCAATTGCCCATTTTTAAGCTCAAAAAACCTCTAGAGCTTAGCTCACCTAAGGGACTATTATGGCCCAAATTAGTAAGCCCTGGGTGGAAATTCAGTTCGATGGAACAATGTTTCCAGCAGACTTGATGGTGTTAGAGGCCCAGACCCTGGACGTCATCCTAGGGATGGATTGGCTAGCCAGGTATCAAGGGGTAATGGACTGCACCAATAGAATGGTAACCCTCACCAAAGGACCTGGCATGGTGGTTGTAGTCAAGATGGACAGCCCCTTCAGGTGGAAGATGATGTGAGTGTTGGCCCTGTTGGTGATATGCCCTAGAGACAATCATGGAAATGATTGTATCACGTCTATGTTTATGAGTTCTTGAATAAATGTTATTCTGTTCCTTGAATGAATCGTTAGTTTTGAAGATCAACGAGTGTGTGACTTGTTGGTGAAACTATTCGACTTATATGATGTCATTCTAAAAGGTATCCCTGGTCGAATGTCACTGATCGGAACACCAGTGACCCTACGACCAGTATATGTATTGATTGATGATCATGTTTCACCGGTCATGGATATAGGGATATCGAATCAATAATGTGAACACATGTTAGAGAACATGGGGTTGGATTGACCCACCTTGAGACACTATTGAGATTGTTATGATTTTGTGTCATTAGTTGGTCTCAAGCAATGATGATGTATAATCCTTAGACCTGAAATCAGCATGGTTCCCTACATGTATAACAGCACTCTTAGGGGTTGCCAAACGCTACTCGTAACTGGGTAGTTATAAAGGTAGCTTTCGGGTATGCTATGAAACATGCGGAGGAATGTGACTGGTCAGATATGGGATTTGCCCCTCCTAACATAACGGGAGAGATGTCTCTGCGCCCGTCGAAGTGATCGGATAAAGAAAGTGCATGGCCATGCCACTAGTGGTCGAAGTGTTTGACCACATAAGTTTATCCGACAACTCGATCGAGAAAGTATTGAACAGTCCATGGATGACACATTATCTCACCTGGAGTTCAAACCAGATATCGTGAGGCAAAGGGAGAATACTAGAGTAAGTCGCTTAGTTCGATCAGATCTAGAAAAGTCATATGGTGATACGAGCAAGTCGTAGATCGATCGAACGAAATCACAGAGTGGTGAAACATGGTCGTAAGGAGTTCTGAACTGGTCGTGACCAAAGTCTGAACTGTGCGTATAAAGATAGGACTCGGTCGTAAGTGATGAGGACCTAGTCGTAGATCATATTGCATTAAGGTTACGTGCGATATAATTAGGTGTGTATTCGGAATCGTTATGTCCTGCTAGGGACCGCTACGACTCGTGGTCGGAAAGGGTTTCAGTCACAACCGATTACACATAAACCTAACGGTCACACACTTAATGGGATGGAACAAACCAGTACGAATACTATTCGTTAAATGTGTTCGGATAGGATCCGACACGAGGCACTATATAAGGAGATGCTTGAAGCTAGTGTGGGCACGGACGAGAGAGACACGTGAGTTGTTTCCACCGAAACCCTAGCCGCCATCTTCTTGAGAGAGCCTTCCCGTGCGACTTGGTGCTAGCACACCGGCGTACGGTTGTTCCTTCTCTAGACGTGTGGATACCGTAGAGGCACTCTGCGCGTCGCCGCTGCGGCGAGGGCGATCCACGATCTTCACAAGGAATCGCGGAGGTTCTTTGGAGAGCGATCGACTACGAGGGCGTTGGACGATCATCTACGACCACTACATCGGCTCGTTCATTGTCGGACTAGGCTGCTCCGACTCTACTTACGCTGCACTGCGCGTCTGGTGGTAATGATCTGTGATCATCTACCTTGCTTGGCATCCTGGTTTACGTGGTAGAAATTTTGAATTGTTGCTAGCGTAGCCAACCCGTATCCCAACAGGCCCGATCTTCCGAAAAGTACTGACATGTCGATTGTGGAGAATACGACGTTGATGATCCAAAGGCTCTGACCCGAACAGATCGAACCCCTCGCAATAACTACACCACTACTCTGTTGGTTATCAACCGTGCCGAACGTGGTTGACCTCGCCAAGAAGGCTATTGTGGACGCCCCGGAATATTGGAAATGTACTTAATTAAAGTTATACTGTAGCACAATTCTTAATTAAGGAACAGTGCTGCTCCTTTATCAAAGATCATGCTAGAAGTATAAATTTAATAAGTAACCAATCCAATATTTAGGCATCCCGGATATATGTCTCACAATGGTTCCCAGGATCAGTGACCATTGCACATATATCCTAAAACAACATTGCATCATACACATACAAGTCATACATTTACATAATTAAACATAAGTTTACAATTCGGTTGAGTACTACAATATCAAGTGACTTGGTCACTACAAAAGTCTGACAGCGGAAGCAAAATAAAGCAACAAAAGCCACCAATGGCCCTATCCACCCGCAGGCGATTGCGTGGAGGAAAGAAATAGCTTCACTCGTTAGCGTCACCCTGATCGACGCTAACGGGCACTTCATAAAGATAACCGTCCTCACCTGCAACAATAGGTTATAGCACCTTGAGTACGGAAGGTACTCAACAAGACTTATACAAACTAATAAAAGAAGGTGTTTGTTAGAACCTATACAAAGGACTACATTTATACATGCATAAGGTTGCAACAGGAAGGCATATTGGTTCAATTTTGCATAAAGCAATACATCTTAACCTACAATTGCTAAGTTTTGATAAAGCAATTTAATAAATCAAATTGGACTAAAACAGTAAGTAAAGGTAAATATAAACAGTACCATGCATGAATTCTCATGCTGAACCAGAACCCAAACCACATTTGAAAACAAAATTCTATACAGGTGACATCAATTCAAGTTATCGTCCATGACCGTGGACACGGCTATTCGAATAGTTTAATACCCTGCAGGGGTGTACATATTTACCCACACGACTTAGTCAGCCTGTTGCCATCGGATGCCTCCGAATAGTGACACACTTCCTTTGGTATGCCGACTGGGGAAACTAAGATTTGGTATTTTTCAACAAGTTGACACTATTGAGTTGGATACCCATGTGTGAACTGATCTCGCTTAAACAATGACTGATAGCATCTGCTTAACCGGGGCACACATGTTGCGTCAGGAATGCCGACCCAAACAAAAGAAATACGAACTGGGTTCACTACCCATATTAGATTGCAATCGGCATCTTTAAGGTACGTACATGCGATGGAACACAAATACGCCCTCACCCTCCTAAGAACATCTGATATCGATATAACTCACATGGCATAAAACGCAGTCCAAAGACCAAAGCATCTATGCCATACAAGATCAACACACATATCCTTACTCTCCTGTATCCAACTCAATAGCATTAACTCTTTACTTAACCAAACAGCGCCCATACACTGCATGTGGAAGTACGTAGGGACTTGAATCGAACAATCAGAGTTCAGTCCTTAAATGGGTCCAGACAAGTCCACCACATTTCCCAATCTCGTGCACAAGGCACCACCACTAGCTTCCTCTTGTCCAGATCGATTTGAGATTTAAAATCAGTTCTGATTTAAAGAAACTGGACAAAGAGTTTAAAAATAACTGAAATTCATTTGTGGTTCCCATGTTTGACAAGATAATCTTGTCAAACTCTAAAGTTATCTAGACTGCATGGCTAAGCAAACTCTGAAAATAAATCTGGTAGTATACAGTACTAATCCAGGTCTGAGTGTATGATTACAATTAAGGTAATCCACTATGTTAGGTCATAACTAACTACTATAGATCACAATTGTATTTTAAGAAAAGTAGCATGCAACAGATGTCACTGTATTTTGAAAATCTATTGTATAAAATGTTGGGATCAACATGGTGCAAAGAGGATGTTTGCCTCGATAATAATAGACTTTTGTGCAGGCTCAGGTTGCTCAGAAATAGATTCAAATACTTCAGAAGAACTAGATTCTAAAAGAGACAATAAAATCTAATAAATACCCAATTTGACAAGTACAGAATGAAAGAAAATGTATGATCAATATGGAAATGCATGTTTTTAACAGCAGGCTTAAGTTATACGTACCCCAATAGAGATAATAACCCATATTACCACCTACTGTTTTCAAATGACAGAAACTAGGGCTTCGGTCAAAATTTCAGTTTTCGGATTTTGAAAAGAAACGAAAACAGGGCAAACTGCAGAGTTCAGATTAATTGAAAATAGACTAAGAAAGGATTCTAAACTGAAGCTTAGTCTAATCTTTTAGGTAATTAACACCTGAGCTAACCTAACCTAACCTAATCGGTCAAGTTCACGAGTTAATGAAAAAAGAAACAAGTTGTCGGTTGAGCCGACAACAGATGACAGAGATAAAACTCTGCTACAAAGCTAACTAGATGACAACAAGAATTAAAAGAACAACTTATTATGCTACTAGGGTGCAACTGAGACCTAAACAGGATGATAAGTTGACAGGAGAAACCCTAGAACTTGAAAACGATATGAAAGACCGAAAAGTTATGAAAACAACTTTTCAGTTTAAAGAAGGTTGGAGCTACTGAGGTACAAGTGAATGATTCATGTGAGCTTCTAAGGCCTTTAAGGAGCTCAAGATGACAAAAATCACAGTCTTAGCTTACCAGGGTGAGAAAAACACCGAAGGGTCCTAAAACCGATTTTGATCAACAAAGAAATAAACTTTGGTTTAACCTACAAAAGATGTCAAACCTTTATTACAAGGTGAAACCAGTGTTTAAGATGGATAAGCAAATTGAAGGAGCAAGAAACTCCACTGGAATGGCACTGGAAATTGAAAAGCTCCAGTGGTCAACAATGGCAGCAGCCAAAAAGCTAGGGTATATATATAGAGGTTGAGCTACAGGGAAAGGAGAAGTGTCTAGAGTTGATGAGGTGTCCACTTAGCTAAATATCCAAAAATTTAGTTGCATGATTCTTTGATAACTCCTCTACTCTGTTTACAGAGCCGACGGCTGCGCACAGAGGCAAGGAGGAAGAGAGGCAAACACCTGACGTGTGGGTCCCTTTGTCAGCCACAGTCGTGCGCGCCTCCTAAAGCTCCAAGAATCGTCGACCGTTCGATTAGAGATGGACGGCCGCGATAGAAATAGACATTAAGAAAATCTAATTGGCACCATTTAATATGGACCGTGCGATCTCAAACGGAGGATGGAGATTTAAAGGAGCCCTACGGGATTTCGGGGGTTTACATTCAAAGAGGGGCGTTGGATTGAAATCCAACGATCAATCAAAAAGGATACACGTCACTTTTAAAAGAGATGACGTGGCACCGTCAGATTGGTTTTCTACGGTCAGGATTGACGGGGGATCCGGATGGTCCGAATGCATACACGATATGGGACCTACGATTAAAATCCGACGGTCCACTGAATTTGGGCCCTAATTGCACGCGGTCAAAAAGGCGCACCGTAGGATTTGAATCTAAAGGTCCACGAAGACTGCGCGCCTTTAAGTTCAAAAGAAAAAGGGCGGAGCGGTGGGATCTAAAACCGACGGTGGAGATTAAGAAGGGATCTGGAGTGGTCCAATTGTTTTCGCTCCTCTTGGTCGCTCGATCAAGATCCAAGGGTGGATATCAACTTGCATACGTGGACCGCCCACGCAGCATCGCAATCCCCGCCCGTTCGATTGGAGATCAACGGCTCACAGCACGCGAAGGATTTGGGCTCGCGTCCGAACGTGACTGAGCCGAACCAAATTGCACCGGTTGGACCCAACCTCATTGAGTTCGAGTCGCTACAGTGCTAGGGTTTGGGTTTGGACCGGAAGAGTTGACCAAACTCTAAATTCAAAGTTTAAAAGTTTGACTGGGCTTTAGAAATAGTAAATAAATTTGTAAAATCATGAAATTTTGCCAGGAGGCTACTGGGATAATATATTTCCCAAATAAATTTCTAAAACCACAGTTTCACTTTATAAAATATATAAACAATTAACTTAACCCGAATAGGTTTATTTAAAGCCAAATATTTTTCTCCAAGTCAAGATAATTTCTAAAAATTTAACAAAAATTATTTTTAGCCGAGATAATTGATCTAGGTTTTAATAAAAATATTTCTCAGTCAAAATACAAGTATTGGCTTGCATTCCTTTTGAACTATAGGAAGGGCTTTGGATTTTTGGCTAGAAAAGGAAAGTTTTTATTTACAACTTGATGCCCAAACTATAAAAAATGAACAGTGATGCTATGAACAGCACCTCATTACTGTTCATAAAATTGGGGCTGTTACAAACCTACCCCCCTTAAGAAAATCTCGTCCCCGAGATTTCAGAAAAGATAGAAATTGCGGCAAAGTGAAATTTGAAAGGATTTGTATAGAGATTCGATCACTGTTGTCTTGATTTCCTTCAAAGATAGTAAAGAAAGACTTTACATAATAACATAGTATTACTATTACATCTTCTTTTACATTGCTTTGTTTAACCTTGCCTCTTTTTTTTTTTTGCTCAAAGGCAAGCTCTAAACAGCAAAGAGATGGGGGTGCTCAATCCGCATCAGATCTTCGCGCTCCCAAGTGGCTTCATCCTCAGAATGATTAGCCCACTGAATTTTCAAGAACTTGACAGTGCGATTTCTTGTCCTGCGTTCCATTTCGTCAAGGATACGCACTGGTTGCTCTTGATAGGAAAGGTCAGGTTGAAGATTAAGATGCTCATAAGCAGTTGCCTCAATAGGAACACGAAGGCATTTCTTCAATTGAGACACATGAAAAGTATCATGCATCGCGAGAGGATTGGTAGTTCCAATTGATAAGCCACGACCTCGTTTTGCAATAATTCGGAAAGGCCCGATATAACGAGGTGCTAGTTTTCCTTTCACCTGAAAATGATTAGTGCCCTTCATCGGTGATACTTTAAGATAGACATGGTCATCTACCTCAAAGCTTAATTCACGACGACGATGGTCGCATAGCTCTTCCGACGAGAACTGTGCTTTTCAAACGATCTCGAATCACAGCGAACCTTGCTCTTCTGCTTCCCTCACCAAGTCTGGACCATAGAATGATCTTTCACGGACTCGGACTAATTCAATGGAGTCTACAAGCTCTTCCATACAAGGCTTCAAAGGTGACATTTGAATACTTGCTTGGTAGCTATTATTGTAGGAAAACTCCACATATGGCAAAGATTTCTCCCAATCTTTGCTATAGGATAGCACATAGGCTTGAAGAAGATCTTCCATTACTTGATTCACCCTCTCGGTTTGACCACTAGTTTGAGGATGATAAGCAGTACTGAAAGAAAGTTCAGTCCCCATAGCTTGATGAAGACAATTCCAAAAATGGGAAGTGAACTGAGGGCCACGGTCAGAAACAATGACCTTTGGAACACCGTGAAGATAGACAATCTTAGCAATATAAAGCTCTGCTAGTTGCTTGCCATCGAAGATGGTTTTGACAGGAATAAAATGAGCCACCTTCGTTAAACGGTCAATGATTACCCAAATGGCATCAGATCCATTTGAAGTCTTAGGAAGACCGGTAACAAAATCCATTCCGGTCTCTTCCTATTTCCACTGTGGAATAGGTAAAGGTTGAAGGGTACCGGCTGGCTTTAGATGTTCAGCTTTAACCCTTTGGCAAATATCACATTCAGCAATATACTGAGCAATTTGCCTTTTCATTTGGCTCCACCAAAATGTCTTCTTCAAATCCTGATACATCTTGGTACTCCCAGGATGTAAAGAAAACATGGAATTATGAGCCTCTTTAAGAATTAGACCCTTCAGTTGAGGATCTGCAGGCACCACCAAACGATTGCGATACCGAAGGACCCCACGGTCACCTTCAGAAAACTCGTTGGCTTTGCCTGCCTTCAAATTTTCCTTGATCTCAGCTACTTCGACATCAATTTTCTGGGCCTCCAGAATCTGAGCTTCTAACGTGGGCTCCACTTTTAAAGCCGCGAGAAAACCTTCTCCCACCATTTCAAGATTTAGATGCTGAAAATCAGCACACAAGTTCTTGGCCGCAGGCGGAGAGGACATGCAGTTGCACTGTGACTTTCTGCTTAAAGCGTCCGCCACAACATTGGCTTTGCCAGGATGGTAATGAATACCCATATCATAGTCCTTGATCAATTCAAGCCACCGTCTCTGCCTCATATTCAAATCAGCTTAAGTGAATATGTACTTTAGGCTTTTATGATCAGTATAGATCTCGCAACGATTACCGAGAAGATAATGTCGCCAAATCTTCAAGGAATGAACCACGGCAGCCAATTCCAAATCATGAGTAGGATAATTAACTTCATGAGGTCGCAACTGCCGAGATGCATAGGCCACAACTCGGCCCTCTTGCATAAGCACACAACCAAGCCCATGGCGAGATGTATCACAATAAATATCGAAACTCTTATGAATATCGGGAGGGTGAGAACTGGAGCTTTAGTTAAGAGAGTTCTCAAAACCAAAACTCTCTTCACACTTAGCCTAGCCATCTGAATTTATTTTCCTTCTTCAAAAGCCGAGTCGAGGTCTTGCAATTTTGGAGAAATTTTCAATGAACCTACGGTAATAACCCGCAAGTCCAAGAAAGCTTCTGATATCAAGAATATTCTTGGGTCAAGTTTCAATTTAGTACATCTTGTACCTTGCTTGGATCGACAATGATACCCCTTCTGGATAACACATGTCCCAAAAATGCAACTCGCTTGAGCGTAAAGCACACTTGCTAAACTTAGCATACAATCGATGCCGGCTAAGTGTTTCCAACACAAGCCTTAAATATTGCTCATGGTCTTTGTCATACTTGAATAAATAAGGATGTCGTCAATGAACACGACAACGAACTTATCCAAGAAATCCATGAACACCAATTCATAAGATTCATGAAATAAGTGGAGAATTGGTTAGACCAAAGGACATGACAAGATACTGCATACAACCCGTAATCCGAGTAGAAAAAGTTGTTTTAGGATGTCTCACTCTAACCTTGATTTGATGATAGCGGATCGCAAATCAATTTTTGAAAAGACTCGGTTCGACTAATCATCAAAAGATCATCAATGCGAGGCAAAGGATACTTGTTTTTGATGGTGACCTCATTTAACGGACGGTAGTCCACACACATCCGCAAAGTATTGTCTTTCTTTTTGACAAATATAGCCGGGCATCCCCAAGGTGAGGAACTTGGTCCAGTAAATCCTTTGTCAAGCAATTCTCCGAGTTGTTTCTTTAATTCAACCAGCTCATTGAGGGGCATTCGATAAGGACTTCGGGACATAGGAGCAGTTCCAGGAACTAGGTCAATTACGAACTCCACTTCCCGATCTGGTGGTAAACCGGGAAGGTCTTCAGGAAAGACATCAACATACTCACAAACAATTGGTACTGACTCCAAGGAAGGAGTGGCATCAACTTGGTGAGCATAAAGATGAGAAACCTCGATCCTGGTTTGAAAAACGACTGAAGTGCCGCTTTCATTAGTCAAATAAATGGATCTTTGAGCACAATTAATTTGCCCAAGGTTTTTGGACAACCAATCCATTCCTAGAATAACATCCAACCCTTTAGAATGTATCACAATCAAATCCGCCCAAAAGTCTACCCCTTCAATATTTATATTGACATTACGGCAGACTTGATCAGTCAAGAAGACTGACCTAGGTGAGTGGATGCTATGGGGTGGATGAAGGTGATGCACAACTAACCGATGTTGAGTAGCAAACTGCCTACTAACAAATGAATGGGATGCTCTAGAATCAAATAAAACAGCGATAGTGCTGAAATTAACTAGGAGCATACCAAGGACAACTTCAGGAGTATCAACTGCTTCTTCAATGTAACGATTCACATGACTGGACGAAGTCGGGTGGACTTGACCACAGTAGAAGAAGGTGGTGCAGGACGCACTACAACTGGAGAAGGCTGAATAGGTGGTATCCCACGTGCCTTGGCATAACATTGGTTAGCGAAATGACCTGTGCGCCCACAATGATAGCAAATCACTCCCGGCCTAACATTGATCACCGCAGGGGGCCGATTTCCATTAGTCCTCGATTGAGTAGTGGGAGGAGATGGTCGAGGTGCAAACACTGCCAGCCTCTGCGAAAATGGAGCTGGTGCTCGTGGAGGTTTAGGCAACCACATGCGAGGCCTTGGCGCACTGCCACTAGGAACAAACTGAGTAGTCCTCTGTCGCTTGCGTGACTCCTCCAAAGCCTTGCTCTTGCTTTCAGCAACAATGGCTTTGTTGACGAGATGGGAAAAATTTCTGAAGTCATGCAAAGCTACAGCCATCTGCAATTCTTTAGACAGCCCATTCAAGAATCGGTTTCGGCGACGAAGGTCAGTCGAAACATCATCAGGAGCATATCTGGCAAGGAAGTTGAATTCATGCAGATACTCAATCACAGTCTTCCGCCCTTGCTTAAGAGCGAGAAACTCTTGTTGCTTGATCATCATGACTCCCTTAGGAATATGGGCTTCACGAAAGGCCTTCATGAACTCATCCCAAGTAGGGACGTGTCCAGCAGGCTGAATGGCAAGAAGATTATCCCACCAAATGCTAGCCGCCCCATCCAATTGGTAATCGCAAAAGGACCTTCTCCTCTCGAACATTGAGAAATTAATGACTTCTTCTCAATAGTCCGAAGCCGCCTTTAGCCTCCATTAGATCTTGGGAGCCGGAGAACATCAAGTGTTAGTCGTTGAATTCAGCAAGACTTCCTCGCACATGATGACCTCTCGCTTTAACAACGGGCGTGGCGATGGAAGAAGTATTGCACGCAATTTGCTCCAGAATGCGCGTTTGGTCCATTCTGTTGCGCTCAATTTGCATGAGCACATCAGCCATAGTGGGTGGTGGAGGAAGCTCCTCTTCTTGGGGACCACCTTGCGGACCATGAGAACCAGAAGGTTCAGTCGGCCCTCCCTGAGAATGGGGCACTGGAGTGGAGGTGCCCTTCCCTTGTTGCGTTTGCGCACGAGTAGTGGGTCCTGTCATCCTGTTACCACGCAAGGGTTAACAACATAACAAGGATATACTCGAGCAAGCACAAACAAGGTTATAAATAGAAAAGGAACAAATACTATACATATAATGCATTATGTTGTGCTATGCATTCAATTCAATACCAAAACCATAAACATCATACATACAACAAAAAGGTTTCAGTCCCATTCCCTTATATAAGTCGGATGTTATGGTCATTATACAAACCAAAAGTCTGACTTACATAACTTTTACAAAATACCAACTACCATATTACATTTATTTAAGGGTATCTACTGGACGATAAAACACCTATCCACGAGGGTTCATCGTCGAAGTGCTAGCATAAAGATCACGGTTAAAGTTCACCGGAAACTCATTTAGAAGATGAGCTCCAGGGGAACCCGTGTCAATAGGATCCAAAGGACTGATGAGTCGCCTCGGAGACCCTAGTAGTGGCTGATGACCTCCAGGAGGTGCAGTCCGCAGAGTGCGAGGAAAGCCTGCAGTCATGCGGGCTTGACACACTTGTCCATAAACAAGGATACACCCGGTTACTTCTGGAAGTTGATAAAGTGGTGGTGTAGCAGCAGCAGGAGAGATCTCGTTGTCACCATAAAGCACGTTACGAGGAACGCGATTCATGTTGACTCCAAGTCTGAGGTACTCCTGGGCCTCGTTAAGACGATGCCGAGTTTCCCACAACTCCCGCACAAGGTAGCGATGGATTTGGTCCATGATGCAGACCATCCTCGCCAACTGTCGCACCTGAGGGTCTTCCCCAAACTGTATCTCATCAAACATGCTCACTTCTACTCTAGGACCTTGCTTGGGGAAGTGATCATAGGGTGGTTGAGACAAACTCTGTCAAATCATGACGAAGGAGGCTCATCATCCTACTAGCAACTTCCTGAACCGCCATAGACTCAGAAGTGGCAATTGCCTGGAAACAGTATGGGATACTGCCCGCCACCTGCCTGGCAATGACGTTGATGATGGCGCGATATTCTTCCATCCCTGGTCCTCGATCGCGTCGATAAATAGCGTACTCCAGCTGGTAGGTGAAATTGGCTCACCACATCATGTCCCACAGCAAAGCCGGAAATCCATCCACCTCTTCAGCTCGGGTCTCCTTGACCAAGTACCACCCGCTCATCTATAGACAAAAAGGCAAGGTAAGGACACAATTCATTTTGTAAAAACCAACAGAAAGTTGGGACAAGAATTGATGCTAAGGAGGATAAGAAATAAAAGATGTCATACTTGAACTTTCGAAATTATATTACTGACTTGAAAATAATTTTCTCAGAAGATTCTCTAATTACTTCGGCCATGCTACTTCTAACCTATAGGGAACGTATGCTCTGATACCAACGCTGTGGACGCCTCGGAATATTGGAAATGTACTTAATTAAAGTTATACTGTAGCACAATTCTTAATTAAGGAACAGTGCTGCTACTTTATCAAAGATCATGCTAGAAGTATAAATAACGCAAGATTTGGACATTCGTAGCAAACGTTATGGTGGTATTAGTGTGCTGTCCAGAGAACCCGACGTGAGTATTGATGATCTGTTATTTGGCTTGATAGTGGTACTAGATGACCGAATCAGGAGGACTCACCAACTAGGTTTAGTTGGGTAATTTGATAACCTTTCAATGAAGTCCAAGAACACTTCATTTGGACTCCTGAGCAGAAAGTTATGTATTTTAAAAGTTGACTGTCCGCAGTGAACACCAAAACGGTCGCTAGAAATTGGAAAATTGGAAAATTGGAAGTTTAGTGAGTTCAATTGTGTTGTTATTTATACTTTTGGTCTAGTATGTTGGTCTTAGATTGGGTTAACTTTATGTTCAGGTGGGAGCGTGATTCCAGGGGCAGCGCCCTCTTCGCTTCCACCGTTCTCGCACTGCTTAAGGCAAGTATTCGGTTATCGTATAACTATGCTTTGGTATGTCGTGGATCGTTTGTGTTTGGCTCATAATAGCCATGTATGGATGTTATTGTGATGAGTTCCAATTTATCTTGGTGAATGTAAGTACTCTGATTGAGAGAATAACTATGGATGTTTGATAGAGGATGCTAGTACTTTGATGCGTAATAACCATACAAGGTTGATAGTGTGATATGTATGACTAAGGATGGTAAATATTTGAGATATGACTAATTGTTATTCATGAAGAGTTGTTCATGTATGCTAATATTATGAATATATGTGCTATTCATGGATGCTAGAATGCTATGAAGGTTATTGATGATGAATGCTAGAAGTATGAATAAGTTTATTCGTGCATGTCGTTGTTGTGCATCCATATGTATGATGGTTTAAAGTTTTGTTCGTGTGCATCATGCAATCATATTGGAGGATTGGTCACGTGGTTACTATGCATGTTCGAGGTCCCCGTCATTAAGATGACGGGCTTGAGGTCCCCACATTCGTGGAATGTGGGCAATGAGTAAAGAGGTCCCCATCATTAAGATGATGGACAAAGGTCCCTATACATGTGGTGTATAGGCTCTTGGTCCCTGTGCCAGAGGGCACAGGCAAGGTACACATCGACGGATGTATACCCCGCATTACCGGTAAAATGAGAAGAGAGATAAAGTTCAAAAGGTGCATTGCATTGATCGCATTCCATGAGCATGTAAGCTATGTTTAGTGTAATGTTATTGTGGATTATTGATGCTATGACTGTGAACTCGTATTAGCCTTGTTGATACTTGCTGAGTCTATGGGCTCAATCTTGCTTTGACATATTTTAGGTACAACTGGCAGGAACGACATGCATGGGAGGGAGTAGATGTTGGATGCACTCACTACCTCACGACCTCAAGGCGTTTGCCATTTAGTTTCATTTCATGATTAAGTAAACTGCTTGAGAATCACTCATAGATGGTTTTGAGTATTATGTTAATTGTGATAATGAGAATAGCAAGTCTGGATTATGTTTATTCGATCACCTTGCATGCTTGTGTAAACTTGATTATGAAGATATTGATAAATGCCATGATTAATTGTTGGAACCTCGGTATAGTTGACTATACAAAGGAGGTTTTGCCGAAAATTTGTAATTGGTCTTAGTTTAGTTTAGTTTAATTTAATTTTAGTAGCATTCCAGGCTCAATGCTGAGCTGGGGTGTTACAGAAATACAAACTGGGTTCACTACCCATATTAGATTGCAATCGGCATCTTTAAGGTACGTACATGCGATGGAACACAAACACCCTCACCCTCCTAAGAACATCTGATATCGATATAAAACTCACATGGCATAAAACGCAGTCCAAAGACCAAAGCATCTATGCCATACAAGATCAATACACATATCCTTACTCTCCTGTCCACAACTCAATAGCATTAACTCTTTACTTAACCAAACAGCGCCCATACACTACATGTGGAAGTACGTAGGGACTTGAATCGAACAATCAGAGTTCAATCCTTAAATGGGTCCAGACAAGTCCACCACATTTCCCAATCTCGTGCACAAGGTACCACCACTAGCTTCCTCTTGTCCAGATCGATTTGAGATTTAAAATCAGTTCTGATTTAAAGAAACTGGACAAAGAGTTTAAAAATAATCAAATTCATTTAGGTTCCCATGTTTGACAAGATAATCTTGTCAAACTCTAAAGTTATCTAGACTGCATGGCTAAGCAAACTACGAAAATAAATCTGTAGTATCTGAGACTAATCTAGATGCGAGTGTATGATTACAATTAAGGTAATCCACTATGTTAGGTCATAACTAACTACTAACAGATCACAATTGTATTTTCAGAAAAGTAGCATGCAACAGATGTCACTGTATTTTGAAAATCTATTGTATAAAACGTTGGGATCAACATGGTGCAAAGAGGATGCTTGCCTTGATAATAATAGACTTCTTGTGCAGGCTCAGGTTGTTTAGAAATAGATTCAAATACGTCAGAAGAACCAGATTCTAAAAAGACAATAAAATCCAATAAATACCCAATTTGACAACAAGTACAGAATGAAAGAAAATGTATGATCAATATGGAAATGCATGTTTTAACAGCATGCTTAAGTTATACATACCCCAATAAAGATAATAACACATATTACCACCTACTGTTTTCAAATGACAGAAACTAGGGCTTCGGTCAAAATTTCAGTTTTCAGATTTTGAAAAGAAACGAAAACAACGCAGACTGCAGAGTTCAGATTAATTGAAAATAGACTAAGAAAGGATTCTAAACTGAAGCTTAGTCTAATCTTTTAGGGTAATTAACACCCCAGGCTAACCCTAACCTAACCCTAATCGGTCAAGTTACAGAAGTTAATGAAAAACCAAAGTTGTCGGTTGAGCCGACAACAGATGACAGAGATAAAACTCTGCTACAAAGCTAACTAGATGACAACAAGAATTAAAAGAACAACTTATTATGCTACTAGGGTGCAACTGAGACCTAAACAGGATGATAAGTTGACAGGAGAAACCCTAGAACTTGAAAACGATATGAAAGACCGAAAAGTTATGAAAACAACTTTTCAGTTTAAAGAATATTGGAGCTACTGAGGTACAAGTGAATGATTCATGTGAGCTTCTAAGGCCTTTAAGGAGCTCAAGATGACAAAAATCACAGTCTTAGCTTACCAGGGTGAGAAAAACACCGAAGGTTCCTAAAACCGATTTTGATCAACAAAGAAATAAACTCTGGTTTACCCTACAAAAGATGTCAAACCTTTATTACAAGGTGAAACCAGTGTTTAAGATGGATAAGCAAATTGAAGGAGTAAGAAACTCCACTGGAATGGCACTGGAAAGTGAAAAGCTCCAGTGGTCAACAATGGCAGCAGCCAAAAAGCTAGGGTATATATATAGAGGTTGAGCTATAGGGCAAAGGAGAAGTGTCTAGAGTTGATGAGGTGTCCACTTAGCTAAATATCCAAAAATTTAGTTGCATGATTCTTGGATAACTCCTCTACTCTGTTTACAGAGCCGACGGCTGCGCACAGAGGCAAGGAGTAAGAGAGGCAAACACCTGACGTGTGGGTCCCTTTGTCAGCCACAGTCGCGCACGCCTCCTAAAGCTCCAAGAATCGTCGACCGTTCGATTAGAGATGGACGGCCGCGATAGAAATAGACATTAAGAAAATCTAATCGGCACCATTTAATATGGACCGTGCGATCTCAAACGGAGGATGGAGATTTAAAGGAGCCCTACGGGATTTCGGGGGTTTACATTCAAAGAGGGGCGTTGGAATGGAATCCAACAATCAATCAAAAAGGATACACGTCACTTTTAAATGAGATGGTGCGGCACCGTCAGATTGGTTTTCTACGGTCAGGATTGACGGGGGATCCGGATGGTCCGAATGCATACACGATATGGGACCTACGATTAAAATCCGATGGTCCACTGAATTTGGGCTCTAATTGCACGCGGTCAAAAAGGCGCACCGTAGTATTTGAATCTAAAGGTCCACGACGACTGCGCGCCTTTAAGTTCAAAACAAAAAGGGCGGAGCGGTGGGATCTAAAATCGGCGGTGGAGATTAAGAAGGGATCTGGAGTGGTCCGATTGTTTTCGCACCTCTTGGTCGCTCGATCAAGATCCAAGGGTGGATATCAACTTGCATACGTGGACCGCCCACGCAGCTTCGCAATCCCCGCCCGTTCGAGTGGAGATCAACGGCTCACAGCACGCGAAGGATGTGGGCTCGCGCCCGAACGTGACTGAGCCGGACCAAATTGCACCGGTTGGACCCAACCTCATTGAGTTCGAGTCGCTACAGTGCTAGGGTTTGGGTTTGGACCGGAAGAGTTGACCAAACTCTAAATTCAAAGTTTAAAAGTTTGACTGGGCTTTAGAAATAGTAAATAAATTTGTAAAATCATGAAATTTTGCCAGGAGGCTACTGGGATAATATATTTCCCAAATAAATTTCTAAAACCACAGTTTCACTTTATAAAATATATAAACAATTAACTTAACCTGAATAGGTTTATTTAAAGCCAAATATTTTTCTCCAAGTCAAGATAATTTCTAAAAATTTAACAAAAAATATTTTTAGCCAAGATAATTGATCTAGGTTTTAATAAAAATATTTCCCAGTCAAAATACAAGTATTGGCTTGCATTCCTTTTGAACTATAGGAAGGGCTTTGGATTTTGGCTAGAAAAGGAAAGTTTTTATTTACAACTTGATGCCCAAATCGTAAAATGAGCAGTGATGCTATGAACACAGCACCTCATTGCTCGTAAAACATTTTAGTCTTGTTTCATAAAATTGGGGTATATTCTATATCCTGCAGTTTAATCGAGAACATAAGCAAGAGAGTAGAAAATGCAATCTGAAATTGTATTGCGAATAATAATGAAGCTCACAAAGTTGGGGTTTCTCAAACCGAACAAGCAACGAAACTGCTATGCAGAATAATATAAAAGAAAAATCCAAGCAAAACTAAAGGGCGACGGCTCCTATATGAGGACGGCGGCCAAGAGGTGGAACCCTTGGATGAGGTACTGTTCACATGTGAATAGTGCCTACATGAACAGTACAGGCCCAGGGGTGGCTGGTCAGCAGATGGGCCAGGTCGTCTAATAGATGGGCCAAGTTGTCGGCCAATACATTACATAGCCTGTGGGCCAACAATTGGTGATGCAGCATCATGACATGTAGACGTAGAACCATGACATGTAGACGACGCTCGGCTTGTATGAGTAGACGTGGCTCGGTCCAACTGGTGAATATGGCAGTGCAGTAGACGAAATTCCTATCAGAGAGGATGTGGTTGAAGTAGAGGATGTCGTGCAGCGGTGGGTTGAAGTAGTGGTTGCATCCATAGGGTTGATGTCCTCATCATCCTCCCTTTCTTGAATTTGAGTCGTCCTCGACTCAATCGTTGTCTCCAAATCATCATTTTTCTGCAAAAGGTTAGTGACAGCCGACGGCATAGAGCTAGATATATCATCAAGTGAAAATGAAGCATCTTTGCATTTCAAAGCATCGCATGGCATATCATTATCAAAATTTTCAACAAGATCAGGTTTGGTTGCAAGCATGACACAACCCTTTAATTTAATTCTCTCAGTCCTAGAACTATATTCCAACTTCTCTTTTTTGGATGGGAAAACATTCTTCACTACTTGCTGATTTTCAGATTCAAGTTCATCTCTCTTATTTTCAACTATCTTTTGCTCACATTTTACAATTTCAGCAGGTGTCAAAGGTATCAAAGTTATTTTCTTTCCTTTGTGCATAAGAGAGTACTTATTACTTCTACCATGATGAGTTGCATCGGTATCCAATTCCCATGGACGTCCTAATAAAAGTGAGCAGGCTTGCATAGGCACTACGTCGAAATCAGCAACATCATGATAGGAACCAATGAAAAAATACACTCTCGCAGATTGTGTTACCTTCACCTTACCGTTGTCGTTGAACCACTGAATGTGGTACGGGTGAGGATGCGCACGTGTGGTCAAGCCAAGCTTCTTGACCAAATCTGAATCCACCAAGTTATTACAGCTCCCGCCATCAATTATGATACGAACATAGCAATCCTTGACGATGAGGAACATCTGAAACAAATTATGGCGCTATAGCTTCTCTGCTTGCTCTCTTTGAGTGCTCAATACTCGCTGCACAATTAGGGTCCTATAATTCTTTGTAGCATCGGCGCCTAAAATTTGCTCACCATCGCTATCTGCCTCATGGTCATCATCATTACCTGCAAGGTTAGCTGCAAGAGCATATTCATCCTCAACATCACTAGCACTTACATAACCACCATCTTCTGTTGCAATATATGCTCGCTGATTTGGGAAATCTGTCATGACATGGCCCATCCCTTTGCAATGTTGGCACACAATCCCCGTCGTATGACCCGTGGAAGCAACAGATGATGAGCTCTGCGCTGGTACCTGCACACTAGTAGATTTACTTGCCTTGGGTGCATGTGACAGTGGTGGCGGTGCTGCTGAACGCGCCCTACTCACGGAGGGGGCAACAGACCGAGAAGTAGGATGTGGGGCTGTGTCAGCTTGGCCCGGCGTCGATCTCGATGTAGACGTACTTCCAAAGTAGCTCTTTGTCCTTTGTTGCCTACCCTGCAATTCCTTTTCTACCAAACAAGCAAGCTGGAACAATTTATTGATGTCATTATACTCTTTGTAATCAACTATATCCTGAATTTCACGCCTTAAGCCACCATAAAAATGAGCCATCTTATCCTCCTCATCCTCAACAATATTACAACGTAGCATGCCTATTTGTAGTTCTTGATAATATTCCTCGACAGATTTATTACCTTGGTCTAAGCGCTGTAATTGCCCATATCACGTTTAAAGCGGGAGGAACAAATCTAGCACACATAGCTACCTTCAATCTATCTCATGTATCAGGTGTTAAGCCAGAATTAACTACTTGATTCCATCAAATGATAGCAAAATCTTTAAATTCACTAGTAGCTTGTCTGACTCTATGCACTTCAGGAACTAGATGGGCATTAAATTTTTGTTCAACTGTCATCTCCCAATCTAGATAAATTTCAACATCATAAAAACCCTCAAAAGATGGTATGGTAAAGTTAACTTTAGCAAATGAGTCATCATTAACACGAGCATTGTGGTGATGAACATTATTACCTCCCATACCGTGACGGTTGTGATGTAGACGGTGTCTTTGACGTGCGTCTTGGGCAGCAAAGCAGCGCCGGTGTCCATGATGTGCCTCTCATTATCATATCCTCCTCAAGATCTTGGGCTGCATCGTGATCATACTGCGTCCATTGTGAGTGGCGATTCACCATTTTTCAAGGCGTGTGGTGAGCTTTGCAATACTATCATTAATTGAGTCTTTGCAATGTGAGTCGTAATGGCTTGAAGCTTCACCGTCGATGTCCTCATTAATGGTAGTACGTAGTTCATCCAAGAGCATCATGAGCTCTCCCTTTAACACACACTCTTTCTCCGTAGACGAGTCACCTGTCATGGTTAGTAGAAAACAAAAGACAACATAAAGGTATTATCCCTATCAACTACTAGGTGATGGCAGGTGTAATTACACACTCTCAAGCGTCTTACCACACTCTTACAAGTGTTCTTACCAAAGCATGTAGTAGGTGGTACAGCCGGTGGCTGGTTCATGATACCGAGTTGAGCGTGGGTACGATTGCAAGAGGAGACCTGTTCTGATCAAGAGTAGGTGAAGCTCGGAAGGCACAATATGGTAGCAAGGATCAGCAATAATCAAATCAGTAAATTCAAGTTGAAAGATTATTCAAAGTACTCGTCAAGGTTGTTGATCCTAGCCCAATCAAAGCTAGCTAATCAAGTCCTATGCAGAGAAGTGTATGTACGCACACGCAACGATCAATGTGACTTGATGTAAGCTAAGGAGAACCTCACAACAAGTGCTAGGAGAGACCCTAGCCAACTACTCAAACTTCTTTCTAAGGGCACAAGATTATTCGCGTGACGTAGTGCACAAAGCAACAATATCGGTAAAAACGAGAACAACCCTCTAGATTGAGCAGAAACAACAGCTAGTCTCAAACGATCAAAAGACAAAGTTTTATATGGCTTATATATACTCGTTTGAAAGGTTTTGATGAGATCTACAACTTTCTCAACTAGATGAACCCCAAATTTCAAAGGGAAGACTGAAAGAATCGGCAAAAACAGAAAACCAAAAACTTGCGACGCGATTTTGGGGATAAAGATGGCTGATTTTGGGGGTCTTAGAAGGTGACAACCGCAAGTCGTACCTTTTTTCAGATGTTTCTCGTCGTTAGCTTCGAAACGAGCACAAGAACGTCAAATTCCGACTCCGTATGCAAAAGTTATGCCCGTTTTACTGAAGGTGTGTCAGAAACGGACTCGAATTCGTTTCGGCCTCAAATTGAAACTGCTATAACTTTTGATTCTCTGGGCCAAACATGCTCAATTTTTTTGTGCTGTCTTTTTGCTATACTATAAAGGGATCCACCAATTTTCACTGGTTTTCACAAAAGTGTGATGCCCCTTTCAATTTTTGGAACAGGATAGACTCTCTTTTGCTGTTTTTTCTCTCTTTTTTTCTTCTTCTTCTTTTCTGAATTTTTTTCTCTCTTTTTTTTGCTCTCTGGGGGAGCCCGAAATCTGCTTCTCTCTGTTTCTTTCTTGTTTTCTCCTTTCCTCAAAAACCGAAATCAATCTCTGTTTCTTCTTCTGCAAATCGAAACCAAAACCAATCTAGGGTTTCCTTCCTTCTCTTGGTTACCGTGGCAGACAGGCTATGGCGACGGCAGGAGGCACTGTCTTGCCATGGCAGGGGGATGGTGGATGCGGCCTAGAGGTAGCAGTGGCGGTGATCTGTGGAGGAGGCGGCAGGAGATGGATGGCCGCGGCAAGAAGTGGAGCGGCAGGAGGTTTTGGGTGGTCGCGGCCATGATTGGTTGTGGTGGCGGTGGCGGTGGATGAGTTGCGCGGAGCAAGGCGGTGGTGGCAGCGGCAGGATGCGGTGGTGGCTCGGCCAGCGAAGGCGGTGGTGGCGCGGCAGCGATGGGGGTGATGCGTGGAGGTTGGTGGCTACGCGGTGCGATTGGTGGACACGGCGGGAGGTGGCTGCCCACGATAAAGGTGGGGAAGCGCGGCGGGGATGGTGGTGGCACGGCGGGAAAAATTAAACACAAGATCTGAAATAAGCCAAGATGAAGCTACGCTAGAACACAAGATGCAACTAGACAATGACAAGTAGACTCTAAGCATACTAGAAATCGGCCAAGAATCGACATGCGATGCAACAAAAATTCAACAAGCAAAATACCAAAATAAAAATTACAAGGGCACAAGGGGTAGTGGGACAGCGGAAGCACACGACGAACAAATTATTTTTGTGGGGCTAATTTTCTGGAGTTTTTAGGACAATGAACATAAACTAATCTAAAAGGGACAAATTACCTAACGGGCATCCTTTGCTCTGATACTACCTGATGTGAGTGTTGGCACGATCTTACGAAGAATGCTGATATGTTGATTGTGGAGAACACGATGTTGATGATCAATAGCTCAGGCCGAACATATCAAAACCCTCGCAATCACTACACCACTGCTCCGTTGGTTATCAACCATGCCGAACGCGGTTGACCTCGCCAAGAAAGCTATCTCCTACAAGCGAATCGAGAACACAAGTAAGAAAGTAGAAAATACAATCTGAAATTGTATTGCGAATAATAATGAAGCTCACAAAGTTGGGGTTTCTCAAACCGAACGAGCGGCGAAACTGTTATGCAGAATAATCTAAAAGAAAAACCCAAGCAAAACTAAAGGGCGACGGCTCCTATATGAGGAGGGCAGCCAGAAGGTGGAACCCTAGGCCGAGGTACTATTCATGCATGAATAGTGCCCACATAAATAATCTGAGGAGCCTAAGGGTGGTGAGTCGTGAGATGGGCAGTGGAGTCAACGAGATGGGCCAAATTGTCGACCAATACATTACATAGCATGTGGGCTAACAATTGGTGACGTAGCACCATGACATGTAGACATAGTACCATGGCATGTAGACGACGCTCAGATCGTATGAGTAGATGTGGCTCGGTCCAACTGGTGAATATGGCAGTGCAGTAGCCGAAAGTCCTATTGGAGAGGATGTAGTTGAAGTAGAGGATGTTGTGCAGCTGTGGGTCGAAGCAGTGGTTGCATCCTTAGGGTTGATGTCCTCATCAGAAGAAGGCCGTCTGCTATGCCATAGGTGTTCCTCTGGAAGGAATGACAGTGGTGCAAGACTGCCCTGCTGTCTTCCTGGAAGAACTACCAGGGGGACCACCAGATCGTGACATAGAGTTCATCATTGAGCAAATGCCTGGTACAGCACCAATATCCAAGAGACCTTATAGAATGCCAATCAACGAACTCGAGAAACTAAAAATACAAATCCTAGAGTTACAAGAGAAGGGGTTCATCAGGTCGAGCTACTCACCATGGGGGTCTCTCGTGTTGTTCGTAAAGAAGAAGGATGGCAGCATGTGGATGTGTGTAGATTACCGGTCCCTGAATGAAGTTACTATCAAGAATAAGTACCGTTGCCCGATTGTGACACGATCAATCGACTCAAAGGGCAACGAAGTTTTCCAAGATAGATCTACGTTTAGGGTATCACCAGTTGAAGATCAGACCCGAAGGTATCCCAAAGACAGCCTTCTCTACCCGGTACGGCCTGTACGAGTTCACGGTTATGCCATTTGGACTAACCAATGCCCTGGCCTATTTCATGAACTTGATGAACAAAGTGTTCATGGAGTACTTGGACCGGTTTGTGGTGGTGTTCATTGATGATATTCTGGTCTACTCCAAGGATGTCGAAGAACACGCACAACACCTGAGTTTGGTGCTAGAAACACTCAGGGAGCACGGTATGTCGCCAAGAAATGCGATGGTGCGAATGCGGCTATCGATGTTAGCTTCTTGGGTCATGTCATATACACATAAGCGGATAGCCATGGATCCAGTCAAGGTGGAAGTCGTCCTTGAGTAGCAATCACCTACCTCTGTGATCGATGTCCAGAGTTTCCTCGGATTGGCGGGATACTACCGCCGATTCATTGAAGGGTTCTCTAGAATTGTCGGACCCATTACCCAGCTGCTAAAGAAAAAAAGGAAGTTTGCATGGACCGAAGGGTGTGAGAAAAGTTTCCAAGCACTAAAGGTCCACTTAACCTCTACCCCGGTCCTGGTCCTCCCTGATATCCATAAGGATTTTGAGGTATATTGTGATGCCTCTCGTCAGGGGCTAGGCAGTGTGCTGATGCAAGATAAGAAGGCGATAGCCTATGCCGCTCAACAGCTACGACCACATGAATAGAATTACCCTACACATGACTTGGAGCTGGCATCAGTGGTTCATGCGCTGAAAATATGGCGTCACTACCTCATAGGGAATCACTGCAGCATATACATAGATCATAAGAGCCTCAAATACATTTTCACCCAGCCTGATCTTAACCTAAAGCAACGAAGATGGATGGAGCTCATCAAGGACTATGATTTGGACCTCCACTATCACCTGGGCAAAGCCAATGTGGTGGCCGATGCTTTGAGAAGGAAGTCTTATTGCAATCAAATTGTGAATTGTGAACAGCAGCCGACCCTCTTCAAAGAATTCGAGAAGCTTAACCTTGAGATAGTGCCACATGGGAGCCTCTCCGCGTTGGAAATGCACCCAACCTTGGAAGAGAGGATCAAAGCCGCGCAAGTGGGAAACACTAGCACAGAGAGGATCCAACAGCTCATGGAGAAAGGGAGGGCCTCCAAGATAACGAAGGACGATCAAGGCATCCTATCGTATGGGAGGCGCCTGTTTGTACCCCATCAACTGGATTTGAAGGATTTGATCCTCAAAGAAGCACACGAGTCGGCATACTCGATCCACCTGGGTGACACCAAAATGTATCAAGACCTAAAGCAACGCTACTAGTGGCCACGAATGGAGAGAGACATTGCAGCGTATGTAGCACGCTGTGATGTATGTTGGTGGATCAAAGCTGAGCACCAGAAGCCTGCCAGTCTTTTGCAGCCTCTCCATGTACCCGAATGGAAATGGAAACAAATTGGCATGGATTTCATCACTGGTTTGCCCAAGACCAGATTGGGGTATGATTCAGTCTGGGTCATTGTCGATAGATTGATTAAAACCACCCATTTCATTCCAGTCAAGACCACCTACAAAGGCGACAAATTGGCGGAACTGTACATGTCCCAGATAGTCATCTTGCATGGTGTGCCCAAGCGAATCATCTCAGATCGGGGTTCATAGTTCACCTCCCATTTATGGGACAGTCTTCACGAGGCCTTGGGCGCATATTTGGCATTCAGCATAGCATACCACCCCCAGACTGATGGTCAGACTGAAAGGGTAAACCAAGTCCTCGAATACATGCTCCGGGCATGTGCTATAGAGTTCACTGCCGATTGGGAGAAGTGTCTGCCATATGCTGAATTTGCCTATAACAATAGCTATCAGTCCAACCTAAAGATGTCACCTTTGAAGCCCTCTGCACGGCGATGTCGAACACCTCATTTTGGTGGAGCGGGAGAGCTACCTCTTTGGACCAGACATCTTAAAGGAAGCTGAAGAAAAGGTCCGCCTTATTCGAGACCGACTACAGGCAGCACAATCAAGACAGAAGAGCTATGTCGACCATCGTCGTAGAGAGCTGAAGTTCGACATAGGAGACTTCGTCTACCTCAAGGTTTCTCCTCTCAGAGGAACCAGAAGATTCAAGGTCAAAGGAAAGCTGGCACCAAGGTATATCGGGCCATACCAAATCATCTCCAAGAAGGGAAAAGTAGCTTATCAACTGAGACTGCCCGAGGAGTTGTATGAAATACACGATGTATTTCACGTATCGCAGCTCAAGAAATGCCTCCGAGTGCCTAAAGAACAAGCTCGATTAGAAGACGTTGAACTCGGCAAGGATTTGGTGTATGCGGAACACCCAGTCGAAATCCTTGAAGCAAGATAAAAACGAACAAGGAACCGGGTGTACCGCATGTGTAAGGTCAGATGGAGCAACCACACTGAAGGCGAAGCTACATGGGAGCGGGAGGACTTGCTGAAAATCGTGTACCCTTAGTTGTTTTGTAATTGACCAGGATCTGACAAATCTCATCCTATTGTTGTATGTAACCCTTATTATAGAAAGAATTATTTTTATGCTCTTAATAAGCTACCCTACGACCAATACCTAGTCATAAGCCCCTCCACAACCAGTCCCTGGTCGATGGTGTCTACTGATATATCAGCCTTGTCGATTAAGGGGTCTCCAAACTATGAATCTCCGGGTCGAGATTCCTCTTAAGGGGGGTAGGGTTTGTAACAACCAAAAAATTCATAAAGGCAAAAATATGGGGTTTTTTAAACTTTTATGAGATAACTATTGTTGCGCTTCTTGGTTGCCTTCTTAAGTTTTAAGTTGACTGCATCATATCTTCTCAACGAGGTGAATAACACTATGCTGCCGACCCTTTCAACATTACCACCACTCCACTTTGTCGAGCGGTGCCAAATCGCCTATATATAGCAGCCCCATGCCCCCCTCATCACCTTTTCCACCATTCCATGTACCAAGTCCCACCTCCCTTCCCCAAGCGAGCTGGAGCTCCAGGTGAGCTCGAACACTTGTTTTGATCGAGTGCCATTACATCTCCACCTTGGCTGTTGACGCCCTAGGAACCGCTCTGAAGACTAAAGGCTTCTCTCCTTTCCCAGATCTCGGACCGCTACAGCAGCGAGGAGTTTTCTGTAACATCCCAAGTCTTGGCTTGTGTTTCAAATGTAAGAAAATATGTAAAAATTAAAAAATTTCTTACATCTTGCTGTTGTATTGAATTTATGAAAATCTTGTAAAGGAAATATTGAAATTCAAAAGCCCAAGTTCCTTTTTCCAAGTCATGACCCTCCTTTTTCAAATCCTTGCCAAACCTTGTGATCATCCTTTGAAAATATTTTTCCTAAGTTCTAGGGATGCTGGGTGACTCCTCTAAAAAATTTCACAATTTATAGAAATTGTTTGAATATTTTAAGAGGTCAGTCAAACTAGTTTGACTTTGGGTCAAACCCTAGCTCAGAACCTTAAAAAAAATTTGGAGGAAAATGCACAGCATAAAAACCTCTAAAAATTTTATACAAGGTCAACCCTAAAGTTAGCAAGCTCCTGTAAAAATTTTAGATTTTTTGGAGTTAGTTTTCTACGTTAAACAATTCCTCAAAGTTTCTGTCTCAATTCTAAACCCTAAGTTCAAATCACTGTTGGGCTCGAGTCAGACCCGAGCCCAACCACTGACTCAGTCGAGCCAAGTCTTTTAAACCACACTCGGGCTCAGTCATGGGCGTGTGTGTTTCAGCTGTTGGATCTCGATCAAACGTCCCTGACCTCCTGTGCCGTTTCAGACCTCCGGAGGTCTCGCTCAATCACAGTCGTCCGTCTCAGATCTAACCGTCACGACCTCTTCTTCTGTTCTTCTTCTCCCTCGTGCACGAGAGCCATGGCATGGTTAGTGAGTTGCGTAGTGACTTGCCACGTCACGCTCGTCCTCGTCAACGTCTCTCTACCCTGTGCATTTATTGCTGACTAGCTTTCGCCCCCAAAGTCCCCTTCTCAGTTACTCCCATCATTCAGCTTGTTAGTGGCAGGGCCGTGGACCAAGCTCACCCGTGCACCCCATTTCGCATTGCCATTGGCTTTTGGCTATTTGAGGACCCTCAAGCTCCTCCTTTAGTTCCCCTTTAGCACCTCTCTGTCACCCTAGCTTCCTCTCTGTGTGTTTGTGCGCAAATCGCTGAGAGCTCCCTTTTTTGCCATTTTCTACCGCTCGAGCTCCTCATCGTCGGCAAGGCTCCAATGGTTCCTTATCTTTTCTTTTTGCGTCACCTGGACCACCTCATCATCTTGAGCAAGCCTCCTAACTTAATTTTGGGTTGCCTTCACAGGAGCAGCCTAATCTTGAGTTTTGGATCCTCGCAACAAAAAGCTTTCCCTTCTTCCCCAACTCTGGTAAGTATCCTCTTCCCTTCAATTCCTGGCTCCTGGACCTCCCCTGGGCCTTTGCGAAGTTGTTCTTACCATCCTTTTTCCTTTATTTCGCTCAGAGCTCCTTGTCCTCGTTGTCGTCCTCAGGCGCAGGTCTCTGCCGCCAGAGCTCCTCCGACCTCCTCCGGACCTCCTCTGTGCCCAGTTACCTTCACGATAGTCCCTTAGTGCTCGGGCACCTGCTAATCGTAGTTTGCCGTATTTGCTCCTCCGCCTCTCTCCGGCTCGCCAGCGTTTTGGGCCAGCTCTGCCGTCGAGAGTACCCTCAGGATGTTCGCAATTGTATTGCGAACATATTATCGCTGTCGGTTTGCGCCGTCGTGGCCGAGGTCGCCGGCGAGCAAAGCGCGGTACCTTGTCCTGTTGTCGTATGTTGGACAACCTTCAGGACCTCTTAGGTTTAATCTTAGCCGTTAAGACCTCTTTGAGTTAGATCTTAACCGTAGGACCTCCCTCTGTAAAAACCTTCGTTGCCAGGACCTTTCCCCAGCTTGGATCTTGGACGCTAAAGGCCTCCTTGAATTTAATCTTGACCGCTAGGACCACCCCTGTGCAAAAGACCACTCCCGTGGTCATTTTTGTAAAAACCACCCTCGGGACCGCCCTCCGGGTCCTCTTTGCAAAAGACCACCCTTTGGTCTTTTTGTAAAGAAAACCTCAGGACCTCCCTCCTCGCGGATCTTAACCTTTAAGACCACCCCCGGTAGATTTTGACCGTTCAGGACCTCCCCATAGGGATCTGAGCCGTTCAAGACCTCCCCACTTTTAGACCTTATCGTTGAGGACCTCCCCGTGGAGATCTTGACCGTTAAGACCTCCCTCCATGAGATCTTAGCAGTCAGGACCTCCCTCAGTTAGAGCTTGACCGTTCAGACCTCCCCTGAGAGCTCTTAGCCGTCAGGACCCCCCTTCAGTTTTGATCTTGACCGTTGAGACCTCCCGCTATGAAGATCTTAGCTGTTAGGACCTCCCCAGTCTAGATCTTGGCCGTCCAAGACCTCTTTACTTAGACCTACCCCTTATGACCTCCCCTTGTAGATCTGGACCGTCAAACCTAGATCTGACGGTCTAGACCTCCTCAGCGCGCGTGTACACGAGTGCTGTGCTCCCCTGCGCTGGAGCCATGCGATCTCAGATCTACGGCCCTACCTCTCTGGATGAGTTAGTTTAAAAAGAAAAAGCCCGTAAGCTTTTATTTGCAAACTGTTAATTGCTTTAAATTTCAAAAATGCATAACTAATTCATTTTAACTCCTTTTAGGGTGATTCAAATTGTGTTAGCTCTGGTTTAAAATGGACTTTAATCTAAAAATGTATTTAGACACTGTTCTGTAGCAGAAAATTGTGTATATTGTATTAACTTGCTAGCATTAAATGTTGCTATAAGAAATTCCTTTAAATTTGTAAAATGCATAAGTTATTCTCTACATCTCCAAATTGAGCAAACTAAAATGTGTTAGAATCCTCTGTTGATATGCTTTAGCATAGAATAGGTTTTCATTATGTCCTTGCTTCTGAAAAATGTTATGTACTAGTTTCATGACTTAGAAAAATCATAAGTAATGCAATTTAACTCCAAATGAAGTAAAGCCAATTTTGTTGTTCTTAGAATGTCATGTTCTTCCTACGATAAAAATTTCATGCTCAAAAACTTTCTGAAAAATTGTGCTATGAACAGTAACAGAAAGCAATTTAATTTGAATTTTCGAGCTGAAATAAATTGTTTAGGGTAGAACTTTTGCATACTTAGTCCAAATTGAATGGTTCATATTGCTAAATTCATTTAAAATCATGATCTTACTCCTGTGTAAATTTCATAAAATTTGGATGATTTTGATTTTTGAGTCTTTTTCGGTGTTCTTCGTTCTTATTGGAATTTCGCGTTCTTGCATTAGGTTCCGAAGAATTTGTTAAACCTGAGAGCAATCCTCTGCAGCAAGAGAACTACCAAGAAGGCAAGCAGATGTAGCATCATTTGATCATATTGCTCCTATTATTTTCCAAGTCTAATATGTTGTTTGCAAATTCTACGTATGCACTGCTATATTGTGTTAAACTATTGTCGATTAGTTGACCCATTAGATGCATAATCTGTAGGCAAATGTTTATCCTCTACTACTAAGCCTAGGATTATCTTGCTATGAATTATAGTTCGTTGGATGAGCCCTTGTCACTTAGTAGTTTACGAGTTAATGTTGCTTAGTCATGCTTAGCTACCGGTAAAATTGGGCGGTTGTCGACTTAGTCGATAACCTTGATCACACAAATGCATATTATGCCTTTATGTTCAGCACTTTGTGCTATGTTTAATTGAGAAAACTAAAACTGAAAGTAAAGTGTTTTAGACTTAGGCACAATGGTATGTGGGTGTGCTCTTGGGTGTGAATGGTTGGTGCCCGAGTCAACAAGGACCGAACATCTTGTTACACTAAACCAAACATCTTTGCGTGCTAACCACACTAGAGGGATATGGGACCTCTCTTGATTTAGTACTTTGGGAGGTGTTAATTAATGAGTCACTGGTGGTAGTGATAGAGAAAAATGTTCATTTTGGGATGAGAGGGATGGGTTCCGGTTAGGTTCTCCATACCCAGGGACACCCGTAGTTGCTTCGGCTGGGCCGGTGTTTCCGACTCAACGTATGGGTCCTTGTGATTTTTGTCGCCAGCTGATCACTAAGGGTTAACTCCTATACGTGCGATTCTTAATTAATACAATCCATTGGAAATGTCTCGTAGGACTTAGCCGTGCCGGCATACCAAAGGAAGTGTGCTTAATCTTGGGGTCTGAAGTGTGGGTACATTGGTACACCTCTGTAGGGTTTTGATCTATTCGAATAGTCTCGTCCTAGGTCATGGACACGCTTGGGAAGGTCTTTCAAGAGTTAGACTATAACCATTTCACTAAAACTTGATTGGGTGGTACGAATCGGGGATTCGTGCTATGTTGTGGTGGCTATGGGGTTAGTCACCTCTAGGTGGTTACTTATGTTATTTATGGTTGCCTCACTATTATTTCAATATTTAAAAACATATTTAACAAATTACCTTCAATCTATTACATTATTGCAAATGAAAATTGCTTTATGCATCCAACTAACCATATAACCATCTCCTTTGTTTCAGCTTGCATGTAGCTATGTATAGGCTTGTTACTCGTAAGTCTTGCGAGTACATTGTTGTACTCAACTGCATTGCTCTATTGTTGCAGAGGAGGAAGTGGATCCCCAAGGGATCGAATTTTGTGAGTTTTGCTGCGGTGGGTGCGACTAGCTTGGCGGCCCGGTCGGTTGCCTTGTGGGTTATGTGGCTAACCGGTTGGATTTTGTTATTGCCATCTTATGGCGCTTTTGCTTCCGCTGTTATATGTTACTTTGATGTCATTTGGCCGGTCGGCTCTTTTGTAATAACTCTATATATTGTATGTTTTTTACTAGACTTGGTATTGTAAGTATATGGAAATGATGCATGATTTTGTAAATATGTATGTGTGCTGCAATTATGGGAAGCACATGTCCATCGAGGCTTACGATATTTAATTGGTAATACTAGAACCCATTGGAGGTTAAGTATTACGAGTTAAATACCCCGGTCATCACAAAGTTGGTATCAAAGCCATACTGACCGTAGAAGCCCCTAGCTTGGTCGCCCTTTAGGATGTTTTGAAAAACTTAGTTTCAAAACTATCAAGTGGTTTATGAAAACTTAGGTAAGTTCTCAGATTTTTCTCCTTATCTATCTTACCTTACTCACCTTACCTTGCTCTGTTTGAGTTTGAAAAGTTGATTCCCTCTCCTCCTCTTTTAAAAGATAGTTGTTTATCGGTAAAATTGGTTTTGGGAAAACCATGAGAGTTGTAAATTTGTAGTGTGGCTGTCTTTTGGTGAATATTAAGAGCTTCTGGAGTTGGGGATTTCAGCTTGGAGCTTGGATGTAAAGTTGGGACAGCAAGCACCAAAATCTGGACAGCAAGCTGCTAATTAGTGAATAAGGTAGATAATGAGAGGTAAATCCAACTAAAACTTGTGGGAATAAAAGGGTAAGAAGTGATATGAGTTAGCTAAGTATTTAACACTCACTTAAATGGTTTTACCTTGCTATTTAGCTGTGTTGAATCTAGAGTTGCGCTCTGAAATTTTACTTTCTCAACCGATTGCTCGTTCTTCCAATACGGGTTGATCGTGCCGAGAAGTTGATTTTGTGACTTGAGGTCTTGTGCTGATTTTGTGGTTGTTTTTTAGCCATTTGAGTTCATTTCTTAGTGAGTTATTGTCTTCCTTGCCTTCAGTTTTTGGGCTTGTTGACAACCTATTTTAGTGGAACACGATGGCTGGAAGAACTCGCAGCGGGCAGAGTCGGCCAGCTGGTCATGATGAGGAGCTCCCACCTCCTCTGACCATGGCTGAGGTTCTCACTCAGATCGAGCGGAATTAGAAGGATCAGCCGCAGATCCTGGAGGTTATTGCGAGGAATACCTCCACTCTCTCTGTTGCCTCCAAATCAGGGGGAGGTGGTGGACATCAGTCACGGGGGGAGTCTCAGAGTTCCTTCGCACCCAGCCGCCCACCTTCTTCTGGTCTGAGGACCCACTTGACGTAGATGACTGGTTGCGTCTGGCTGAGCGGAAGCTCAACATTGCTCAGTGCTAGGATCAGGAGAAAGCACTCTTTGCATCCCATCAGCTGAGGGTGCAGCACTCTCTTAGTGAGAGAACTTTCTCGCCATGCAGCCCGCGGGCCACATCATCACTTGGGAGGAGTTTCGCACTACCTTCCGTCGGGCTCATGTTCCCGCCGGCTTGATGAAGCTCAAGAAGAAGGAGTTTCTTGCGCTCAAGCAAGGGCGCCGGTCTATGACAGAGTTTTTGCATGAGTTCAACCAATTGGCTCGGTACGCTCCTGAGGAGGTGTCCACTGATGAGGCCAAGCAGGAGAAGTTCATGGAGGGTTTGTCCGAGGAGCTGCAGGACAAGCTCTCGATTGTTGACTTCCCCGACTTCCAGACTTTGGTCGACAAGGCCATTGTCACCGAGCACAAGGCAGGGCAGCGGGCGGAGTCCATAGCGCAAGTGGGAGGCCCGAGTCGGCCGGGCGGCCTCTCTCGTCCTCGTGTTGGGCCAGCCCTGGTGGCCCATTTTTAGGCTCCACTACCGCCGAGGCCGTCGGCCCAGCTCCTCATCCTCCGCAGGCCGTGTTTCAGTCACGTACACCTGTGGTCCAGCAAGGTGGCCTCCACAATCCGGCTGCCGAGGTCACCTGTTTCTTCTGCCATGACAAGGGCTATTATACGAATAATTGCCCTAAGAAGACTGGAGCGGCCCCTCGTCCTAATGGAGAACGCGGGCAAGGAAGCGGTCATCCTCTAGACCATAAGACTATCCAGAAGACCCAGGGCGTGGGCAGTGGTCGAGTCAACCACATCTCGGCCGAGGAGACGCAGGAGGCACCCGACGTTGTGTTGGGTACGCTTCTTGTCAACTCTCGCCCTACTGCAGTTTTGTTCGATTCAAGAGCTTCGCATTCTTTTATTTCGAAGTCTTCTGCTGCTACTGGTGATCTTTACTTTGTTCCTTTGGTGGTTACCTTGCTTATTCGCTCTCCGGGTTTGGAAATGAGAGCTAATCAAGAATGCCGGGATGTCTCCATTGAAGTCGAAGGAATGGAATTCTTGGCGAATCTTATCCTACTCAACTCAGCGAGTCTGGATGTGATCCTTAGCATGGATTGGTTGTCTCAACATTTGGGACAAATCGATTGTGCCAGGAAGGTCGTCTACCTCACAAGCCCCTCAGGCGAACAGGTTGGGTTTTCGCCGCAGCTGCAAGGACCGCATCTCTGCGCTTGAAGTGAAGCCAGCCTTGGAGATTCAAGATGTCCCGACAGTGTGTGACTTCACGGATGTTTTCCCCACAGATTTGCCTGGGATGCCTCCAGTTCGAGATCTCGAGTTTGTCATCGAGTTGCTGCCCGGTACCGCCCCGATTTCAAAGATGTCGTATCGAATGCCTCCTAATGAGTTGGGGGAGCTGAAAAAGCAACTAGGTGAGCTTCAAGAGAAGAGTTTTATCCGCCCTAGCTCATCTCCTTTGGGTTGTCCAATAATTTTGTTAAGAAGAAGGATAAGACTCTGCGCATGTGTGTTGACTACCGTCCGCTTAATGAAGTGACGGTGAAGAACAAGTACCCTTTGCCCCGTATCGACGATCTCTTTGATCGGTTGACTGGAGCTTGGGTATTCTCCAAGATTAATTTGAGATTGGGGTATCATCAAGTCAAGATCAGATCTGAAGATATTCCGAAGACGGCATTCTCTACTCTCTATGGTCTGTACGAGTACACCGTCATGTCTTTCGGCTTAACCAATGCTCCTGCCCTATTCATGAATCTTATGAACTCGGTATTCATAGAGTATCTAGATAAGTTTGTTGTGGTCTTCATCAATGATATTCTTGTCTCCTCCAAAAATGATGAAGAACATGTTGAGCATCTGAAGCTTGTGTTGGGAAAGGTACGTGAGCACCAGTTGTATGCGAAGTTCAGCAAGTGCGAGTTCTGGTTGAAGGAAGTGGCATTCTTGGGCCATGTTCTTTCAGCAGGAGGCATAGCCGTGGATCCTAGTAAGGTCAGCGATGTACTCTCTTGGGGTCAGCCCAAGTCAGTCACCAATGTGCGGAGTTTTCTCGGTTTGGCAGGTTACTATCATTGCTTTATCGAGAACTTCTCCAAGATCGCGAAGCCGATGACTGAGGTGCTCAAGAAGGACAAGAAGTTTGTGTGGTCCACCGCATGTGATGAGAGTTTCCAGGAACTCAAGAAGCGGTTTACTTCAGCCCTAGTTCTTATTCTTCCCAATGTCCACAAGAGCTTCGATATCTTTTGCGATGCTTCTCGTTAGAGACTCGGTTGTGTTCTTATGCAGGAAGGCAAGGTAGTGGCCCATGCATCGAGACAGTTGAGGCCTCATGAACTCAATTATCCAACCCAGGACATGGAACTAGCTGTTGTGGTTCATGCACTCAAGATTTGGCGACATTACCTAATTGGTAATCGTTGCGAACTGTATTCAGATCACAAGAGTTTGACGTATTTGTTCACCCAACCAGATCTGAACCTTAGGCAAAGAAGGTGGTTGGAATTGATCAAAGACTATGACATGGGTGTAACAGCCCTAACTTAGGGTTTGTATTTAAAATGTAAAATTTTGAGGAGAAATAAAAACTTTTGTTGTCTCATCAAATCGTTTGAAAGTTTCTACATTTTTCCCTAGCAATTTCCATTTTCTAGAATTAAATTCTTATGAATGGAAATTGTTGTCAATACATTCTTAGCCTTCAAACTTGTGATCATCCCTAGGAATATTTTTCTGTCATCTTGATCATCCTATCTACCTCCTGAATTATTTCACAATTTCTAGATTTTGTTTGCTATTTCAAATGCCCAAGTCAAACCAGTTTAGAAATCTGGTCAAACCTCTGGACAGCAGCTCGTGAATTTTGTTGGGAGAAATCCGGTGCATAAAAACTCCTGGAAAAATTTCACAAGGTTGTCCTCTGTCCCTAGTAGCTACCATAAAAATTTCGAAATTTTGGAACTCGGAGCTACCTCTAAAATTCTCCAAACTCTCTCACCTTTTAAAACTCCAAATCGGTATTCATCGTTCCTCGGGCTCGAACCGAGCCCGACTCGAGTCCGACCGCACTAATGGACTCGGTCGCGTCAACTAATCGCACCGCCCGAGTCCAATCGATCGTGGCGTCCGATGAAGATCGAGCGGTCCTCATTACTTGCCTCGTCGACCGTCCGAATGCATACACCAATCTCGGCCGTCCATTTCGGATCCAGCGGTCGGTGCGATCTTGATCGAGTCAAACCACGGTTCGCACCGGCTGCGTCCGTCGTGACGGTGGACCTACCGCCGATCCGCCCTCGTCTTCTCCGCACCTCACGGAGCTCGAGTCGCGCATGCATGCTCGCCACGTACCTCGTCGCGCCACCTTTTTGTCCTCGTGTCGGTCCGTGAAGCATCGCCGGGTCTCATCTACCGCCGAGCCCATCCACTATCCTTCGCGTCCATTCGTGCCTTCTCCGTCAAGTTTTCTTCGTTCGGAGAAGAACTCGGCGTAGCGCCGCCGTTCGAGCGCCCTTGAGCGGCGACCGCACTGTCGTGTTCCTCTTGCCTCGCGCCTCCATTTTGCCTATTCCGGGTCCTTGGCGTCCAGTGGATCACGGGGCGGTATCGTCGTCTCCCGCCTCGGCGATCTCGGTCCGTGAGCTCGTTTGCGACTGGTGAGTTTCGGCTCGCCACCTAGTCCCTTAGGATCGCATTGATGCACCGAGTCTAACGGTGACTTCATTTTCATCTTTGGTGCATCGTTGCGGCGTCGACCAATTCTTCTCAAGCTTGGTTTCGCCGCCGTGGAAATTCCGCCACCTCGGGCCTTCTTCGTCGGCGTTATCGTGTGCTTCTTGCTCCTGGTGTTGAGGCGGCTTAAGCACACCTTCCGGACTCTTCTAGAAGTCCGTGCGCCTTCTCCGTGCAAACCGTGTCTTCTTCTCTGCCTCGTTCGCCTTGCCGCCGCCGCGGCGTCCCGTGAGTCGCGTCACCGCCATCGTGTTCGCAAGATCTTCGCGGACTGAAGGTATCGCCGCTTCGCCGAAACCCTGCGTTAGCTTCATCGATTCTGCGCCGCGCCGCCCCGTCCCGTCGCGCGCGAGCCGCCGCGAGTTTAGTTATCGCTAAACTTTGTTTAGTTAGGTCACCGACTTGTGGGACCTCTCTCGTAAATTGCATTTAGAAATCCTTTAATCCGGCCCGTTATGTTTGTCTTAGTCACCGTCATGTGGGTCCATCTTTGTCGATTAGGGTTGGGTAGTTACAGTTATGCGTTTTCTCTGTTTGGGCGTATTTCTCGTGAGTATGTGTTAGAAGTACACTTTGGTAAGCGAAGGCGTATTCTTAGAATACGCCTTCGGCGTCACCTTCTGTGACAATCAACTGCTCAGTCGGCACCTTTACTTGGGCCCTATCGATGTCGGGGCTAGATAGCGTGGGTAGAATAAGGTATAAATGCTTTAGTATTTACGAAATGGTTTTCACGTTGTGTTGTTAATTCATTTAAACTTAGAAAATGCATAACTAATTCAATTTATCTCCAAATCGCATGAAACCAGTCTTTGTTCATTTTCATTTTAATTGTGCTATTTATTAAAATTAGTCTCAACCTTGTCTCTGTAGCAAAAATCTGTTAATTAATTAAATGGTGTTTTATGTATTTTCCAAATTAGAAAATTCATATCTCTATCAATAATTGTCCAAATCGATAAAACCAACTCTGTAAATTTTCATTTTTAGTGTGCTACTTATCAGGTTAGGTTTTAGATACTGTTTTGTTCATGAAAATTTGTTAAGTAATTAACTAGTGTTTTCATGTGTCTTGTTAGCTTAGAAAATTCCTAGAAAATTCATAACCACTTAAAATGAATTGTTCTCTGTTTCTAAAATTTTGTTATATCATGCTTAGGTTCTTTGTGTGAGTTTGGTTTGTTTTGATATTGTTGTATGTTTGAGTTTTGCGGTGTTATTCGTTCTTATTCATTTGTTTTGTTCAATCGTTAGGTTTCGATATTTCTGCGTAACCACGAGAACGACCCTCGCAACAAATTGAGCAACGACAACCGAACAAGCGGTTTGATCATGTTAATTCCGTATTTTAAAGTCTAATATTTTGTTTCATTGTATGTATGCATTGCTTAATTTGTGTTAAATTGATTAGTTAAATCCGTGTTTGCATATCCTGTAGACAAAATATTGATCTCTACTACTGAGCCTAGGTTATTTGCTGTGATTAGAGGTCATTGGATGATCTCTTGTCACTTAGTAGATCCGAGTCAAATTGCTTAGACATGCTTAGTATCGGTAGAAATGGGCGGTTATCGACTTAGTCGGTAACCTTGATCACCTAAAACTTTCTATAACTTTATATTTCAGCATTTCTGCTATGTTTAATTGCAAAACTAAAAATGAAAACAAAAATGATTTAGGCAGCGGGCACAATGGTAAGATTGGTGTGATCTATTGGGTGTATTTGAAAGGTGCCCGGTCAATTAAGGACCGAACATCTTGTGAGTTTCATTTATCCAGCATTTCGCGTACTAACCACACTAGAGGGTATGGGACCTCTCTTGACCTAGTACTTTGGCGTGTATTGGCTCCGGGTCGCGGGGGTCGCAGGAGGGATGGAGGTGGGAGCATGGTGGGTTGGAGGCACGCCGATTGGCTTTGTTTATAGCCATCTTATGGCACTTTGCTTCATTGTCGTTCTTGTTTATTTGTGTATCTTGGCACATCGGCCTTTATGTCTGTAATAACTCTACTATTTGTTTATCTTCCGTTTGGTAGTGTGGTGTTTGGACTCTATGTTTGGAATGGAGTTGCTGTCTAATTTTGTAACGGGGTGTGTATACTGCTTTCTGGGAAGTATACATATCTCGAGGAATCAATTTATTTGATTTGTGATGCTAGGACCAGGTGGTTGGTTAAGCATTACAAGCCAAATAAATTGGGGGTCCTCACATGGGTATCCAGTATCATCCGGGTAAGTCCAATGTTGTTGCTGATGCGCTTAGTCGCAAGGTATATTGCAATACCTTGTTGCTCCAGGAGCAGCAAACCGCCCTTCATGAAGAATTTTAGTGGCTCAATTTGGAGGTTGTTGAGCACAGTTCCCTCGCTACCTTAGTTGTGCAACCAACCTTGGTGGATCAGATCAAGGCTGCGCAGGAATCAGATGTTGGAGTGAGCCAAATCAAGCAAAACATTAAGAATGAGATAGCCAAGTGCTTCTCGAAAGATGAGCATGGTGTTGTGTGGTTTGGACAACGCCTTGTGGTTCCTAAGGTCATGGAATTAAGGGATTTGATTCTCCGCGAAGTCCATAATTCCCCCTTGTCCATTCATCCCGGGGCTATAAAAATGTATCAAGACCTTCGTCAGAGATTCTGGTGGACCCGAATGAAGCGTGAGATCGCAAAGTTCGTTGCTGAGTGCAACGTGTGTTGTCGTGTTAAGGCCGAGCATCAGCGTCCAGAGGTCTTCTTTAGCCTTTGCCAGTGCCTGAATGGAAGTGGGATTCCATCGGCATGGATTTTATCACCAGTCTGCCCCGCTCGTCCAAGGGGAATGATGCCATTTGGGTTGTCATTGATCGGTTGACTAAAGTGGCGCACTTCCTTCCGGTCAAGACTCAGCTTTGCGTGGGTCCCTTGGCGAGCTCTATATTTCGAGGATCGTGAGCTTGCATGGTGTGCCAAAGACGATTGTATCTGATCGTGGTACACTCTTTACCACCCAGTTTTGGCATAGCTTGCAAGAGGCTATGGGGACTCACCTTTCTTTTAGCACAACTTTCCATCCCCAAACTGATGGCCAAACGGAGAGAGTCAACCAAGTCTTGGAAGACATGCTCCGTGCTTGTGTTGTTTCCTATGGGAAGAAGTGGGAGAAGTGCCTGCCGTTCGCCGAATTCTCCTACAACAACAGTTTCCAAGCTAGTCTCGGCATGACACCTTTTGAGGCCTTGTACAGGAGAAAGTGCAGAACCCTGTTGAATTGGTCACAGACCGGCGAAAGGCCATTCTTCGGTCCAGATTCGATCAATGAGGCCGAAAGTGAAGTTTAGCTTAGTCGCGATCATTTGCACACGGCCCAGTCAAGGCAAAAGAGCTATGCAGATCGTCGTCATCGTGAGTTGAGCTTTGAGCCCAATAACTTTGTTTATCTCAAAGTCTCTCCTTTGAAGGGCCATCAACGTTTCGGCGTCAAGGGCAAGTTAGCTCCTCGATATGTTGGGCCTTACCGCATCATTGAGAAGGTAGGAGCTGCTGCCTACAAGTTGGAATTGCCAACTGCACTCGAGGGGGTACATGATGTGTTTTATGTGTCTCATTTGAAGAAGTGCCTTTGTGTTCCAACCGAGGAGGCTCTTTTGGAAAATCTTGATGTTCAAAAAGATTTGACCTACCACGAGCACCCTATTCGCGTTCTTGAAGAAGCCGAACGAAGAACAAGAAATCGTGCCATCAAGTTCCTTAAAGTTCAGTGGTCAAATCATTCCGAGGATGAAGCAACATGGGAATAGGAAGATCGTCTGCATGTGGACTACCCGTCTTTCTTCTCCGAGCAAACGGAATCTCGGGACGTGATTCTTGTAAGGGGGGAGATTTGTAACATCCTAAATTTTGGCTTGTGTTTCAAATGTAAGAAAATGTGTAGAAATTAAAACTTTTCTTACATCTTGCTATTGTATTGAATTTCTGAAAATTCTTGTAAAGGAAATATGGAAATTCAAAAGCCCAAGTTCCTTTTTTCAAGTCATGACCCTCCTTTTTCAAATCCTTGCCAAACCTTGTGATCATCCTTTGAAAATATTGTTCCTAAGTTCTAGGGATGCTGGGTGACTCCTTTGAAAAATTTCACAATTTTTAGAAATTGTTTGAATATTTTAAGAGGTCTGCCAAACCAGTTTGACTTTGGGTCAAACCCTAGCTTAGAACCTTAGGAAATTTTTGGAGGAAAATGTATGGCATAAAAACCTCTGAAAATTCTATACAAGGTCAACCCTAAAGTTAGCAAGCTCCTGCAAAACTTTTAGAATTTTTGGAGTTAGTTTGCTACCTTCAAAAATTCCTCAAATTTTCTATCTCAATTCGAAACCCTAAGTTCAAATCACTGTTGGGCTCGAGTCAGACCCGAGCCCAACCAATGACTCGGTCGAGCCAAGTCTTTTAAACCACACTCGGGCTCATTCATGGGCGTGTGTGTTTCAGTCGTTGGATCTCGACCGCCCCTGTGGTCATTTTTGTAAAAACCACCCTCGGGGTCCTCTTTGCAAAAGACCACCCTTTGGTCTTTTTGTAAAGAAAACCTCAGGACCTCCCTCCTTGCGGATTTTAGCCTTTAAGACCACCCCCGGTAGATTTTGACTGTTCAGGACCTCCCCATGAGGATCTGAGCCATTCAAGACCTCCCCTCTTTTAGACCTTATCGTTGAGGACTTCCCCATGGAGATCTTGACCGTTAAGATCTCCCTCCATGAAATCTTAGCCGTCAGGACCTCCCTCAGTTAGAGCTTGACCGTTAAGACCTCCCCTGAGAGCTCTTAGCCGTCAGGACCCCCCTTCAATTTTGATCTTGACCATTGAGACCTCCCGCTGTCAAGATCTTAGCTGTTAGGACCTCCCCAGTATAGATCTAGGCCGCGTAGGACCTCCTTTGGTAGATCTTGACTGTCCCAGACCTCCTCTCTTAGACCTACCCCTTAGGACCTCCCCTTGTAGATCTCGACCGTCATCCTAGATCTGACGGTCTAGACCTCCTCAACGCGCATGTGCGCGAGTGCTGTTCTCCCGTGCGCTGGAGCCATGCGATCTTAGACCTACGGCCCCGACCTCTCCGGATGAGTTAGTTTAAAAAGAAAAAGCCTGGAAGCTTTTATTTGCAAACTATTAATTGCTTTAAATTTCAAAAATGCATAACTAATTCATTTTAACTCTTTTTAGGGTGATTCAAATTGTGTTAGCTCTGGTTTAAAATGGACTTTAATATAAAAATGTATTTAGACACTGTTCTGTACTAAAAAATTGTCTATATTGTATTAACTTTCTAGCATTAAATGTTGCTCTAAGAAATTCCTTTAAATTTGTAAAATGCATAAGCTATTCTCTGCAACTTCAAATTGAGGAAACTAAAATGTGTTAGAGTCCTCTGTTAATATGCTTTAGCAAAGAATTGGTTTTCATTATGTCCTTGCTTCTGAAAAATGTTATGCACTAGTTTCATGACTTAGAAAAATCATAAGTAATGCAATTTAACTCCAAATGAAGTAAATCCAATTTTGATGTTCTTAGAATGTCATGTTCTGCCTATCATAAAAATTTCATGCTCAAAAACTTTCTGAAAAATTGTGCCATGAACAGTAACAGAAAGCAATTTAATTTGATTTTTCCAGCTCAAAGAAATTGTTTAGACCATAACTTTTGCATACTTAGTCCAAATTGAATGGTTCCTGTTGATAAATTCATTTAAAATCATGATCTTACTCCTGTGTAAATTTCATAAAATTTGGATGACTTTGATTTTTGAGTCTTTTTCGGTGTTCTTCGTTCTTATTGCAATTTCGCGTTCTTGCGTTAGGTTCCGAAGAATTTATTGAACCTGAGAGCAATCCTCTGCAGCAAGAGAACTACCAGCAAGGCAAGCAGATGTAGCATCATTTGATCATATTGCTCCTATTATTTTTCAAGTCTAATATGTTGTTTGCAAATTCTACGTATGCATTGTTATCTTGTGTTAAATTATTGTCGATTAGTTGACCCATTAGAAGCATAACCTGTAGGCAAATGTTTATCCTCTACTACTAAGCCTAGGATTATCTTGCTGTGAATTATGGTTCGTTGGATGAACCCTTGTCACTTAGTAGTTTACGAATTAATGTTGCTTAGTCATGCTTAGCTACCGATAGAATTGAGTGGTTGTCGACTTAGTCGACAACCTTGATCACACAAATGCATATTATGCATTTATGTTCAGCACTTTGTGCTATGTTTAATTGAGAAAACTAAAATTGAAAGTAAAATGTTTTAGACTTGGGCACAATGGTATGTTGGTGTGCTTTTGGGTGTGAATGGTTGGTGCCCAAGTCAACAAGGACCGAACATCTTGTTACACTAAACCAAGCATCTTTGCGTGCTAACCACACAAGAGGGATATGAGATCTCTCTTGATTTAGTACTTTGGGAGGTGTTAATTAATGAGACGCTGGTGGTAGTGATAGAGAAAAATGTTCATTTTGGGATGAGAGGGATGGGTTCCGGTTAGGTTCTCCATACCCAGGGACACCTGTAGTTGCTTCGGCTGGGCCGGTGTTTCCGACTCAACGTATGGGTCCTTGTGATTTTTGTCGCCGGTAGATCACTAAGGGTTAACCCCCATACGTGCGACTCTTAATTAATACAATCCATTGGAAATGTCTCGTAGGACTTAGTCGTGTCGGCATACCAAAGGAAGTGTGCTTAATAGCTTGGCAAAAAGGTGGTTTGAAGTGTGGGTACATTGGTACACCCCTGTAGGGTTTTGATCTATTCGAATAGCCTCGTCCTAGGTCATGGACACGCTTGGGAAGGTCTTTCAAGAGTTAGACTATAACCTTTTCACTAAAACTTGATTGGGTGGTACGAATCGGGGATTCATACTATGTTGTGGTGGCTATGGGGTTAGTCACCTCTAGGTGGTTACTTATGTTATTTATGGTTAGCTCGCTGTTATTTCAACATTTAAAAACAGATTTAACAAACTACCTTCAATCTATTATATTATTGCAAATGAAAATTGCTTTATACGTCCAATTAACCATATAACCATCTCCTTTGTTTCAGCTTGCATGTAGCTATGTATAGGCTTGTTACTCGTAAGTCTTGCGAGTACATTGTTATACTCAACTGCATTGCTCTATTGTTACAGAGGAGGAAGTGAGTTCCCAAGGGATCGACTTTTGTGAGTTTTGCTGCGGTGGGTGCGACTAGTTTGGCGGCCCGGTCGGTTGCCTTGTGGGTTATGCGGCTAACCGGTTGGATTTTGTTATTACCATCTTGTGGCACTTTTGCTTCCGCTGTTATATTTTACTTTGATGTCATTTGGCCGGTCGACTCTTTTGTAATAACTCTATATATTGTATGTCTTTTACTAGACTTGGTATTGTAAGTGTATGAAAATGATGCATGATTTTGTAAAGATGTATGTATACTGCAATTTTGGGAAGCACATGTCCATCGAGGCTTACGATATTTAATTGGTAATACTAGAACCCGTTGGAGGTTAAGTATTACGAGTTAAATACCCCGTGTCCTCAAATTTTCCCTGCGGTTGCTGTCCACAGCCGCATACTGGTACGTTCGTAATGGCCCGAGTGCTCCTCCTAATGCGAGCTACCCTGCTCTCTCTCTCTCTCTCTCTATTGTCTCGTTAGTTACACCTCATACTTCCTTTCTCTAGTTCCTCCCTGGCTCTTTCACTGGTTCGTTCGGTCGCGCCGAAGCCGTCGGAACCTTTGCTTCTTTCGACCACACCAAGATAACACTCCCGCGACCACCTTTTTTTGCAAAGACCACCCTCTGGGTCATGACCTCCCATTTTACAAAGACCACTCTCTTGATCGTGACCTCACGCTTTACAAAGAACACCCTCCCGGCAAAGACCACCCATCTGGACAAGACCTCCCATTTTACAAAGACCACCCTCAAGTCGTAGCACCCTCGCGACCTCCCATAGGTATAGTGATTCTAGGACCTCCCCTAGGTACAGTGATTCTAGGACCTCCCAAACCACAGCACTCCCCAAGGATCTCCTCTAACAACAGTACCTCCACGACCTCCCCAGGTCAACAATACTCCCATGACCTCCCCTCGTCGTAAGACTTATAGAACCTCCTCTGGCCACAGTACTTCTAAGACCTCCTCAAGTCACAATACATCAACAACCTCACAGTCGTATCCTCCTATAACCACATAACCTATGACCCTTTAGTCCTTCGATTATGCTGGTCTAATACCTATAATCTACAGCCTTACATCATCTCGAATTTCTTACATATTTGCAAATGACTTGAGTTGAATGTATGTTTATTTGCCTTCTGGTTGTTTTGCGATTATAGAAGTCGAGGAGACCAAAGAATCGTTCGTGGATCAGGATCACGATCAATAGTACTCTCAACAAGGCGAGTCAACACTTTGACTATATTGCACCTACCTTTTGCAAAGTATATTGCTTTAAACTATGAAACTACATTGCTATGTTTTATCAAGATAAATTGGTCTAGCTTATAGTTAATGCCTTAACTATAATTGTGTATAAAAATTCCAACCGTTGAACTTGGACACTATCCTTTGTCACCCTAGACTTAATGGAATACATACTAGCTGATAATTTCGTATCTAAGTGTCATGCTTAGCCTTGCTTAGATACAATATCGTGCAAGCATTAAATTGCCCAACCACAATCATTAAAAAAACTTTGGAAAATAGTTTGGGGCAGTGAGGCTAGGAGCCTCGCTGGTATGTTGATCAAAAGGATATTTCCAAAAACAAATAAAACCTGAAAAACCGTTTTCGATTTGGGCGGCTGGAAAGAGTGGTTGGTGCAGGGGGCACGAGTGATGGTTGGTATGTGGATGTACCACCCAAGTCGCTTTCGAATCTGGTGATGACCTCTCACGTAAAAATAGTGCAACTATAAGTCTATAATGGGTACGACCTGGCCAACTAATTTGCTCGCCTCAACGAGGCTTCGCCATTGGGGGAATGTGGCGTGAGTAAAGGGGAAAGAAGCCACAGGAAAACCACACGCGCAAGAGGGGGCCTCCTGGAAGTGCATGGCATCGGGCGGTGGAAACCTTGGCGGGTGGAGTACGTCGAGGAATGAGCATTGTAAAGGCCTTATGATGGTCTCCCCTTGATTCACATGTCTAAGGAAACATGTGTATATATCAAGACGATCATCTCTTGTGGGTAAAGTGTGCGAACTTTGCAGAGTAAGAAAACTATCTAGATAGCCGTGCTCACGGTCAAGAGCGGTGCTGAGAACTTGCTGGATATAGCTTCCGTTTTCATAGAACCATTTGTGATGGAAAGAACGGTTGGGCTGGGACCCCAGGGGTTTTGAGAATGCCTGGTCGGGGACCAGTGGTAATTACGGGATAGCCCGAGCATTGAGCGATTGGAGCCACTCAATGGTATAGGAGGTTGAACCTCCACTAGTACTTTACAAATAAAAACTCATTTATGAAAACCAGCTTATAAAAATGCTAAGTCTTAGGATTTCTATTAAGTCTAATTCAAACGTGGCTTTGTGCAAATAAAAGAACCCCAAGCTTCCCTTGAATAGCCTGACATCTATAAAAACTGCATTGGGTGTTGGCTCGCGAGTACGGTTGTGTACTCAGGCTCTGTCATTATAATCTTTTTCTTACCCAAGTGATCAAGACCCCTATGACTACTTTGTGGAAACTGGACTAAATGGCGGTGAAGATGGCGAAGCTTAGGCCAAGACCTCTAGTCACTTGCATGTGGGCAGAGTGAATGGAACCACCATGACTTGTTCTACTTCCGCTCTTATCTGGACTCTGTACTTTTGACTTTTATAGACGCTACCTTCGCAACTCTTTTGTAAAATAGTAAGGGCTTGCACTAAATCATACTGAGCACTGTGCGTATCGGAATTTGACTGTGGATGTACCACCCACAACTAGGATCTCCTTAGAAACCCCTCCAAGACCTCCTTAGAAATGTCTCTAGGACCTCCTCTTGGACCACACCAAAACCTCCTCTTGGAACTCCTCCGAAACGTCTCCAAGACCTCCTCTGAGACCTCCTTAGGACCACCCACAACCTCCTCAGGAACACCCACGTGGACTCGTCTTAACCATTTAGGACCTCCCCTGATGTCATTTGGATCGTTCAAGACCTCCCCTTGATTTCATCCGAACCGTCCAGGACCTCCCTTGATATTATCCGAACCGTTCAGAACCTCCACTAACCCCATCTGAACCGTTCAGGACCTCCTTTGATTTCATTAGAACCATTCAGGGCCTCCGTTGAATCATCGGGACCGTCCAGGATCTCCTTTGAGTTCATCTGGATCGTCCTTGACCTCCCCTAGGACCTCCCTCCGGGAACAGCTCCCCAGGACCTCCCTTCGGGACCTCCCTCGGAACCACCCCAAGACCTCCAAGACCTCCTCAGTTGTACTTTTGATCCTATGGGGTTGTAACTATGGACCTGATCGTAGGTCTACACTGAGTTTCCATGGTTACATGAATGAACCGAGTATGTATATGTGTGTGCTATTCTACTGATCCAGGGAATGGAACCGCTTGGCATAGAGGACTCCAAAATACAAAATTTGGGGTCCGACAGTGGAGTAACTCGAAGATACACGAAATCTTCTGGTTCAAAGTTGATATCACGACGACGATTATCAACATAGCTCTTCTGCCTGGACTGAGCTATCTCCAATCTCTCTCTAATCATGGCCGTTGCTCTTCTGCTTCTTGTATAATATTTGGCCCGAAAATTAAACGTTCAACTATCTTTGACCAATTCAAAGGGGTTATGTAGGCACGACCATACAAAGCTTCAAAGGGTGACATTTGCATACTAGCTTGATAACTGTTATTGTATGAGAATTCCGCATATGGCAAACTCTTATCCCAACTGGTAGCATTAGCTAAAGCACAAGCTCTCAATATATCTTCCAAAATTTGATTAACTCTTTCGGTCTGTCCATCTGTCCAAGGGTGGTAAGTAGTGCTGAAATTTAAATGGGTACCCAAAGCTTCATGAAATCTTTGCGAAAAACGCGAGGTGAACTGAGATCCTCGATCTAACACTATCTTCTTGGGCACTCTGTGCAGACTGACAATTCTTGACATGTATAGTTCTGCAAGGCGATCTCCTGAGTAAGTGGTTTTGACAGGCAGGAAATAGGCAACTTTAGTCAAATGATCAACTATTACCCAAATCAAATCATAACCCCATTGAGTCCTGGGTAAACTAGTAATCAAATCCATTTCGATCTCTTTCCACTTCCATTCTGGAATCTTCAGCGGTTGTAACACCGAAAATTCGCAAGAACGAGAAAATCCAATAAGAACGCCTAACACCGAAAAATACTCAAAAACCAAGGTCAACCAAAATCCATAAAATGTACACAGCAGGTAGAGCATAATTTTAAATGAATTTAGCAATAAGAATCAATCAATTTGGATTAAACATGCAAAAGTTATAGCCTAAACAATTTTGATCGGTTGAAAATTGCAATTAATTACCTCTCGGTTATGGTTCATTGCATAAATTTCCAGAAGGTTGGTGAACAAGAAAATTTATGGTAGATAGAGCATGACATTCTAATAACAACAAAAATTAGTTTGCTTCATTTGAAGTTACAATAAATTTCTTATGATTTTTCTAAGTGATGAAAGTAGTGCACAAGTAATTTGTATAACAAGATTTTTCGAAGACAAAGATATATTTCAAACCTATTCTACACTAAAGCATATTAATAGAAGAATCTAACACATTTTAGATTACTCAATTTGGAGTTACAGAGAATTACTTATGCATTTTACAAGTTTAATGAATTTCTAGAGCAACAAATAATGCTAAAACAAGATAATACAACTAACATAATTTTTCTAGTACAGAACAAGGTTCAAACAATTTTTAGATTAAAGTTCAGTTAAACAGGGAATTATCAAAATTTGAATCAACTAAAAAGGAGTTAAAACGAAATACTTAAGCACTTTCGAAGTTTAAAGCAATTTACAGTTCACAAATAAAAGACTACTCGATTTTCTTATTAACCCTCAACGTTGAAAACTCTCGACCATAGAGATTGAATCGAACAACCTCAAGTGAACGAGACGATCAGCAACGCGCGCGAACGACCCCAACGATCAAGCGTTAGATCAATGCGATCTCGATCGTAGATCTAGAAATAGACGGCTAAGAGCGAAGGCGCGTACGGAAGGTCTGAACGTCCCACACGATCTGGAGCGTTGATCTAAAGATGGACGACCCAATGTAACATCCAAAAATTATGTTACCAAAATAAAATAAAATAAAGTTATTATTTTATAGGATTTTCTGGTTGTCCAATAATTTTCTTGATTTTCTGTAATTTAGAAAGAGTTTTCTTTGTTGAAAGAAAAAATCAATTATTTAATTTGTTGGCTTTTAAAGTCAAAAAGAAAATTATCTGGGATTTTATTGAATTTAAAGTGAAAAATAAATTTTTAATTAATTTATGAAATTTTCTAATATTTAAAAAGGTTTTTCCTATTTTTTGAAAAATAAAAAGAATTACTGTACAAAAATAAAATCCAACTCTGTTTATTAATAAAGTTATGTAAATTATGGTTGTTACCACATTTGTTTATTGTGTGAACTAGCTACTGATCATGGGACTAGTTCATAAATGCACAGAGGATTTGGGGGTGCTGCTCTAGGGTCCGACAGAAGTGGTATTAGAGCCATATCGACTATAGGTCGTGACCTAGTTACAATGGCCGTTAATTGAAAAACTTCAAAACTTATTTTATATAACAAGAAAAATAATTTGTTCTCTCCTCATCTTGGTCATCTATCAATAGCTTCTTCATAGCAATTCTTTCTTGCCTAATTCTTTCTTCACCATTTTATAAAGATAAATGGATCCTCTTTTCCTTGAAAATCTCTATAGATGGTCAACACGTTTCCTACCATTACGATCAAGACCAGAAGACATGAAGTTATCAAGAGAGCATCGTCATGCAAGAATTATCGAAGACCGTATACCGAAGAACGTTTTGTCAACCAAGCCATATAGCTTAAGTGTGCCAAGACTCATTCTATGTATTGAGTCGTTTCACCAGCTTACGAGTATCGATCGCGTAGAACATTGTATTGTTTCTTAACTTGTATGATATGTTTTCTTTTGGTACGTCGTATATAGATCTTTTGATCTTGTGTACAACGTTTTTTAAATGGGTAAACTTCTCTCCTCATAGTTTTCCTTCTCATCCTTTGCTTTTGTTTCTTCTCTAACAAATCATTGGACTCATAATCTATCGACGCACAAGGAACTTGAAGGACGAATCGATACTTCAAAACTTCAAACAACTCAAGACCGTGGACATGAATCCAATTTGAAGATAGACTCTCTCAACCTCTTAATTCATTTATCCTATGTCTATCTTCTTTCTAGCCTCTCCGAATCTCGGGGACGAGATTCCTTTTAAGGGGGGTAGTTTGTAACATTCCAAAGTTCTGTTACCAAAATAAAATAAAATAAAATAAAATAAAGTTATTATTTTATTGGATTTTCTGGTAGTCCAATAATTTTCTTGATTTTCTGTAATTTAAAAAGAGTTTTCTTTGTTGAAAGAAAAAAATCAATTATTTAATTTGTTAGCTTTTAAAGTCAAAAAGAAAATTATCTGGGATTATAAAATTTTACTGAATTTTTGGAATTTTCTAGTATTTAAAAAGGTTTTTCCTATTTTCTAAAAATAAAAAGAATTACTGTACAAAAATAAATCCAACTTTAAGTTGGAATTATTTTTATTAAGTTCCAAATAATTCAAGGAATTTTTGTAAATTTTTCTAGAATTTTTGGATTCAATTTGCTATGTTCTAAAAATATTTGCTTTATTGCTTAATCTTTATTTCGAAATAAAAATAATTCAAACTTCCCATTGGTCACCCATCCTAGAAGTGCTCCACAGCAGCATACTTAACATACAAAGCCCCAATGCATGCACTACCATCCCTTCCTTCTTTCTTTTAATCAACATTAACTCCTTCTCTATTGTTTTATCCCTTCTTTCTATCTCTTCTTCCCCAAAAAAAACTTTTCTTGTCCAGAGAGCACACGCAACTCCCGACCGCCATTAGAGGCTTTTGGAGCTCATCAAAACCAGCAATTCCTTTCCATTTTCTCCACGAAATCACTAGCATTCAACCCCCAGTCATCACCACCCCCATTTTAGGCCATTAATCCTTTGCATAATCTCCCCAATCCCGCTAATCATGTCATGTCCGTCGACGGCATGCAGCCTTGATTACCTCCCACGATTCCCCTCCGTCCCTATAAATAGCAGCATTGTGTGCCACTCCTCTCCCTCATCCATTCCCGAAAATCTTAGCTCCTCCCTTCCTCCCTCCACAACATAGTCGACCTTTTTCTACCACCGGTCGAACACCACCTGTAATATCCCGTTTGTCGTTAGTGGATGTAATAAAAAAATTAGAGAGGGAATTAAGATAATTAAAAGAGAAAAAAATTAGAAATTGAGAGAGTAATGGGCCACGCAGCCCATAGTCAAGTGGAGGAAAAATAGGCTTAGTGGCCCATGGCCCATGAGGAAACCAAAACCAACTAAAGAAGGAGGGGAACCTAGGGTGCTACAGTACCCACACCGCCACTGTAGCATGGTACTGTAGCAACCCATCTCCTCCATGGTGGTGCCCTCTCCTCGATGCCTCTTCATTGTGGTGGCGGCCAAGAAAAAAGGAAGAAGAAGGAAGAAAGGAGAAGGGAAGAAGAGAGGAAGGGAAGATTCACGGATTGCATCGCGGTCTACAGCGGTTCGTCAAGGGTAACCCCGGTTTGCCCCCGAATAGATGCATATTTGATTGTTGTAGCAATGTCGGTATTTCTGTCTCCTCAGGACAGTTCGCGTTAGACAGACGTTTTGATATAGTTAAGTGTGGATTCGGTCTTGGGCTTCTCCTAGAGAGTTGTAGAAGACGTCAATAGCTTCCGATGATGTGCTAGATCGTATTATTTGGACCTCTGTAGCAAAAGTTATGAATTTTTAAGTGCGATTGTTCTGCGAATCTGTCAGTATTCTGACAGGTTTTAGTAATCTGACTTTAGAGATCAGTTAAAGGGATAATTAGAGGATCTCAGTATAAAAAAGGTTGTAGATAATTGTCGTAGCTTTCAGGGAAGCCCAAGAACGCGACATTTGGACAAACGAGCTGAATGTTATGTTAGTTTTAGTGCTCTGTCCAGAAAGGGTGATGTGAAATCGATGTTTTGTTAATCAGCTTAAAAGTGATTTTAGATGACCGAATCAGGGAGGCTCACCAACTAGGTTTAGTTGGGAAATTTGATTACCTTTCAATGAAGTCTAAGAACACCTAATTTGGACCACTATACGGAAAGATATGAATTTTAGAACTTGACTGTTCACAGAGGGCATTTCAGTACTTAAGAAAGCGGAGTCGGGATCGCGTTGCAATTTGCTACTTGATGAGTTCGCTTATTTAATTCATGTTTTTCGTTACTATGGTCTTAGTTTATATTCATAATGTATTAGGTGGGGGATTGGTACCGGAGGCAGCACCGTCTTCACGTTCTCCATTCGCATGCGGTTAAGGCAAGTGCATTGTTTGATTCGTGGTTGCGATTGATGGGTGTTTGTGTGCTTTTTTCGATATGTGATAGTATAGTGAGATTGATGGCATGATGTTGGTTTAAGATTGGTGGATGCTCCAAATATGTTTATGCTCTGTTGTGGTATGATGTTATCGTTTTGTGGTAAATTCATGATGATTAAATGATGAGCATGTGCATATTGAGATCATGTTGAGGCTTGGTCACGTGGTGACCAAGTATGTTTCCCTTTGAGATCCCCGTCATGAATGTGACGGGCCGAGATCCCCACACTCGTGGAGTGTGGGCATGAGGTCCCAATACTTGCGTATTGGGCAATTGGTCCCTGTGCGTGCGCATGTGGTATGGGTATCGGCGACGGTTGCATACTTTGCATTACCGGTGTAATGCACAAAGAAAGATAAAGAGAAAGGACCTTGAGCATTGCATTTGCATATGAGATGTTCTATTGTTGATCTCCTTTACATGGATGCTGATGTTATAGTTTCTTTATGTACTTGCTGAGTCATGGACTCACTCTTGCTTTATTGTTGTTTTAGGTACCGAGCCAAGAACGACATGCATGGGAGAAGTAGTCGCTAGTCACACACTCGCCACATGAACTAAATAAAGATGAATGATCTTGAGCGTAATTGTTTTAGTAATTGGGCGAGATGCCCAAAGATTTATTATGTTTCGTCTCATGCAATGGATTAAATGTAATAATGATGAGTAGTAGAAATTCATATCTCTCTAGTTATATTAGATACTTAGCATGTCTTTGATTATCTTTTGATGTCTTTGGAAGAAGGTTTTAGTTAATATTTGAATTATGCATGTGTTGGAACCTTCGTGTAATTAACTTTACAAGGGAGGTTCTCAGAAATTTATTAAGATTGTCTAGTTTGGAATTATTAGAGTTTGTTTAGTAGCATTCCGTGCTCATGTCGGGTGGGTGTTACGATTGGTATCGAGCGGGCTGTAGGTCCGTGGTGAGCAGATTAATAACTTAGGTAACTTAGCTTGTTAAAAATTTGCTAATGGTTAATTAATGAAAACTCGACACACCGGTGCACGATGGGATGGGGTGGGTCAAGCATTGCATTTACGCTTCTGTCATGTTGTAATGATGATTCTTGTTATGAGATGATCTTACATACCTATAATATGATTATATGATTATTATGAGTGAGAGCAGCCCTTGTTGAGAGGATTGAGGTCATGGTTGTGGCCCTGGGCTTTACCAGGTTACACCATTGTTCGTGGTAAGAGAAAAGGGAAGAGGTTACCTCAGATATCTTAGTACAGGCGTTAATAGTGAGTATCTTTTGAAAAAAAAATTTGTTGTCCACTTCCTTGAATTTGAATTTGATAAACTCTTGTTCAGTTGTGGTCGATGAATTTCTTTGGGTCAGTAGTTCATTTCAGTTGATGGGTTTCTTTGAGAAAGGTTGTTATGTTTTATTGGCTTAACTGTCCCATAAAGCAATTATTGTTTTTCCAATTGCTGAGTTATTCTTGTGGCTGGTGGACTTGGTTAGTTGTCAATACTGACCTTTGTATTGGAGTTCCGTCTTTCTTACTGGAAAGCATGATCCATTTATTTCACTTGATGATTTGGATAATGAAAGTTTCCTTTTGCAAGTCCTGTAGTACGTGAAAGTTTTGATTCAATATATCTCTTTTGGGTATCTTGAGTTTTGAAGTTGAAAAGTTCTTTTATGAAAGAAAACGCTAAACTCTTTAGCGATGTCGTCTCGTGGTTAATCGAGAGGTTATAATCGGATAAATTAGTGAATATGATATGAGTTATCAAGTTGGATCTGTAGTGTGGTGTATAATCGATCCTAACTAAGATCCTGGAAGGAAAGTTGACTAATTTGATGGTGCCATGTAGTAGTTCTTGTTGAACTGTTATTAAGTGTATGGCTATACCTAATTGGAAGCAATAGAGTTATTAACAAGCTGTGTAACTTTAACGGAGTGCTTGACCCCTAGAGTTGTTTAGTTTGCTAAACTTGTTCGATTATTTGATCTCAATGGATTAATCTAACTGTGCGGAAGAGAAATATAAGATGTGTTCGACTGTCATCTTGGTAGATATTAATATAGAATTTTTCTTTAATTGGCTATTTGATGATCTTATTTATGCTCGTGGGAGTACAAATAGATACAGGACCAACAATTCATCCATGATGGAATAATCATCAAAAGTTTATGATAACCTCTAGATTGGAGTTAGTGGGTACTAAATAAGTATGAGCATTCGAATAGTTGAAGGGTTGAAATTTGAAAGTGATTTATTCACGAGTGTTTCACGAGGATGTATTGTGGTGCATGCCATTGTTAAAAGAGGTCTTGCTCCGATAGTGTAGTGGTGTATTAGATATACTCTAGAACAGGTTGGTATTGCAATCTTATTGAGATAACAAAATGTTATGAAATAATATGTTGTGTTTGTTTTGGAAAGGTTTATGATGGGATTTTATAGGTGACATGTGGTTGCTCGATGGTAAAAAATTGTCAGATAATAGTATGTCTTTGATGAAAGGGTTTTGGTGTAACCTTGTAAATTGTGTAGTAGGTTCCTTCAAAAAAAATCTAGTGGTTGTTATAGTGAGGGTGTAAGAATTTGGTGTACTCTCAATTGAGGATGAGAGTACAAAGTGAAATGTAACAGTTTGGTCAGCTTTTGAGGACTTTATAAAGGAAGAGTTGATGATAACAAACCTTGTTAAGAGTGAATTATTCTTGATGTTAGTAATAAGGTCTACAAGAGATTGTGACGCGTTGGAGTGATGATGATTCTTCTAGAGAGAAAGTAAGTTGATTATTTTAATAACGATTAAATTAAATGTTTGGAGTTTCATATTCGTGATCTTTTGGGGGCTCATGATTTATGTAGTAGATAAAATTAGTTGAGCAATGTGACATATGGAAAGGTTCCGTTTGGTTCTGAAGTGATGAATGTGATTTGGTATTAAAAGCATCTCTTGTTTGGTTTGGCAAGTAATGTTGTAATCAAAGAGATTGCTTTCGTTGTGTTAACGGAAAATGTTTACCATAAGTATTTGAGGTTGGAGCTAAAAAAATGTAATCCATAACTTACTTGTTGTCTCACTTAAGAGTTTCTTGGGTTTGCATAGGAATGTTTTATTATGAGTTATGGAGATGGAAAATTTCTTCTTGTGGGACTTTTGCCCTCGATGTGGATTAACATTCTTTTCTCGAGATCATTTCTATTTGACTATTTCTCTTGGTCTCGTGCTCACTTCGAAGAGCCATGATTTCTTATGCGTCGAACTTTGTATCTGTTTATTTCTTCCTTTTGAATAAGGTAGTAACCAAATTGTGTTGCCAAGTGTTATAAAGAGTAGCATGATGATTGGTTGGAGGTGGTCAAGTATTTGGAATTGTTGATATTTTTGGGAACCAATCTATTTGAAGAGCAGTATAATGTGAATTGGTTTCGACTTACAACACCTGGAGAGAATTCTACTTAAATGGAAAGTTTGTCGATGAGATAAAAGTGATTAGTGTTACAACTAGTGGAACCTATGGCGAATTATGATCCAGTAACCTTTGTCCATGTTGAAATATTGGGACTATTGAAATTATGGACTTTTGATAAACTTATTAGAGTATCACAATTGGGTACTTAGTATGATTGTGCAGAAGAGTTGTTGTAACACCCTGGCCAAACGGAAGCCAAGATGCCACCTAATTATTCTAACAATCTACACATTTCGGAAGTTTATGAAATAATTATATCAACCAACTGACAGCATTAACATAATCAAGTTATGGTGAAGGTATCCTTCCTTCACCTTCTAAGTTATTTAATACTGAGAAACATCAAAGAAGGTTCACATGCAGAATAAATCAACATCACAGCGGAGAAGGTATCCTTCCTTCTCCAATTAAAGTTTAATTATTACAATTCAGCATTAACGAATGTAATATTGAACTAGAATTATGTCTTGAACATGAATTTGGTGATGTAGACAAGTAGTGTTTGTCTACTCCCTCCCAAGAGAAACTCATCAACGATCACCTAGAAATAGACAAAACAACGCAAGGGTGAGTCCAAGACTCAGCAAGTACAATGATTAATAAAACACTTAACAATACGAATAAGACATGCTCGGCATCAACATTGGTCATAACACATATGAGTGCGTATGAAGACATGACATGAATGCTTAAAATCAAGGGAATGGACTTCACACACACATATACCGGTATAGTCAGTGAAACACCCGTCGGTGATCACTCAAGCCCGCATCTTAACAAAAATGTGGGGATCTATTTCCCGTATGAAGAACGTTTCATACGGGTGTCCAACATTGCCCATCTTGGAATTAATGGGTCTTACTCAACCATCCTGGAATTGATGGTCTTCCTCATCCACTCCCGTGGACGGCAAATGATAATGAATGCATGAAGCAACTTATTGAATAAAACATTATCATCATTTCTATTCATGAATTCAACACAAGGAACAAAACATGGATATTTCACTTCATACTACACAAAAGTTATCACCGCACGACCATATCAATAACCACAATGCACAACCAGTTCGATTAACAAAGTACTTGCCTTCCGCGTTGAGACGCGTTAGCTGGCAGCGATGGCGTTCCTAAATTCGAAGCTCCGCCGCCTAACCAGTGAAATACATTCAATAAGAACACCAAAAATACCCATTTCTACTAATCAACGCTATACACCGCTTCCCTGAAGACTCTAGTCGTTAATACAAAACTTAAACTGAAATAAACAATTTCTGTCATAGCTTAATTCTGGACAGCGGCACGGTAATTGACATAACTTAAGATCTGGAAGTCGAAAAAAGGTGAATCCAATTTCTGTAGCTTCTTAACTGACTAACCTACAAAACTCTAGTTGAGGTGATAAACCAATTTGGCCAATTTGATGGGTTAACAGTTGTTTGAAATAGCAGTACAGAATCTGTCCGAACATAATAAACAGTAGTACTAAAACATCCATAACTTTTAAGCTACAACTCCGAATTGAGTGTTCTTTAGCAATCTGAAAAGGTTATGGAATTACCTACAATAACCTAGTTGGCACGACATTCAAATTTTGCCTTTAACAAAAAAATGGCACACAGGTCAAAATTAAAGATAAAAACTGACATACAATCTGGACAGACTGACCTTCAAACTGGACAGTCACAATGAAAAGTGCATAACTTTTGATATATAAATCCAAATGAGTTGTTCTTTATCAATCCTGAAAGCTAGTGATATCACCTTCAAAATTTGTTATGGGCAAGACCTTTGAATCACCCTCTAACTAGGCCATAAATCAATCTATACAGAGACTGCTAATCCCCGCCAGGATTCTGGACAGCAGATAATAAATCTATCATAACATTTGACTCGAAAGTCGGAATGAGGTGATCTCGGCGGCCACCGAAAGCTAAGAGCATCCTCTAGCTATCTCTAGGAGACCAAAATCCCAAATTCTGCCCCTAAGCACATGAAACAGGGCCCGAAACATACTGGACAGAATCAGATTCTAACTCGCAGCGAGTCTGCCTAATCAAATACGTAACCAAATCACCTCTACCAACAATCAAACAACGAGGCTCGGCAACGTTACCCTTGCTGCAACCAGGGAGTAGATGGAAGAATCCTTGGTGGTGATGATCTTCCTCCTTTTTCCCCTCTTTTGGCCGAAGCAACCAACAGCCCACCTTGACTCCTTGCGAACACCAACCGCGGGGAACCTCGGAAGATTGGTTGGGGCAGCACCACAGTAGGAGGAGCAGCCACAGTAGATGGGGGCGGCTCCAAGGCAGGGCGCAAGGGAGGAGAGGAGGGGAGGGGTGGCGGCCAAGGGGAAAAAGAGAGGGGAGGGTTCGGCCAAGGGGTTAAAAAGGGAGGACAAGGGGGCTGGTTAGGGTTTGGAGGGGAAAGGCGCATGGGCCAAGCCCAAGAGGAGTTCTGGCCGGCCACTAGGCAAGGAAGGCTCAGCCGAGGCTAAACCAGCTGCTCCAAAAGCCGGAAAAAGAACTCGAAATTTTTCCCCGATTCCACTCCCTCTAAACGAAACTCGGAGTATTACAGTCTACCCCCCTTAACAGAATTCGACCCCGAATTCTAACCAACGAGATGAACACAGAAAGAAACACTAACAGGTTGGAAGCAAAGGGTTAGCACATACCGGAAATGAATAGGTCAGGATACTGCTCGCGCATGCGAGACTCTAACTCCCAAGTGGCTTCCCTCTCGGACTGATGAGACCAAAGAACCTTGACATACTTCAATGTCTTGTTCCTCAGAACCCGCTCTGACTCTTCCAAAATTTTCACTGGTCGGGACTCAAACGTAAGGTCCTGCTCAATGATCAAGGGCTCCAGCGGAATAGCATGCTCCGGGTCTCTCAAGAACTTCCTCAACATTGATACGTGGAACACATTATGAACTCCTTGCATGGATTCTGGAAGATCCAAGCGGTAAGCCAATTTCCCAATTCGGGCCATGATTGGGAATGGTCCAATGTACCTCGGACTAAGCTTTCCTTTGGTACCAAACCGCACGACACCTCTGGTAGGCGATACCCTCAGAAGAACCTCGTTTCCCACTTCGAATTCCAACTCTCGCCTTCTCACATCTGCATAACTCTTCTGTCGGCTTTGAGCAGCGAGCAGATTCTTCCTGATCTCTGCTACTCTAACCACAGTTTGCTGAACCCAGTCAGGACCCAAAACAGCCCGCTCTCCAACTGCATCCCAACACAATGGAGATCTGCATCTCCGCCCATAGAGAACCTCAAATGGTGCAGCTCGAATACTGGCGTGATAGCTATTGTTATAGGCGAACTCTGCCAAAGCCAGGTGATCTTCCCAACCACCCTTCCAGGATAAAACACAACACCTGAGCATATCTTCTAAGGTTTGGATTGTACGCTCGATGACCATCCATGCGAGGGTGGAATGCGATACTAAGACGAGTTGCGTGCCCAAAGCACTCTGCAAGCTCTCCCAAAACTTGGAAACAAATTTGGCATCTCGGTCGGAAACAATAGTCTTTGGCACCCCGTGCAACCGTACTATCTCTCGCACATAGAGTGGAGCCAAATCGCTCGCAGAATTGGTGGTTCGAATAGGAATGAAATGTGCAGACTTACTGAACCGATCCACTATAACCCATATAGCATGCTTCCCTCGCTGAGTGCGAGGTAAACCAACCACAAAATCCATAGAGATGTCATCCCATGGCCACACCGGAACCTCTAAAGGTTGCAACAATCCTGCCGGTCGCTTATGTTCAGCCTTAACCCGCTGGCAGATTCCACACGAGGCCACATACTGCGCAATATCGACTTTCATTCTCTTCCACGAAACTCTTCTTCAAATCTTTGTACATTTTGGTCTCACTGGATGTATCAGTATACTGATGTCTGGTGTGCTTCTTTTAGAATCTCATCTTTAACTTTGCCCCTCGTGGCACACAAAGCGACCTTTAAATCGCAATGCACGACTCATCTATCTTGAAGTGGCCTTGTTTGCCCTCATCTAGGCGTTTCCTTACACACTCAAACATTTGATCAAGCTTTGTGCTTCCCGCACTCGATCTGGAATGGTTGACTCAAGAAGCAAGCGGGTCTCAGTTGGCGGTGCCCGCAAAACAAAAGGAGATATCCATACGCTCTAAATCAGCAATGAGACAAGCGAGAGTAGGAGGGTCGCTTTGCGACTCGAGGCATCGGCTAAAACATTTGCCTTGCCGGATGATGCGAATGGTGAGATCATAGTCTTTATCAACTCCAACCATCTCCTCTGCCTCGGGTTTAAATCTTTCTGGGTAAAGATGTATTTGAGACTCTTGTGATCAGTGAAAATGTCACAAGATTCGCCATACAAATAATGACGCCAAATATTCAAAGCAAGAACCACTGCAGCCAGCTCTAAATCGTGAGTAGGATAATTCTGTTAATTCATGTTTCTTCAACTGCCGCGATGCATAGGCAATCACCTTGCCATCCTGCATAAGTACACAACCAAGCCCAACTCTAGATGCATCTGAATAAATAGTGAACCGCTTCCTGGTTCGGAAGAGTGAAGCTGGGCGGTCACCAATCTATCCTTCAAAGTCTGAAACCCGTTCACACGCGTCGATCCACGAAACTTGACCCCTTTCTGTGTCAATCGTGACAATGGTCTAGCAAGGGTAGAGAAACCTCCACGAAACGCCGATAATAACCAAACTAAACCAGAAAACTCCTCACTTCTTTTACATTAGTTGGTCTTTTCCATTCCACCACCGTTGAGATCTTACTTGGATCAATGAAATGCCCTCTTGATTGATTACATGGCCCGAAACCCAACTTCGAAATCCGAATTCACATTTCTTGATTTGGCATAAAATTGGTTCACTCTCGTGGTCTCAAGTACCAACCTCGGATCTTGAGCATGATCTTCTTCGTCTTGGAATAAATCAAGATGTCATCAATGAATACTACGACGAAATCATCAAGGTAAGGGTGCAACATACTATTCATGGCTTCCATGAAAACTGCAGGAGCATTGGTTAGCCCAAAAGACATAACCTTATACTCATAATGACCATACCTTGTAGAGAAAGTTGTCTTCTCAATATCTTGCTCTCGAACTCTAATCTGATTATAACCTGACTGAAGGTCAATTTTGGAGAATATTTTAGCTCCCTTCAACTGATCAAAGAGATCCTCAATACGGGGCAAAGGATATTTATTCTTCACAGTTGCTTGGTTAAGAGCCCGGTAATCCACACACATACGCCAACTACCGTCCTTCTTCTTAGTGAAAAGAACAGGAGCTCCCCACGGCGAAACACTACGCCGAATCAAACCTTTGGATAGCAAATCATCCAATTGCTTTTTCAACTCCTCCGAAAGGGACGCGCCAAACGATATGGAGATATAGAAATAGGTGGGTTCGGAACAAGATCTATCAGAACTCCACTTTACGCTCGGGAGGCATTCCAGAAGCTCTCTGGAAAAACATCGGAAACTCATTCACTACGGAATATCTTCAATACGAGTGGAGATTCGAGACTTCTCGCTAAGGGACCAAAGCATCCCAAAGGTTGAGGCTCGACGAGTGGGAAACAAACTAGCCAACACGAACAAGGAATCAAGCGGCGCTACCCCAAAAACCAGTTCTTCACCGATGGAGCACGCAAAGTCACCGTCTTCCAAAAGCAACAAATCTTGGCATGATAATGGAATAACCATCCATACCCAAAATAACATCAAAAGGTGATAAGCGAATCACCATAAGGTTGGCGATGAAATTCTCATCTTCAATAGTGATAGTACAGCCGGGACACGTAGAGCTAGAAATAAGACCCCCAGAACCCCACCACAGACTCGGATATAAATCGCACACTCAAACTCGCCCTTCTAACAAACTCTAAGGACACAAAAGAATAAGTAGCTCCGGAATCAAATAATACGAAAGCCTCATGTGAATCAACTAGTAGAGTACTGTCACCACATCGGGGCGGCCTGATGTCGAGGAGTAGGCATGGCGTGAGCCCCCATGGGTACCGGAGCGGAAGACGCACCAAAGACTCTGTGAAGGATGAGCGAGGAACTGCTGCGGGAGAAGCATACGAAGGTGGTGCAGGCAGGCGGGGTTCCAGTGAGAACCCGAAGGAGCGCGGAGTAAAACTGCGGGAGGAGCCCATCTGACGAAAATCGAGGCACGGGAGGTGCAGCTAGAGTCTGCATCGAGCCCCAGGTGCACTGGAAGAAGACGCAAGCGAATCGCCTCCCACTTGATGATGCTCGGCTGGGTTCTGTTGCAAACCGATGCTTTGTGGCCTTCCGCCACACCGACGACACGTCCCTCGAAAGAACACTCACGAAGACCGGTGACCCTCTCCACATCCAAACATTTCATACCTTGTCCCGGACGAGACGCAATCGAGTGCGGTGACGGCGTGCGTGGCGCCGAGAAAGAAGGCCGCCATCTTGAGTGAACGAGGCCGGCGACTCCTTGAAATCTCTTGGATGCGGTCGTTCAGAAGACCCGCCTCCACCACTAAAGCCCCGCCGCCACGCCGAACCACCAACGAAAATGCCACTAGCGCTGCGTCTGCGAAGGAAGATTCCTCACCAACTCCATTCCTCTAGCTCGCTCAATCAACATCATCGAAATCACGCAAGACGGATGCCCCAGAATCGGCGATACTCTGAACGAGACCCGACGGAACCTCTTGGCCTTCTCCAAATCATCATTGGCTACGGCGTGGTACAAAGCGTATCAGTGTTGAATTCACCTCATACTCTGGCGACCTATTACCACGAGTCAGCGTCAGAGATCGCTCCATCTTCTCAACGAAGGAATCCGGATAGTACTTGGCTCTAAATTGCCCCACAAAACTTCCCAAGTGCGGTCCTGTCTTCGGGTCCTAGCGCATGAACCCCTTCCCACGGATATCGACTTGGCCCTTCGGTTGAAAGGCCACAAAACGAACCCTTTGCACGAGTTCATCTCAATGCATCAAATGCCGCTCCATGTACGGAGCCAATCTGCTGCTGGCGGGGTACCGCCCCATCAAAGTGTCGATCGGCGACATCCACTCGGAGACTTATCCTAGTCTCGGTGGAACCATGCGCAGCGCCCGGACTCGCGGAGACAGCGGCGGCGAGCAGCAACGGCGGCGGCGGCGGCGGCGCGGCGAGAGCGGCAGCGGCGAGTTGAGCCGCACGCATCGCATTGACGGAGTTGCTCGTTTTCCCTCGAAGATTACGAATAATAATAGCCGACGCCGCTGGGCATCCACGGCCGCGCGGCTTGAGCTTCTGCGGTGGGTGGCGGTGAGGCAACCTCCTCCGCGGCACCACCAAAGCCTCTTCGCGGAGGTTGCGGCTCGCCGGACCACGTCCACGACGCGACCACGGCCCGGCAGACGACCACGTCCTCTACCTCTCGCCATCTAAGAACACCACAACCGAACAAAACTAAACACTTAACTTAGCAGTTCAAAAGAAGCACGGAACTAAACAACAGTTTCACATCAAATAAAGCATAACAACAGAAATTGCGGAAACAATGAGTTACCCAACCCAACCTACTGTGCACAGTGTGTCAATTTAATGATTTTATTTAACCACGGACCTAAAGCCCGCTCTGATACCAACTGTAACACCCTGGCCAAACGGAAGCCAAGATGCCACCTAATTATTCTAACAATCTACACATTTCGGAAGTTTATGAAATAATTATATCAACCAACTGACAGCATTAACATAATCAAGATATGGTGAAGGTATCCTTCCTTCACCTTCTAAGTTATTTAATACTGAGAAACATCAAAGAAGGTTCACATGCAGAATAAATCAACATCACAGCGGAGAAGGTATCCTTCCTTCTCCAATTAAAGTTTAATTATTACAATTCAGCATTAACGAATGTAATATTGAACTAGAATTATGTCTTGAACATGAATTTGGTGATGTAGACAAGTAGTGTGTGTCTACTCCCTCCCAAGAGAAACTCATCAACGATCACCTAGAAATAGACAAAACAACGCAAGGGTGAGTCCAAGACTCAGCAAGTACAATGATTAATAAAACACTTAACAATACGAATAAGACATGCTCGGCATCAACATTGGTCATAACACATATGAGTGCGTATGAAGACATGACATGAATGCTTAAAATCAAGGGAATGGACTTCACACACACATATACCGGTATAGTCAGTGAAACACCCATCGGTGATCACTCAAGCCCGCATCTTAACAAAAATGCGGGGATCTATTTCCCGTATGAAGAACGTTTCATACGGGTGTCCAACATTGCCCATCTTGGAATTAATGGGTCTTACTCAACCATCCTGGAATTGATGGTCTTCCTCATCCACTCCCGTGGACGGCAAATGATAATGAATGCATGAAGCAACTTATTGAATAAAACATTATCATCATTTCTATTCATGAATTCAACACAAGGAACAAAACATGGATATTTCACTTCATACTACACAAAAGTTATCACCGCACGACCATATCAATAACCACAATGCACAACCAGTTCGATTAACAAAGTACTTGCCTTCGCGTTGAGAGCGCGTTAGTATGGCGGCGATGGCGTTCCTAAATTGAAGCTCCGCCGCCTAACCAGTGAAATACATTCAATAAGAACACCAAAAATACCCATTTCTACTAATCAACGCTATACACCGCTTCCCTGAAGACTCTAGTCGTTAATACAAAACTTAAAGTGAAATAAACAATTTCTGTCATAGCTTAATTCTGGACAGCGGCACGGTAATTGACATAACTTAAGATCTAGAAGTCGAAAAAAGGTGAATCCAATTTCTGTAGCTTCTTAACTGACTAACCTACAAAACTCTAGTTGAGGTGATAAACCAATTTGGCCAATTTGATGGGTTAACAGTTGTTTGAAATAGCAGTACAGAATCTGTCCGAACATAATAAACAGTAGTACTAAAACATCCATAACTTTTAAGCTACAACTCCGAATTGAGTGTTCTTTAGCAATCTGAAAAGGTTATGGAATTACCTACAATAACCTAGTTGGCACAACATTCAAATTTTGCCTTTAACAAAAAAATGGCACACGGGTCAAAATTAAAGATAAAAACTGACATACAATCTGGACAGACTGACCTTCAAACTGGACAGTCACAATGAAAAGTGCATAACTTTTGATATATAAATCCAAATGAGTTGTTCTTTATCAATCCTGAAAGCTAGTGATATCACCTTCAAAATTTGTTATGGGCAAGACCTTTGAATCACCCTCTAACTAGGCCATAAATCAATCTATACAGAGACTGCTAATCCCCGCCAGGATTCTGGACAGCAGATAATAAATCTATCATAACTTTTGACTCGAAAGTCGGAATGAGGTGATCTCAGCGGCCACCGAAAGCTAAGAGCATCCTCTAGCTATCTCTAGGAGACCAAAATCCCAAATTCTGCCCCTAAGCACATGAAACAGGGCCCGAAACATACTGGACAGAATCAGATTCTAACTCGCAGCGAGTCTGCCTAATCAAATACGTAACCAAATCACCTCTACCAACAATCAAACAACGAGGCTCGCAACGTTACCCTTGCTGCAACCAGGAGTAGATGGAAGAATCCTTGGTGGTGATGATCTTCCTCCTTTTTCCCCTCTTTTGGCCGAAGCAACCAACAGCCCACCTTGACTCCTTGCGAACACCAACCGCGGGGAACCTCGGAAGATTGGTTGGGGCAGCACCACAGTAGGAGGAGCAGCCACAGTAGATGGGGGCGGCTCCAAGGCAAGGCGCAAGGGAGGAGAGGAGGGGAGGGGTGGCGGCCAAGGGGGAAAAAGAGAGGGGAGGGTTCGGCCAAGGGGTTAAAAAGGGAGGACAAGGGGGCTGGTTAGGGTTTGGAGGGGGGAAAGGGGCGCATGGGCCAAGCCCAAGAGGGAGTTGCTGGCCGGCCACTAGGCAAGGAAGGCCTGGCCAGAGGCCCAAACCCAGAAACTGCTCCAAAAGCCGGAAAAAGAACTCGAAATTTTTCCCTGATTCCACTCCCTCTAAACGAAACTCGGAGTATTACAGTTGTGGTGGTGAAGTTTAATAAGAGTCGCGGTGTGGAGGAACCTAAGTGTCATGCTAATTAGAGGGATAGCAGGAATTGTTGAGCTATTGTCAAGTATGACTCCGCCTCAGTAAGTGACCTTATGAGAGTTAAATTATCTTCGATGATATCTTGGTCAAAGAAGATATTTATTTATTGACATTAGTGATTGGGTATGTTTGAATCTTAGTCATATAGTGAGGGTATGACGAATGGGTATATTGTGGTCGTGTAGTTGAATTTTGATTAGTGTGGTTTAGTGAAGGTCCAAGATTGGTGACATGAAGCATTGAGCGGTTACTTGATTAGTGAGGAACGTGGATGTTAATGATTGAGGTTATTGTTGAGCTATGTAAAATTTTAGTAAATGAATTGGAAGATTTCCTATCAATCATACCGAGAAATTCATTGTAGGAGACTTGAGGTTGATTTTAGGCTTTGCATTCTCATGTTAGAACCTTGGATGCCAATGATTATGTGTAGAGATGGTAGAATAAGAGTGAATTCCGAGTAGTGGGATGATCATTGATAGTATCCTTTGAGGCTAGTATATGAGAGTGTGTGATGTGAATTTCAAACTGCTCATCCTTAACGGATTAAGGGATGTGATGGTGGGTGAAATCTATTGAGTTGTGTTGGAAATTATTTTGACAAGTAATTCATTCGGTGGGGAAGTTGGCTAGAGTACGATATTGTGGATTGGAAGAGTCTACCTGCATAATTGTGGATTTTGTGTTCGGTAGAGCATAGGTTTGGGATTGCCAATTTAAGAGAAATGAGTTAATGCGTTATGCGATGATTTGGGATCCTATGGTTTAAGAGAAAGTTGATTTCTTAAAAGAAAGATTGTGGTAAAGGGTGTGATCTTGGATAGTGAGATGTTTTCTTAGTTCTTACTTGAACTATGTGGTTATGACGGATGTCAATTACAAATTGAGTTGGTTCTTGTCGGTATGTGTGATTCCTTCCAGTTAAGAAAAAAAAGGTTAATATGGTTTTTTCGAGTGATTTCATTTTTGGCTTGTGTGGCATTTATTTCTAAACTACCTATTTCAAAAGTGGAAAAAAAAATTCATGGTAAATCCATTGATTTTGGATTGGGCTCTTCTAAGGGAAGATGGCTTTGAGTTGGATGCATTTTGACTCCTTTGTTCTCAGTTGAGTTCTTCGGATAAGTGAGTTGGTAGGCGAGTTCTTTGTGCGTCCCTTGGTAAAGGAGATGTTGCTTGCATAGGTAAGGTGATCGACTGAGAGTTGGAACAAGAGTTATATGTGTTTTGTGTAGACGGTGTACTTGATGCAGAAAGGAAATTTAACCAAAGGTGTGTTGGATAGATTCCTGTCACGGAATTTGTAGATTAGCGTATCACTAGGACCGTCTCGAGTACTTGCGCGAGTACGCAATGTCTTGTGTTTTTCGGTCTTGAGAGAGCACATGAGAGGTCCGGAGCTTGAGATTTTGTTAGAGTGTTGGCTAAGAAGTAAGACCTTACCTTTGAGTCCGTGTGTTGAGTGTACTGTAAAGGTCGAGACTAGTGTTGAGGTGAAAGACGTGATATCCGTCAAGGTGATATGATCCCATAAGCCCAAGAGAAGCGACTTGTGAATGCGGTCTCGCATGTGCGGCGATGCTCGGAGTGGTTCACGTTGGGTATAGGTTAAAGATTGTTGATTTCAGTTCCTTTCAAGTAGATTGGTGAAAGTAGAATTCGGGGTCGAATTCTTTTTTTAAGGGGGGTAGAATATAATATCTCGTTTGTCGTTAGTGGATGTAATAAAAAAATTAGAGAGGGAATTAAGATAATTAAAAGAGAAAAAAATCAGAAATTGAGAGAGTAATGGGCCACGCAGCCCATAGTCAAGTGGAGGAAAAATAGGCTTAGTGGCCCATGGCCCATGAGGAAACCAGAAACCAACTAAAGAAGGAGGGGGAACCCTAGGGTGCTACAGTACCCACGCCGCCACTGTAGCAACCCATCTCCTCCATGGTGGTGCCCCTCTCCTCCGATGCCTCTTCATTGTGGTGGCCGGCCAAGAAAAAAAGGAAGAAGAAGGAAGTGTAACACCCTGGCTATTCGGAAGCCAAAATGCTACCTAAAGACCTAACATAATATCATACAGTGGAATAACTTTGACAATAATTCATCAACTAAGCTAAACAGATCAACATCAGTTGGAACATAACAGGAATGTAATAATGGATCCACTAAGATAAACCTATCAACGAATGATCAATGAACAACGAAGGATCAATGAACATAAACAATTATTTAAACAAACTCCTCGAAAGGAAGTTACCATCCATGTCTAAGTTTAGTTATTACAATCCAACAATTAACGATTGAAAGACAATAACAATTTTGTTATTGAATCTAGTGTAGAGTGAAATATATTTGAGTAGTGCGTGTCTACTCCCTCCCAAGAGAAACTTCATCAAAGGTCACCTAAAAACAAATAAACAAAGCAAGAGTGAGTCCAAGACTCAGCAAGTACATTGAATATAAGAACAGACCTCCAATATGAACAAGATCACCTCTTCACAGTTTATGAACATACAGCACATGAATATTTATGAATGCATGAGATGAATGAAAGTAATCGAAGGAAGGATCTGCACACGTGCTTATACGGTATAGCTAGTGACACACGTCGGTGTTCACTTAAGCCCGCACCTTAACAAAAGTGCGGGGATCCAAGTCCCGTATGAAGAACGTTTCATCTGGTGTCCAAATCGCCCATCTTGGAATTGATGGGTCTTACATGCCCATCTTTGGAATTGATGGGTCTTTCTATCCACTCCGTGGGCGGGACATGACAATGTCCAAATCGCCCACATTGGAATGGTGGGACTTACAATCCACTCTGTGGAGGAAACATGAGTTATGGATGCATGGAATGAAATTTGAACAATGAAAGACATCATCTCAAAACATGGAATCAACACATATGAACGAACATAGACTTTTCACCTTCTCATGTATCATAAGATACCACAACATGAACATTTAAGCATTCATCAATCACAAGCATTAATATTAGCAAAGTACTTGCCTTCCGCGATGCGACGCGTTAGCAGGCAACGATGATGCTCCCAAACCCGTAGCCTCGCTGCCTAAACAATTAAGTAATTGAAATAAGAACACATTGCACACGACACTTCTCGACACCATTCTACAACGCTTCCCCGGTGACTCAAGATTCAACTATAAACTCTAATCTGAAAATTGACTACTCACGCACAAACCGAAACTGGACAGCAGTACGGTAAACATCATATCTATTGATCTGAAACTCGGAATGAGGTGAGACCAGTTTCTATGGATTCTTAACTGACATATCTACAATACTCTAGTTGAAAAGGTAACCCAATTCAACAAATTTAATTTGCTAATTGATAGATGAAATTATAGAACAGAAACTGCCTAGATGAAAAAGACAGCAGCACTAAAAAGATCATAACTTTTATTCTACAACTCCGATTAGAGTTTTCTTTAACAATATTGAAAGGTTATAAAATTACCTACAATAACCTAGTTGGCATGACATTCATATTTTGCTTTAACAAAAAGTGGCACACAGGTCAAAACTAATTATAGAAACTGACATACAATCTGGACAGTCATATTGAAATATAAATAACTTTTATTCTACAAATCCAAATAGGGAGTTCTTTATCAATCCTGAAAGCTAATGAGATCACGTACAAAATTCGTTATGGGCAAGTCTTCTGAATCATCTTCTATCTAAGTCATAATTTAACAATTACAGTGACTACTAATTCTCGTCAGAATTCTGGACAGCAGAAACTAAAACAATCATAACTTTTGATCCGTACATCGGAATCAGGTGTTCTTGGCGGCCACCGAAAGCTAAGAACAATATCTAAATAACTCTAGGAGATCAAATGTCCTAATTCTGCCTTTAAGCACACGAAACAGGCCGTGCAAGACACTGGACAGAACTGAATCTTCAACAGACAGAACTTGATCTGATCAATCCTAATCAAGTTCACCTCTACGATTAATCCAACAACATAAACGAAGATCGTTACCCTTGGAGACCACAAGAACGACGCTGGAACTTCTCATGAAGATCACCCCCACCTTTCTTCTTCTTCCCTTCCCTTCTCCTCTCTTCTTCCCGATGGCCGGCAGCAGGGAGGATGGCGCCAAGGAGAGGAGGAGCAGCAGGAGGCGGAGCATGGTAGCGTGCCGCTCATCTGCGCACAGCCTCTTGTAGCACGGCGGCTACTGTAGCAAGTGGCAGGGTTTGGTCCCCTCCTCCCTTGCCTTCTAATGGGCTGCGAGACCACTCATGGGCTTTGGGCCACTAAGGTCGGCTCCTCTCCTCTCGAATATGGGTTGGCGGCCCATTCCTCTCCTAAAATTCTGAATTTTGAACTTAATTCCATCTCTAAACTTTGTTACAATCGATATTGAACAAATTTCCCTCTCCCGAATAATATTTTCTCCAATTGATATTTGGGGTATTACAGGAAGAAAGGAGAAGGGAAGAAGAGAGGGAAGGGGAAGATTCACGGATTGCATCGCGGTCTACAGCGGTTCGTCAAGGTTAACCCCGGTTTGCCCCCGAATAGATGCATATTTGATTGTTGTAGCAATGTCGGTATTTCTATCTCCTCAGGACAGATCGCGTTAGACAGACATTTTGATATAGTTAAGTGCGGATTCGGTCTTGGGCTTCTCCTAGAGAGTTGTTGAAGACGTCAATAGCTTTCGATGAAGTGCTAGATCGTATTATTTGGACCTCTGTAGCAAAAGTTATGAATTTTTAAGTGCGATTGTTCTATGAATCTGTCAGTATTCTGACAGGTTTTAGTAATCTGACTTTAGAGATCAGTTAAAGGGATAATTAGAGGATCTCAGTATAACAAAAGTTGTAGATAATTGTCGTAGCTTTCAGGGAAGCCCAAGAACACGACATTTGGACAAACGAGCTGAACGTTATGTTAGTTTTAGTGCTCTGTCCAGAAAGGGTGACGTGAAATCGATGTTTTGTTAATCAGCTTAAAAGTGATTTTAGATGGCCGAATCAGGGAGGCTCACCAACTAGGTTTAGTTGGGAAATTTGATTACCTTTCAATGAAGTCCAAGAACACCTAATTTGGACCACTGTACGGAAAGATATGAATTTTAGAACTTGACTGTTCACAGAGGGCATTTCAGTACTTAAGAAAGCGGAGTCGGGATCGCGTTGCAATTTGCTACTTGATGAGTTAGCTTATTTAATTCATGTTTTTCGTTACTATGGTCTTAGTTTATATTCATAATGTATTAGGTGGGGGATTGGTACCGGAGGCAGCACCGTCTTCACGTTCTCCATTCGCATGCGGTTAAGGCAAGTGCATTGTTTGATTCGTGGTTGCGATTGATGGGTGTTTGTGTGCTTTTTTCGATATGTGATAGTATAGTGAGATTGATGGCATGATGTTGGTTTAAGATTGGTGGATGCTCCAAATATGTTTATGCTCTGTTGTGGTATGATGTTATCGTTTTGTGGTAAATTCATGATGATTAAATGATGAGCATGTGCATATTGAGATCATGTTGAGGCTTGGTCACGTGGTGACCAAGTATGTTTCCTTGAGATCCCCGTCATGAATGTGGCGGGCACTGAGATCCCACACTCGTGGAGTGTGGGCATGAGTCCCAATACTTGCGGAGTATTGGGCAATTGGTCCTGTGCGTGCGCGCCACAGGCATGGGTATGCGGCGGCGGTTGCATACTTTGCATTACGATGTAATGCACAAAGAAAGATAAAGAGAAAGGACCCTTGAGCATTGCATTTGCATATGAGATGTTCTATTGTTGATCTCCTTTACATGGATCTTGATGTTATAGTTTCTTTATGTACTTCTTGAGTCTGTGGACTCACTCTTGCTTTATTGTTGTTTTAGGTACCGAGCCAAGAACGACATACATGGGAGAAGTGATCGCTAGTCACACACTCGCCACATGAACTAAATAAAGATGAATGATCTTGAGCGTAATTGTTTTAGTAATTGGGCGAGATGCCCAAAGATTTATTATGTTTCGTCTCATGCAATGGATTAAATGTAATAATGATGAGTAGTAGAAATTCATATCTCTCTAGTTATATTAGATACTTAGCATGTCTTTGATTATCTTTTGATGTCTTTGGAAGAAGGTTTTAGTTAATATTTGAATTGTCTGTGTGTTGGAACCTTCGTGTAATTAACTTTACAAGGGAGGTTCTGCCGAAATTTATTAAGATTGTCTAGTTTGGAATTATTAGAGTTTGTTTAGTAGCATTCCAGGCTCATGTCGGGCTGGGGTGTTACACCGCCTTCCACCTCTAGTGCCGCCTCCAATGGGTCTCTGTCACCCTCGTCACCACCACCGGCATCGCAACGTCGTGATCTACGCGGTGCAACTTCCCTCTTCGCCGGAACCTCGTCGGAGCGCCGCCTCCCTCCATGGCCGCCACCACTGGCCGTGTGCCGCTGCCGCCACCACCGATCGCCCCTCGCCGCGCCGCCACCTCCTACGGCATCGTCGTGGGGTAAGCAACCCATTTTTGTTGTTCGCCAGCCACCTCTCCCTTTTTCTTCTCTAGGCACCACCATTTCTTTTTCTTAGCTTCTGCTCGGCTGAAGCTTGAAGATGTATAGTGCAAAAATTATCTAGTCATGGCTTCAAGTTTGTACATACACATTTAATCTTCTAAAAAAATCGTCCTCTCACATGCAAGCTCCAAATCCATTGATTTTTCCTCCTAAATTTATATACTATTTTCAGTATTTATTTTGTAATTTTTAGATTTTATTTAATTTTTGTTAATTATTTGGTCCATTTTGCGCGTCATCGCCGCCACCGGCCGACTGTGCGCGTTCCACCCTAACCAAGGCGAGCATTGTGTTCCCCGCGCCCCCCCTTCAAATCGCCACAAACCTCACCCGTTAACTCCTCTCCGTTTGCCCGGAACGGCGATGTCACCCCGAAGGTCGTCTCCATTGCGTTCCGCCACCATCCCATGTCTCCCGGCCGAACCGTCTGCGGCGTTGGGTTCGCCTCGACATGTTCTACGTCATACTTCCTTGACATGTCCATAAAACTCTTTCCTTGTTCCCAGTCAATCCGAAACACAATTTCTAGTGAATAGTATTTTCAAAATTCTATCATTTCATGTGATTTTCAACCTTCCGGAATTTCGTTCTCCCTCATACAAACTCCGATTCTGTCGATTCAACTTCCTAAATTCATATAAAGTCGAGACACTCCTCCCAGTATTTATTTAATATTTATTTGGATTTCATTTGAATGTTATTTAAATTTGGATCGTTTACGCGTATAGATTTCGACGACTTCGGACGACCGGATTTCGACACCGTTTGAGAGCATCGATTAATCAAGCAAAGCAAGTTATACCCTTGATCATATTGATCCCATTATTTTAAATTATTTAAATTATGTTTTAAATTATTATTGCATGCTTATTTCTATTCAATGTAATTTAAATACCTGTTTTTAAATTATAGTTATGCCTAAAATCCTTTGTACTGCCAATATTGACATTGATTCACACACGCCTTGACACCTTAGATGAAAATCTAGTTTATACACTAGTATGAACTAGAACGTTTTGAGAAAGATTATGTTTAGCCATGCTTATACCAAAAATATTTGATTTGGGGAATTTCAGCCAAAAATCAAATGATGTTTAAATTGTACCCTTGACATTGCTGTGTCATGGGAGTTTTACAAATACTTTGAAAAATGAAATAAAAGTAAATGATGGTTTGGACTTGGGCGAATTGATTGTTTGGTGGGTGCAGGTTTATGCACGGGCTCAACTGGTGGGTTGAGGCCCAGGGTTCTATAGGTTGTCGCCTAGGTCAGTTAAGGACCGGCCTCTCAGCGTTCCTTTGCTATGCCCCTTCGTGCAACCACATGTCTTGTATGGGCAGGACCTGGCTGAATAATTTGTAAAGTTCTATCATGGTTGTTCCTATTGATGCGGTGGGTAGTCTCTCATGACCTTTGTTAGTCCCACCTGGTGCAAGAGGGGGCCTGAACCCTACGGACGGGTAGTCCAAAGGGGGTGAAACCTTAGCGAGGGAGGACTGTGGTAGAATGGCGCATCCTCGCACACCTACGAAAGTGTGTGAGCAGATAGTACAAGTTGATTATCTCTTTGTGGGTAAAGCTATACAAACTCTGCAGAATGTCAATCTATTCGAATAGTCGTGTCCACGGTCATGGACATGCTCAGCAAAGCTACTCAAAGTTAGACTTTGGTTTTGATTTCAAAAAATTGTTTTGTAAAATGGTTTATGACATGGATGGGTGTCCATGAGAAAAGTTATGGATTGAAGCCCCGGGTTAGTGCCCGTGTTTATATTGGTGTTAGGTTGGTGCCTACACTATCTTTATTAATTCAAAATCAATTTTAGATATTATAAAACTTGATCTTTTGAACTTAGTTTTGTATTTAATGTCAAATGTTATTTTTGCACAAATAACCCTATAAGCCTTCCTTTGTTACATTCATGTATGCATGTCATTACATTATTTGATCTTTTGTGTAACTTGCGAGCACGGTAGTTGTGCTCATACTTGCTTTATGCAAACAAATTTCAAAAGAGAAGGACTTTGCTACCGGTGTGGATCTCGACGACTAGGCCGCTACCCCAGTCGATTGCCTATAGCAGATCAACTGGACACTACTACGTCTTCTTCGTCTTCCGCTGTGTTTCTTTATTGTTGGCTCGTAAGCCTTTCTTGTAATCAACTCTGTTTATTAATAATGTTATGCGAATTATAGTTGTTACCATATTTATTTATTATGTGAACTAGCTACTGATTATGGGACTAGTTCAGAAATGCACAGAGGATTTGGGGGTGCTACTCCCGGGTCCGACACCCAAAGTGAAAGGAGGCGTTCAAGAGCTCCGAACGTCCCACGAGATCTGAGACGCAGATCTAAAAATAGACGGTCCAAGATCAACTTAGAGCTACGCATGCACGCACCGGGGTTTAGGTGCGTGGGGCCCACACGTCAATGACACAACTTAACACTACAGTTAAGCGTGCTTTAGGACAGTGATTAAAAGCTAATCATTGAGCTACAATGACTGTCCAAAACCGACAACAAGGCACGCTCTGGCCGTGAGTTTTTCCGGCCAATCGGCTGCGAAGGAGACCATGGCGGCGCCAGCCAAGGGGCAAAATGAAAACCTAATACTATTGCGCACTCACCGGTGGTCAGAGCATCGCCGGAGACGAGCTCATGCGGCAACACGACGAGGTGGAGCGGAGGTGAACTACGAGAAAAATGACAACGCCGATACAGCAAGGTTTTAAGCCATTTAAAGCGCACACTAGCATCAGTAGGGCTCAAGAACATTACCAGAAGGACCCGGATAGGACAAGCTTGCCGGAGTTGTGCCGGCGACAAAGCCTAGCACTGGAGTTGAGGAAGAAAGTGAGGAGATGGTGGCCTGAGCAAAAAGAAAAGGTCTAAGTGGTGTGGAAAGCTTCATTAATGCTCAAAGAAGGTACACGGGCAAGCAATTGAAAAGAGAAGGTCCTTACTGGAGCTGAGGAAAAAGGGGGTGAACTACGGTTGAAAAAGAACAAAACCCAAATTTGATGATTCCTGTGAAGGCAATCCAAAATTGAGTTAGGAGAAATGATTAGGGTGATGAGGGGCGCAAAGTGACATGAAAAGATAAGCAAAGGAACCACTGGAGCACCGACGACGATGAAGGATCTTGATGGCCGAAAATGGCGATTTGGGCTCTCTATGGTTTGAGCTCAAACGAACAGAGGGGAAACAAAGGTGGTGCTGCAAAAGAAAGCAAGGAGGAGATCAAGGTCTATTTATAGCCGGAGAGCAGAGGGCAACGCAAAAACGAAGCTCAACGGTGAACTCGGTTCACGCTCTGCCAAGGACGAGCTTGAGACGATGGGAGCAGTTAAGAACGACGACTTTGAGGGCGAAAGCACTAACAGCGAAGAAAACCAAGGCTAAGAGTCGTTGAAGGTGACACATGAGGGTGGAAATAGGAGCTCTTTCCCATGCCCTCGCACTCTATCACACACGTGCTAGCTAGAGGAAGAAGACGATAACTAGGACCGGCGAGGGCCCACACGTCATCAAGAGAAAACAAGGTGGCTCGAGTAAAAGAACGAAAGGGTTGGGTTCAGTCAAAAGGTTAGGGTCGGAACACAATGATAGTTGGATTAGAAATGGACGGTTCAGATTGAAAGTAACGTTTGGAGGGTCCGAACGTTCAAATCAATCCTGGCGGTCCAATCAAGATCAAACGGCTAAAACGAGTTGCTAGCTAGGGGGTTCCGATCGTCCACTTAAATCTGGACGGTTGAAAAGAAATCCAACGGCCCAAAAGGAAAGCGCCCTTTTGAATGAGCCCAAGTATGTTTAGGTGGTTGGGTTCAACCACGAGTTCGAGTCCGACTCAGACCCAAACAGTGGCTTTGACTAGGGTTTGAGATTGAAGCTGAAACTTTGAGGAGTTTTAAAATGGAGCTACACAACTCTAAAATTCCAAAAATTTTACAGGAGGTGCCCAACTCCAGGATTGATCTTGTATAAAAATTTTAGAGGTTTTCATACAAAGCATTTTTCTCCAAAAATTTCTCAAGATATTGATCTAGGGTTTGACCAAGAGTCAAACTGGTTTGACTGGCCTCTTAAAATTATCAAATAATTTCTAAAAATTATGAAATTTTTCAGAGGAGTGACACAGCTGCCTAGAACTAAGTAAAAAATATTTTTAGAGGATGATCACAAGATTATCTAGAAAAATTTCAAATGGGTCAAGACTTAGGTTAAAAGAAGCTTGTGATTTTGAATTTCCATAATTTCTTTAAAAGAATTTTCAGAATATTCAAACAACAACAAGATGCAATTTTTTTAAAAAATTTCTTCATATTTTCTTATATTTGAAACACAAACCAATATTTAGGATGTTACAGAAGGCGAAACCGTGCATTAGGGGGCACTGGGTTGCTACCAACCTCGTGATTAGTGGACAGGTGAGGCGCATCCGAGCTCAGGAGCCGCGGACAAACGATGTTCAGGGCAGGGTGTTGTAGACAGCCTTGTCCAGGCCATGGAGCTACAACCGAGGCAGGGTGTTGTAGACAGCCTTGTCCAGGCCATGGAGCTACAACCAAGGCGGAGTCCATGCCAGGGTGCTATTGACAGGCGCCGACTAGCACGTCCAAGCAACGGTGCTGCAAAGGTGGACACGTGTCGATGCGAGACAAGTCTGGGCGACGAGCAAGTGGAGGAGAAGAATGTCGGGCACGGAAAGCACAGAAATACACACGTGTCGGCTACCGACACGTCCGTGATGTCGTTTTTGTAAATACCGCGCTGAAACCATCTCCAACAATGCCATTTAGACCAAAAACTCCACAACTCTGCTCTATCACTAGGCCAGATAAGGTACCCCTTGTGCACCATTCTAGCCACGATCTTAAAGTAACTTGGGGCACACAGGGCAGGCAATGATGACAACAACGAAGTATTTACATGATGCACAAATAACATTCTCTACATTCAACAAAGCTACTTCACACTTTTGGAAGGATAGACCATTTTAACTCCAATGGCACAGCTCGAGCGTTTCACATAATATTATGTATGAGTTCCTTATTTTTCAACAAATTATATAGCACAGCAGAACTACATACTGAGTATGTACTTCGGGTTGCTAAATCATGAAGTCCCAAGGAGCTTCTGAATGTCATTCTGTCATAGAAAACATAGTAAACATGAGAACATGAAACAATGTATCAGTTCATAATGAAACGAAAATACGTAACTACACAGTTTGGCAGAGTAAAAACCTCTATCCTTAAAGGAGAAGTCGTTGGAGCATATCGCTCAACAACCTTGCCATATTTATTGACAAGAAACTTGGTGAAATTCCATTTGATGCCGTCACTGAGAAAGCCACCTTTCTGTGATTTCAAGTACTTATACAGCGGTGCAGCCTCCTTACCATTCACATCGACCTGGAAAGAAAAGGGAAGGGCAAAAAGTTTGCATTAACTTCTCACAAAATCCCAGGGTATGAATCAAATCTATCAACTTGTAGCTTACAATAAAAAATATCTACTTAGGTAAATAGTCCATATTACCACTCCATAGTTCACCATCTGAGGATACAGATAAACATAAGTAACGGTCAGTGAATTAAAGCATATTTTACAGTTGTCTGGTCCAGTCATATTACTCAGATCCCTACTAATGACGTGGTCAATTTATTGGCTATTCCAATCAAAGAAAGTGACTCATTACGATCACAATCTATTTTACAAGAAACCAGAATCATCTAGAAGCATATTTGGATATATAACAATTGGTAAGACAAGAAGACAATATCATCTAGAAAGCTATGAGAAGTATGTGGATATTTTATTTTACACACTTAAAATAGTAACATAAAAAACATTCAAAAAATTATAAACTTCCGTAACTATATACTTTGGAAGCAATAAATGAAATAAGCAACCACAATTCAAAGTGATTACCTTATCAAAAATAGGAAACTCCGCTTTGAATCTGGTACAAACTGTTTCTTGAATCTCTTCATTGCTGCCGGGCTCTTGACCAGCAAATTGGTTGCATGGAAATGCAAGAATCTCGAGGCCTAAATGCAAATGATAAATGAAGTTGAGTGAAAACAAATACATTTTGAAATTAATTTTCAGGTCAACTATGAAATTTCCAACGAGGAATAATGAGCAGACCTTTTTGTTTATACTTCTCATACAAGACATTGAGCTCCTTGTAGTTAGAATTTGTCAATCCACTACACAAAAATATGAAATAATGAACCACCAACATTAATAGATTTGACATTTGGGTAAAGAAATGATGACATAGAAATGTGTCATCAATCTCTGATGCATCTTGCACTCAGTCCCACATCAACAACTCCAATAGGGCGGAAGTGGCCATGTAATGAAAAACATATATGGAGACTGCAAAATCACAACATCATTCTAAAATCGAAAAATGGTGGACGAACTTGGACAAAAGCATTCGGATAAATCAAGACTTTCTCCAAAGTGTTATATACTTATATCTTAGATGCGAATGAGCCTAATACAGGCCTAAACTGACCATAATAGTAGCAAGCAAAACCAAGAACGAAACAACTAAATTCTAGTTGAATGAGTTTTGTGTTGGACAGGGGATGAAAGATCTAATCCTGAAAACACTGATTTATCTCATAAACTCGACAAGACCAGTTATTAAACAAAGATAGATAGATTGACAAAGATTTCATCTCAAGATAATGAATTAAATTTTGATAAACTTCACATCCTGTAAATCAGAATTCAAGACATGTGGAATATTAGTTTGAGATTGACAGCTTAGATAAGATACAAAACTAAAATGAAAGTTCAAAGTTTGGTTTAAAAATTACCATTTTGAAGCCACGTTAATAATAAGAAGAACCTTCCCAGCATACTCGCCCAATTTTACGTCATTGCCTTTTATATCCTTTGGAAGAATCGAACATCAGGAGATGAGCAGAACAAAAAATGCACTAAAATACACTAACAGAGTAAATTAAGCACACAAATACAACAACAACAACAAAACCTTTGATCCCAAACAAGTCGGAGTAGGCTAGGAATGAAACCTCCTAACTATCTGAAATTACGTAGTTGCAGAAATACTTTGAGCTGTTGAGCATATGCTCAATTACATTAACTGAAAGCAAACTACTCTCTCGTATTTCATCGCAACTTGTTCAAGCAGAATAAATCACAGTACCTCACAATTGTATAATCTATGTGACTGACAATATCGATACCATGTCTAAGTTCCCCCAAAAATGCCATCCATGCATGATGTCATCAATGGCATTGTGCTATGCAAATATACTAAAATAAACATTTGGTCGATCAGGAAGAGTGTGACAGAATTTGTTATTGCTATCTTCATGAAGAACTGTGGGAGAAATAGCCAAACAAAGGAACCGCATATTCACATACATAAACATCAAAGGTGCTGATACCAAGTTTAAGAGGAAACCACCATGTCTGAGGATCTTGAGCACAATTTGATTCAACCAAAAGTACACTGACTGATATTGTTATGAATATTATGTGTATGTATTCAGAGGCTCAATGAATAATATATATATGAGTATAAGAGGTGTATGCCATATACAGATAAGGCAATACAAAAGGTAGATAAGGAAATACAAAAGGATTCCTACCTCTAACATATCTCTAACAACCCCCCCCCCCCTCAAATGCAAAGTGTATGCAATAGCATTACATTTGAAAAGGGTTGACACTAAAATATAAAAAATCCGAAGTTCGAGTCTTGATAATGTCGTCATAGCATGCAGCTCTTGGAAAATATGTCGAGTATCAAAATATTTTCTCTCATCCGGGTCGTGCAACAGCCCATAAAGCACAAGGTGCAGGGGCTGAGAAAGTCGACAACGGCAACACGACGAAGAAGATGATGAAACCAACAAATAATAGAGAAAGCTGTCAAATTAAGCCGAATAGGAATAGGTGGAAGCATGATAGCGTAGATCTAAGCCCAAGACGGCGGCGACGCAGAAGAAGCGCGGCGGCCTTAGAAGCTCGGGACAGCTGCTAAAAAAGCGGCAGCATCAAAAATGACTTCTACGATCTGCACGCGGCTCAAAAAGAAGAGCAGGAGAGGCGGCTGCGGTCATGCATAAGGCAATTCCTATGCTTCTATGATTGATAATAAATTTGTGGACTCGCATGGCTTAGACGAACTCAAAGATAAAGTGGTACGGACTTGGATGGACGCAACGGAAGAAAACGACACAAAAGAATAAAAGACTCCAACGATAGCAGCAGTAGATACTCGCAGCAACAGAAGACCCATCTTAATTGCCATCCCAATATAGTCACAGCCAAGCCATCATCAACTCTCTCCAAGTCTCCAACCATCTCCCTCACTATGTATGCTTCTGATTCTCTTGCCATCCTCTCAGAGCCATCCTCACATCGGAGCCATCCTCATCCAACTTGAAGCAACTCAGCCTCCCCTCCACCGAAAGCTTCGAGCAGCGCACGAGCAGGTCTCGAGCGGCACGAGCAGGGCTCAAACGGCGCGAGCAGAGGAGCTCGAAGGACGGCGTCGGCGTCGGTGAGAGCAGCGGTGCGTCGGGGAGGACCGGGCGGCACCGGAGCAGAGGCGGCACGGGCGGCAAGAAGAGCTCCCGAGAGGAGACTGATGAAGACGAGCAGGCCGAGGGCGGCAGCCTTGGCCTCGACGTCGAAGACGCTGAGCCAGAGGTCGACGGAGCACGGGACGGCGACCCCCTCCCGTCCAGCGGCCCAAGAAAAGGAGGGAGGCGGCAAATCCGAGAGGGGAGGCGGCGCGGTCGGGAGCTTCGGGTGACCTGGAGGCGGCGCGGATCCGGAGGCAACAGCTCGGGAGGCCCATCGGTGGTAGCGGATCCGGTCGGTCCAGGGCGTCGACTTCCCGTGCGCGGTGAACTTCGAGGTCGAGGCGATCCGGGAGGCAGCGACCGTGGAAGCCATCGACGGCATCGGGCGGCTCAAGCAGTGGTGGGAGAGGAGAACTCTTAGGCGGTGCAGCTCGCAAAACCACATCGGCATAGCTCGCACGGGATCTTCTCCTCGGGGAAGAAGGGATCCGGCGCCGACGGGGATGCTGGATCCGGTGACCCACAGGGTGTCGTCAGTAGATCAATCCGGCGGCAGCGGAAGCAAAGCTTCATCTGCTCTGCACGAGGACACGGGTAGGACGGAGTAGCAACGACTCGGGAGGCCTGACGAGAGGCCACCCCCGGGAGCGAAGATCGGTCCTCCCGGGGGCAGCGGAAGACGAGCGGAGGCTAGAAGCTGGCAGCGGTGTGGCTACAGTAACCTTAATCCTAACCTTTGCTCTGATACCATGTTAATATTATGTGTATGTAGTTAGAGGCCCAATGGGCAAGATGTGTATACCATATATAGATAAGGCAATACAAAAGGTAGATAATGAAACACAAAAGGACTCCTATCTCTAACAGACATTACTCTTTGGCACAGCTCGATCTATCCACTTTACCACATGTAGAGGTACTCGTTTATACGATGTAGGCCACAATTGTAGTGTTTCTAATATTTTAAAATAATCATACATATAAAACATACTTTTTCACACAAGTCTAACAGAAAAGTTCATCTTTACAGAGACAGCAACAGACTATAGTTCAATTCAATGAAGAAAAGGGCATTTCAACACCACTCAACGAAAAGCTCCATCCTACGGTTTTACCATGGCGACATGATCCTCCTAAACTCCAACTACGGAAAAACACAGCAGAGAGCAGAGAAGAACATTTGTGTTCTCCCATCCACCACTAGAGAGGTCAAGCTCCCCATCATATTTATATTCAGATTAATCTAGCAAAACGTCTGTGCAGTACTCACTAATCACCTCAGTACACTAACAATTTAATCAGGAACCCATCAACGCAGGCACCATGGAAATTTCACAATAGAATGAACAATCTTGGCCACAAATCCCGTCATCACCAGCAAAAAAAGATTTTGCAAACTACAGGCCATCGGACAAGGTAAACCCAAAAAATCGGAATCTTTAAGTAACCCATGAGAGATAAATTAGCAAAAGAAAACACCGAGCAGATCTTACACCAGGAGCGAACAACTACTACCTTGACGGCGATATCGTAGATGGAGGCGGGCAGGTCGTCGGCCATGTCGCGGGGTGCCGCGGGGAAAGAGAGGGAGACGAGGGCAATGGCGAGGGCGAGGATGGCGAGCGACCAGATTTGGGGGCCACTTAAGCTGCTTCTTGTAGCGGCTGCTGTCATGGGAACAGAGGTAGGTGTAGAAGAAGTTGTAGCCTATGGAGTTAAGATAGGCACGCTGGGGGCTGCTTTGGTTTGACTGCTGTGTGTATAGTGTCAACTGTCAACACCGAGGTGCGGTGCCCATGGTCAATAAATTATCTGCGCAGGTAAGAGGTGGTGAGTCATTTTCAGTTCGTTAACTGCTAAGCTCAAAGGATTTAATTCGAATGGAAATTTCCGTATCAACCGCTAAGAGCATCTCTAATAATATATTTATTGTTGTCTTTTAGTTATATAACATCAATAAAATCTTACGTAGAGCAGAGAGAGAGGAGAGAGAGCACATGTTGTCTCTTTCTGAAGAAACGACTTTGCAAGCGAAACAAGTCATGATACATTAATCTACTCTAGTTGACATATAAACATGTTTCAAAGAAAAATTATAAAGTATAAATGTTGGATAATGTATTAGAGACTTTTGTTGGAGATGTTGTCTCTAAAGATGATATAGCATAGATTGAAGATGTCCTAACAGAACAGTATTGAAAAGTTCTAATAGAAGGAATTTCGAAGGAAAACCAGAATTCCTACATTTATAGGAATTTTGCACCGTAGCTGCGTTTGGAATGCGGGAAAGGGCGTAGGAAGAAGGATATAATTCACTTCTCATGGATTTCATAAGAATTGTACAATAGCCAAAACATATACTCTCAACCAAATTTTTTACATCCTTCGTGTACATCAAAGGCGAACTCATCCAAAAGGCTACTCTGGAAACTCATGTGTCTGCGTTCCTTTCCTATTCGTACGCATACATTTCTAGATGCGGCTTCCCTGTTCCGAAAATCATGTGCCGATCCGTGTTGCCTTAGTATCAAGGGCTGATATTGTTAGTGGTGGGGTCCACGTTCAGTTGTCTTCCTCTTCTAATCTGGAACAAAAAAAGAAAAATACACGTCGGCTGCCGAAGCTTCAGGTCGACCTCGGTGCATACGGCGGACAATGATACTTACGGCCGACAACACAATATACCATGACCCAATATTACAGTCAGATGATTGTCGGTAATAATCGGTGATCACCAACAAACTATCTGTCAGCAAAGGTATGCGACAGACTATATGTCGGCAATACTACATTGAGGGTCGGATGTCTGTCGGCAATTCTATCGGTAAGGACTAATTATGTGTCGGCAAATATTATTTTGTAGGTCAAATTATCAGTCGGTAAAAAATTTACTACTAATTATGCGTTGGCAATATTTTTAAGCGGGATAAGTGCTGTGGGCGTGCGAGTATGTGTACGTGTGCTGAAAAATTAGGCGGCAAGTTCAGGCACATGAGGAAAGAAATCCCTCTCTCCTCCTGTGTACTCTCGTCCCCCACAGAACCCTCTCCAAATAGCACACTCGATAAATCCCCAAATCCATCCAACTCCCCCAAATTCCCCAATCCTCCAGGACGTTGCCGGTCTACCCCAGCCTCCCAGCCACGCCCCTCGCCGCCTCCCAGCCATGCCACGTCGCCTCCCGGCCCAGCACCGCCCCTGCCGCCTCCCGGCCCCACCCTGTCATCTCTTGGCCACCTCGTCCATTGCTACCTCCCCTCTCCCTAGCCCCAATATCTTCTAATCCCCCACCGCAGCCACACCCCCGCCGCCTCCCGGTCACCCATCTATTGCCGCCTCCCCTCTCCCCAACCCTAATATCTTCTAATCCCCCACCGCAGCCCCATCTCCGCAGATCGCGTCCTCACCTTGCAAAATCATGGCCTGAACCGAAACTTGCGTGAGAGGCTTCCCAAGATGTTCATTTTCCCTTAATTTGTAATCGATGATTCATTTGGTTCGTTTATATCTTTTCCCCTTTGCGAAGCAGTAGGGTATGAGTGAGATTGTAATAGATGTTAGGTTCTTGCGTGCTTCCGTAAGAAAAGGTTCTTGCATGCTCAATTTTATTTTGATATAAATAATACCTAGTAAGAGTAGAAGTTTTGAAGCAACAAACTTGGTTTTTTCTTTCTTGGATCGAAAAGCATGAACCCCGGTTTCACTGAAACCAACACTTTTTGCTTTGTCTGTGTGATTCTTGGCTCGATTTCTTGCTATTGGATTGAAGCATGCATGCTTTGCTTGTATCTACTCATGTGGAAAGTTTGTAATAAATAGTGAGCCTTTCTTACTTATTCAGTATGGTTAGTCACTAGGGTGTTTTAGTTATTTACAGACATCATTTGCTTCTTGTTAGTTAAGTAATACTAGGAATTTCTTAAGCACATGCAACCCTATAATCTATCCTTGCGTTGATGTGTGATAGGTTATTCTTTTCCAACTTACGGTTGGTTCTTCTTCCTTGTCTGGATTGAGGGGATGGCATGCACACTACAAACCATTTGACCTAGCATTTCGATAACAACAACATTAGCAGTACTGGCATCTTTGAAGAGTGTTTAAATAGGTAGCGTACTCTCTTTCCTTAGTGTCCTTTCTTACTATGTTGTTACGATCATATATAATTGATTTGGGCATGAAACAACATTACAGATGTGTTCTATTGAGTTAGAATTCATTGTTGCTGTATGATTGTGTTTTATTTAGTTAATTTCTCGTGTGATTGTACTTTACTGGCTGCATAGTTTCTAGGACGAATTTTAGCTTGTTACTATTTATTATATGCATGTTGATAGTAACTACTAATCTATTCAGCTATATATATTGACAGTTTGACACTTATAGTATACTGAATTTGGATAGCTTCTCGATATTGCTAGTAAAGATGCATCATGGATAAAAGTTGGATGGATGAGCTTAGGTACATCACTATTTTTACAAATATTAGGTGTTAGCAGTAGTAAACATTTCAACTAACATGCTGCATATATACTGCATGTAAGCACACAAAGGTCTATTTAGATGCGGTGAGCAGATTCCTAGTTTATGCATTTAGTAATTTAGCGAAAGGAAATAAAATATTGTGCCCTTGCAGAAAATGTGTGAACTCTTTGTGGAGAGAAGCAAGCGAAGTGTGTGTTCACTTGATATGTGAGGGATTTCAAGAAGGGTACACAACATGGACTTATTATGGAGAAGCAAGCTCCTCTTTTCTGAATACTCATGACTGCGATGAGGCAGAGGTTGGGGAGAGTTCGGACGAAGATGATGAAATTTCCAATTTGCTTCGAGACTTAGCATGCGGTTTAGATGATGGAGGAGATTTTGAGGACAAAGATGATGTAGTGCTCTTCAAATGTGATTGGGTTGACAACTGCATACAAGACAAATGGGCGAATCCCGCACCAGTCACCGGCCCTTGAATCCCGCAAAAACGTGAGTTCTTGTGCTTGGTCGAGACATTTTCCCTTGCCATCTCGTCCATTCCTGTAGATATAAAGCCCCTGAGCGCGTCGCCATGGCTGCCTCACCCTTCGCAAGCATTTGCCTACACTCACTCTCTCTCTCCTTTAATCACCAGGAAGATGCAAGGAACCGAGTGCACAATCCGCCGCGGTAATAATCATCGCTGCCATTATGAGCTTCGAGCTTCATGGTCAAGCCCATTGGCTTCACCTTTCCATGTTCTCTCTGATGCTCCCTTGCTCTTTCCAATTGGAGCACTGGAATGTTGAAGCCTCTTCGCCCACGCCGTCGGCACAGTACCACCTCATGTCCGGTGAGTACTCCATCCCCTTCTTTGAGTCATATCATTCGCCTTGTCACCGTGTACCTCCTATGCTCAATAATGTAGCCGTTAGACCCCCGTAGCACCGCCGCTGCGTCGACCGTCTTCACCACTATCGGTCGATGTCACCCATGAGCTCTAGTACCTAGTACCTCACTCGTATATAGTTTGGCTTCTAGTAACCCGTAGCAATGAGTTTACACACAGCACAGCAGCGTCGCTGCCTCGGGCCACCTCCCGTCATGCTGCCGCCACCGTTAGTGTCACTTGAGCCCCTACAACCCATTTTACCAGACCCGACAGTTAGCCAAACCCTGCCTTGCCAGCAGCAAGCTCCTCCTGAGCCAGTCAGGTAGCTCCCTTATGCACTCCTCTATTCTGGAGGAGATGCTGACGTGGATGCCACGTTGGCGTCATTAGTGTTAATCGGTTTAATTCATGTTAAGTAGTTAGTTAATCAGAGTATGACATGTGGGACCGTAGTGTTTAAACATTAAATTATAATGGTAAAGGTTAAGTAAATAGTTCGTAGATTGAGTCTGTGGACAACAGTCTCTGACCGGTGGGTCCCCGGCTTGGTGCACTATTGAGTAGACTTGGTCCAATGGACCATGGCCCCACTTCTCAGCCTCGCGGGATTTTCCCTAGTTAAAAAAGAGAAAAAACTAAAAACCCAGTGGACCCCACATGCCAGTCACAATACGTTTTCCAAAATAAAACAAAATCCCAGTGTACCCTACCTGTTAGAAATTTTCGAATTTCTGGATTTTCTTCTCGATTCAAATTTTGGAGAGCTCGTTCTCTCTCGTTTTAAATCCAAATCAACTGATTTTTGTTTTTAAAATTCATATAGATTCAAGATCTTTCTAACATTACCAAAATCTTGATTTTTTGTGTTCATTTGAATTTATTTGTGTTATGGGGCTTTATTTGAAGTTGTTGTTTTTGCATTAAATAGATTTGAACGTCACCGAGGACCTCGTCACTACTTCAAGTCAAGACCAAGATTAAGAAACATCCACATTTGAGCATGGCAAATCCTTACCAATGATCATATTGAAACTACTTTTCAAATGCAAAGTATTTCGATTTAAACTATTACTTGCATGCTTATTAGTATTTATGAAATGCTGTGTCAAATGTTGGTACTTAGTTATGCCAAGTTTGCTTATCAACATTGAATCCCCTCCTTGATTATTGATACCCCTATACCTTGTGACCCTAAGGATAATTACTACATGAGTGGAATGCCCCATTATTTAAATGAACATGACTATTCGTTGTGCTTAGATATTGCTTAGTAATATAACATAAATAGGACATCACTAGAAATAGGAAAATGCAATTATAAATGGTGGAGGCTTGCGCGAGTGGTTGGTTGAGATGGGTGCTTCGTGTACCCAGTTGGTTCATGGTTTGTCTCGCCTAAGTCGATTAAGGACTAAATCATGTGTTCTCTTCTAAACTACTAAGCCATGCAACCATATGTCTAGTATGTGATAGACCTAGTTGAATAATTTACTGAGTCATTATGCTATTGCCAAATTACGAGCAATCTAGGTTGGGCCGTGTCGGGACCCAAAAATGCAATTTTAGACCCGACGAGGATTAAAACCTCTATATATTATCTTTAATATATAAAAGACCATACGTCTTCATGGTCGTAACCCTGAGGTGCACGACCTCACTGGTCATAGAGATTCCAGAGGTTACTTAATGGGTACCCTGGTCGGACGAAGGCCCAAGCCAAGCTTCCGACCAGGAGAACTGCTCGTAGAAGGTATGAACTAATTCCAAGGTATATTCTCTACCGTATGATGAATGGAACACGTGCATATTCCATACCATACGACGTATCTTATCCAAGACACACTAGTGAACAACTTCCATACGGTTATATGTTTCATAAACATATAACCGCCGAACGGTTGATTCCGTATCAACCGTCACTTGACTCTGACAAGACGCAACGCTTCGCATCAGGCGCCTTCTCTGGAAGTAACTGCCACCTCTTCGAGGGCTATTTAAAGATGGAACCTGGACGGATCAAGACAGGGACAAGACAGAAGAAGGAAGATAAAAGCACAAGCCATAGATTCGTGTAATAGTTCTGAGTTAGCAAGAGAGCAAGCAAAGTCCTTAGGGTATACCTTGTAAATTCCAGTTCATATTAATAAAGAGCAGTCCCATTATTCCCTGAGATTTCCCACATCACTTTCTCCTTTCTATTTTCGTAAGATCGACGTCTTGACCGTCGACAGCTGGCGCCGTCCGTGGGGATCGCGGTGTGGAATCTCAGAAGAATTTCTCTGCTCATCAATTCTTGATCACCATTCCCCGTCTGTGACCACTGATGCGGTTATAGCGGGAAGTTGGGATGAAGAAAATTGGTTCGACTTGGCGAACTACGCCGACCTCGACATGGATGCATGTATTCGTGCCATGGAGGAAAGCGGAATCTCTTCATCATCCTCCTCTCTGGCTCGCCAGGCGAAATCGCGAGCGACGGATGGATGAAGACACACCGCTACAATCGATGGCGGTCTCGGAGAAGTGTTTCCGACCAGTTCGAACTCCCAAATCCTCAGCAAGCGGCCCTTTGGACCGGCAAAAAGGTGACGAAAATTCAACACGCAACGAGGTTCAACATACCTTTGATGTGATCATGGTTGATAGATACTCACCAACGGCTTCTAGTAATTCCAGGAGCCAATCGACACCTGGTGACGGTGTCAATGAAACCTCCGTTGGTCGTAAACCAAGTGGGGATGATAAAGCTTAGCATTCGATCGCAATCGCCGGATCGGTGAGTCGCCGGAAACCTCGGGAGGTGCGATCACCGATCGCTCTCGTCGTGGAAGCTTCGCGCGAAGCTCGAAGGCTCTCCATCGATTCGGCGGAGCTCATCGAGAGGATCACTGCTTTGGAAGCACGAGGTCAATGCGATCGGAGATACGGATAACAATGCCGTGTGCGGTCCTCCACACATTACCTCGCCACCACGTCCTAATGGAGATGGTGCGGGCGGTCAAGCACCAAATGCGGAGGTAGCGAACTAGTAGACGTTCACGGTTAATATGCCTAATCCTTCCCAAACCAATGTGAGGACCGAGCAAGATCGACGGAAGATCGGAGGATGTAAGCCATCAAACACCTTCTTCTGGCATAAATTCCTTGAGACCTTCTGTAACTATACAAAACCTGCAGCGAGTTAGAGATATTTTAAATGCTTCTGACCTGCCTGGCGAGACTCCGGTTTTGCCCAACTCGCAGTCAAGTATCGGAGATTATCCAACGAGACAATGCGGCGCCTGAAGCTTATCGGAACGAAGGCACCGCAAAGTCAGACCATGACTTCATCACAGCATTCTTCCCGCAGCAGAGGCCTACATGGTCGTGTTGGGGATCAGTTGACACTGCGACCACCTCGACGATTCCGACCAACAAGTCACGAGGAGGAGATTATTTCAAGAATCTCGCCATCACTTCATCGAGGAACCATCGCTTGGACACAGTGATCTCCGACATCACCTAAGCGAACAAGCGGTCGGCGTTTCACGGCGTCCACGACCGGATCGAGACATTGGAGCATCGACAATCCGTTCCTAGAAATCGATCTCCAACCGATTACAATCCGGCGCCTTTTCAAAGAAGGCGCCACGAAACTATCACAGGCTGTCGAGCTTTCTCAGCAGGGCTCCAGGCTGTGCGTTGGCCAAATAGGATAAATTCAATGGGACCCAAAATCGGATATTGGCCAAATAGGATAAAGAAACAAAAGAAGACTCTCAAGAAAAAGAAGCATGGTAGAGCCAACGACAAAGAGGTTCTTGCTGTTCCTGAAAAATTTACCAAAGGAAGAAACGATTATACTGGTCGCGGCAAATCCAGAGCTCCGACCAATGACTATAAGAGAAACAAAAAATGGTGTCCTCTTCACCAGCAAGCAGGACATGATCTGCGCAATTGTCGCGCTTGGCAAAAGAAGCTGGAAGATTATTATGCAGGTAAAGGACCACTCCCGTCGATTCAAGAGCTCGGGGAAACGAGCTCCAAGAAGGACAAAGATGGCGATGAAGAAATGGAGTACCAAGAGCCTCAACACACCGTCGATGTGATCTTCGGCTGGTCTTCTTCGTACGAGTCCAGACGTCACCTGAAAGCCGTGGAGCGGGAAGTCAATCTTACCGAACCTTCGATCGCTGTTAAACCTTCAAGGTGGTCGGAGACAATAATCTCCTTCAGCAAAGAAGACTGCCCCATTCCTTCAACTCGACCAGGTAGGTTTCCAATTGTCGTTGAGCCTACTATTAATAACTGCAAGGTTAATCGGGTTTTGATAGATGGGGGTAGTTCCTTGAATATTTTATTTGCGAGTGCTTTGGAAGACATGCAGATTCCCAAATCTAAGTTAAAACCAGTGAAATATGCCTTTCATGGCATAGTTCCTGGGTCTACCGCTAAACCAATAGGGCACTTGTCCCTACTGGTTACGTTCGGAAAGCCTGACAACTTCCGAACAGAAAAAGTTTCATTCGATGTGGTGCACTTCGAGACTGCATACAATGCAATTCTCGGTCGTCCGGCTTTAGCAAAGTTCCTGATAGCCACGCATTACGGTTATCAGAGTTTGAAAATGCCGGGACCAAAAGGTGTAATCACGGTCCGAGGCGATCAGAAGATAGCTTACGCATGCGATCGGAAGTGTTTAGAGCTGGTCGATGAACTCCCGACCAGGGGAACTAACACCGTTAACATACAGGTCAAAAGTTCAAGGCCGAAGATGACACCGAAACCTTCCGACCAGATAAAAGAGGTACAACTCGACGGAAGCGCTTCTCCAGAGGGAGCCAAGATACTGGTCGGGGCAGGACTCGACCTTAAATAGGAAGAGTCGCTCGTCTCCTTCCTCCGAGCTAACCAGGACGTATTCGCCTGGCAGGCGTCCGACATGCCCGGAGTCCCCAGGGAGGTGATCGAGCATAGGCTAGCTCTACAGCCTAACAAAAAACCGGTCAAGCAGAAGCTACGGTGTTTTGCATCTGATCGAAAAGAAGCGATCCAGTCGGAGATTGACAAGCTTCTCAAAGCTGGGTTCATTCGTGAGGTCGACCACCCAGAGTGGCTCGCCAATCCTGTAATGGTTAGAAAAGCCAATGGGAAATGGCGAATGTGTATTGACTTTACAGATCTTAATAAAGCTTGTCGAAGGATTACTTTCCCTTCCTCGCATTGATCAACTTGTAGACTCTACTTACGGGTGTGAGTTGTTAAGTTTTTATATGCTTATTCGGGTACCACCGGATCAATATGAGTAAACAAGATGAAGAGAAACTTCCTTTATCACTCCATATGGTACTTCTTTGTTATGTAAAAATGCCATTTGGTCTCAAGAATCTTGGTGCAACATTCCAAAGGTTGATGCAAAAGACTTTTAGCCCTCAGATAGGTCGGAATCTTGAAGCCTACGTTGATGATCCGTCGTAAAAGCATCAATGCCGGTGATCATATTCTAGATCGCAAGAGACTTTCAATAACTTAAGACGTCATAACCTTAAGTTAAATCCAGAAAATGTGCGTTCGAGTTTCGTCGGAAAGCTTCTTGGGTTCCTAGTTTCGCTAGAGGCATCGAAGCAAATCCAACGAAAATCGCGCCATCGATCGGATCGCGATCCAACCACAAAGAAGGAAGTTCAGAAATTAACCGGTTGTATGGCAGCACTAAGTTGTTTCATAGCATGGTTAGGCGAAAAAGGACTACCTTTCTTTAAACTTCTCCGGAAATATGTGAGTTTCGAATGGACTAAAGAAGCAAGCAGTGCTTTTGAAGAATTAAAACGGTACCTTACAAGTCCCCCAATCTTAGTTTCTCCAAGATTGGGAGAAACATTGCTAATTTACGTGGCTGCAACGCCACAAACGGTTAGTGGTGTGCTGGTCGTAGAACGAGACCATGTTCAACGACCAATATATTACATAAGCGAAGTCTTGCATGGACCAAAAGAAAGGTATCCGCAGGTACAAAAATTGCTCTATGGTCTCCTTATGTCTTCAAGGAAACTAAGGTATTATTTTCAGGCCCACAAAGTGGTCGTACCTACTGGATATCCTCTTGGTCAAGTCCTGGGAAACAGGGAGTCATCAGGACGAATATCAAAATGAGCGGTTGAGCTTGGGGCGTTCGATCTCCATTTTGTCCCACGAACAGCAATCAAGTCCCAGGCAATAACAGAATTCATTGCCGAATGGACAAACCCTGAACCCACCCAAGGGCCCAAGTACGAGCACCACGACGAGTGGACAATGTACTTCGATGGTTCCTTGATGTTGCATGGCTCGGGTGGGGTCGTCTTGATTTCCCCTCGCGAACAAATAAAGTCGCCATTCGGTTTAACTTTCTGCTACTAATAATGTGGCGAGAATATGAAGGTTTCTTGGCGGACTTGAGCAGCTCGTTAAGCTCGGGTTCGCAGATTGCTAGTGAAAGGCAATTCTCAACTAGTAGCGAATCAAGTAGGGAAAGAGTATCAATGCTCTAGTACCAAGATGTCATCATATCGGCGAATGCGGAAACTCAAAAAGCATTTCTTCGGTTTTGGATCCAACACATTCCTAGAAAGGAAAACTTTCTGCGGACCGATTGGCGGATGGCTTCCACAAGGACATCCGTCCCGCCGGAGTTTTCTCGAAACTCGATTCACCCTCGGTAGTCGAGCCTTAGAGGACATAGATGTTAGCAAGGAGGTTGCACACCTTGAACTCGCAAACATGGATGCTCCAGCAGTCGATGATGGTTGGCGCCATCACGATCACGGTAGAGATTGGATGACATCGATCTACAATTATCTTCAGCATGACCTAATTCCAGAAGATAATGTAGAGGCTGATCGTATTGCACGGAAAGCCAAATCATACACTCTCATTGAACGTACCTTGTATAAACGAGGATCTCACGGAGTGTTGATGAGATGCATATCTCGCTCGGATGGCATTAATTTGCTAACCGAAATTCATGGAGGAGTCTGTGGAGCTCATCATTCCTACATAACTTTGGTTGGTAAATCCTTTAGGTAAGGATACTACTCGCCAACGCCCTTCATGATGCAAAAGAGCTCGTGGCGGTGCGTACAATGTCGGTTTCATAGCCGACAAGTACATCAGCCGTCTCAAGCTTTGCAAACAATTCCTCTTTCTTGGCCTTTTGCAACCTGGGGACTGGACATTCTGGGACCTTTCCCAAGAGCACTCGGGGGCTTTGAGTTCCTGTTCGTCATGATTGACACGTTCACTAAGTGGATCGAAGCCGAGCGATTGTAAAACTACAAGCAAAGCGCCAAGAGGTTCCTAATAAAAAGCGTGATTACACGGTTTGGTGTACCGATCGTATAATCGCGATAACGGTGCCCGTTCTCAGCGGCAATTTTCAGGAATTCTGTGAAGAACTAGGTATCAAGATACATTTCGCTTCTATTGCTCATCCACAGAGCAATGGAGCAGTTGAGCGAGCCAATGGTATCATAATGCAAGGGATCAAACGACGAGTGTTCGACCAGTTACTTCAACGGTCAGGAGCTTGGGTTCAAGAACTTCCTTCTGTATTATGGGCCGTTCGTACCACAACTAGTCGTGCGACCGGTGAAACACCATTCTTTATGGTTTACGGAGCTGAAGCCATGCTTCCTCCAGAACTTAAAATTGGTTCTGCTCGAACTGATTCCTTTTCCGAAAGTGATCAGTGTGAACGACGACTTGACGACATCAATTTCCTTGAAGAACGACGAAATCAAGCTTTGCTACGATCAGCAATCTACCAGCAAGCCATGCGTCGGTATCACAGTCGTAAGGTGCAACCTCGCAGCCTAGCTATAGGTGATTTGGTTCTTAGAAAAATTCAGAACCAAGCGGGTCGCAACAAACTTTCACCTAAGTGGGAAGGTCTATACACTGTGGTCGAAGTTACCCGACCAGGATCAGTACGATTAGCTATGGTAGATGGGCAAGTTTTGTCTAATTCTTGGAATATTGATCAATTGCGCAAGTTCTATGTTTAATTTCATGTATTTTATTTCCTTTCATTTTTTAAATAAAGATGTTTTTCCTTAAAAACGATAAGTATGGTTGTTTATACTTATTATTTGTTGCATCTGGTCATATGCCATACCCGTTGCTGGTTGGTCGGAGAAGACTCTTATTCTCTCCGATATTCCTTCTGTAGGATCTCCACTACTCATGGTTGCTGACTTAAATGTCACCAATCACACTGGTTTTAGCCGTGATCATTGCTTCAATGATACACACTCACGACCAGACATTCTTTTCTTAAAGAATCATACGAGTATAAGGAGTACCAACTCAGACGATTTACTTGGTTTTCGTTTCTTTCTTGAATTTGAAGACGGTTATTTTATTTCAACACTCTGTTCTACTCAAGTTTGGCTACTGATCGGGACACAGAAAGCCTCCTGGTCGAAGTCTCTCCTCTCTGCACGTGGTCCTGCCCACTGGAAGGAGCTTCCTAGTGATGATCCTTTTCCTACGATCCTCGCTGCCAGTCGGATTTGAGTATGAGCACGTTTCGCGAAATATTTTACAAATCTTCCGTTCTTAAGATTCGATACGACCAGATCCGAATATTTCCTAAACAACGGTACTTATCTCTTCATTTCGTTTTTTGCATACATTCTTAATGCATATCTTCTTATCAGCAAAATCCGGTCTTTGTTATATCTTCTGACTACAAATGGTATTTCATAGTACTTCGATAATGGGCAAAATCTAGACTAGCAGAAGTCGTCAGTTGGTTCCGACCACATGATTTCCTAGTATTTCCTAGATCATTGTCATACACATTATCAGCACTCTTACCATGGTCATTGTTATTACTCAATTTCCTGGTCTACTGCTTTCTTTTAGTAACGTTCATCTACTAATATAAGCAGTCGGGGGCTAGGAGATATATGAGTATTTAACAACATTGATAAGACAAAGCGAGATCTTGATAATAAAAGGTAAGTTTCATTTTACATAATCTAATATTCTTGTAACACCCAGACCCACAATTCCACGAATGCTACTAAACCACTCTCACTAGCCAATAATTTCAATTATAACTTATTTCGCAACATCTCTAAACAAGAAGTATTAAGCGGAAGCATAAACAACTAAGGGAACAAAGATAACGGTAACAAGTTCATTAATTAAACTACCTCTATCGATTAATCAAAGAATGGTTCACAAGTCCATCCTTATTAAATAACATAATCATCCACAAATATTTAAGCGTTTGGCTAGAATTTCATTGACTTTATTACTACATGAGTTGATGAACCAAGTGCATTATCAGTGGTGCCGCTCTACCCATCCCATGAATGCTCAACAATCACCAAAGGGGGAAGAAACAACAAGAGTGAGATAAAAATCTCAAGCAAGCAAAGCTGCTTAACAGGCTATTCAATCTACAAACAAATACACAACATCATTAAAATATCCATATGTCCACATCCATAATGTGAATCCACATTCATTTACAAGCTAATTAAACTACAGAGATAATAAGCATCAATATCCAATCCCCATAATGATCATAATTATAGCCTCAACCATAATTACTACCAATGATAGTAAAATATTAACAATTGAATCTTGATCAACTGCTTCATATTAATCACCACTACCACTACCAATGACAATAAGGTATTAACATGTTTTACCTCATAACTTTACTATTTCTCGCATCCACAATGCTATCAACAATTACCACAAGAGAGAAGAATCTCATGCCACAATCACAACCTCTACCATACCACAAGGGATGAACCCTATTCCACAACCACAACCACATTACACGTACCACAAGAGACTCTCATGAGTCAATTTCCACATTGCAACTATGAAGTTGCGTTTGTTTGCAAAATAACTTCACCTCAATATCTTGCATGAGTATGCAAATGATCTTTCCACAATGCAATGCATATGTATGCTATGCTCCACTGCACCTTTACCCAACAAGGTAAAGGTATGCATCGTCTTCACGGCAATGCACGATGTTGTACTGCACTGATCGCGGCTAAAAGCGCGACATCCACAATGCAAATGTCATGATATGTCATGAATGATATGATAATCATAAACCACAAGAATTTAACCACGAAGGTCAACAACATACTCATCATGAATATTTCTCATAATCCACATGTGTCTCATTAAGCACCATACCATTGTGTCATAAGACCATTACCACATAACCCACACTCGATTCACCAAGATCAAAATCAATCGATCTAAAGGGAACTCTACCACATAGACCACAACAAGATCATCATGAATAAAACCACAAGGAATTATCAATATGTCCACCTTGAGTTTATTTTCATATTTCGCATTTGGCTCATTAAGCAAATTACCACGATACTACCCAAACTCATCCAAACATAGCAATTGATTAATATCTTGCTACCACATTCATACTTAGAAAACATGTAACCATGGCATATCGTTCAACATTACGTCAATCATACATAGTGCAAGTAGTAAGAACCACGAGTTAAACCGTAGCACAACCGCTACATTTACTTGCCTTCCACGATGCGACGCGTTAGCGGCAAAGATGATACTCCTAAACCTGAGGCTTCACCTCCTAAACAAGTAAAATAACTTCAATAAGGACATAATATTCCCAGCGCTACTAATCGGCATTCTACATCGCTTACTTGACGACTCAAAGCGAGTTTATAAAGCTGAAACCGAAAAACAATGTTTCCTGCCATTTACTGATTCTGGACAGCAGCACGGTAAATGACATAACTCATGAACTGGAAGTCAAAAAGAGGTAAACCCAATTTCTGTAGATTCTTAACTGAATAATCTACAATACTCTAGTTGACACGATAAACCAATTCGGCCAACATATTAGGCTAACCATTGTCTGAACTTTCAGTACAGAACCTGCCTACACAATTGAACAGCAAAACTAAAATGACCATAACTTTTAATAGGTAACTCCGAATTGATCGTTCTTTATCAATCTGAAAAGCTTATCGAATTACCTACAATAACCTAGTTGGGTGAACTTTCAGATTCTACCAATTTCCATTTCATATTTTAGGAAATAACCAGACAGATTATTCTCGTCAGATTTCTGGCAGCAGATAGTAAAATGATCATAACTTTTGACTCAGACCTCGGAATCGAGTGATCTTCGCGGCCACTGAAAGATAACGACAGATCCCACATAACTCTAGGAGATGGAATCTTAAAATTCAGCCTCTAAATACACGAAAAAACCCACGCAAGGTACTGGACAGAATTGCATCTTCTGCAGCCCAACAATTATCCAACAATTCTAATCGGTTTCGCATCTACTACGGATCAAACAGCGGGGAAGGCATCTCGTTACCCTTGTAGAGCCCATGAAGATGCAGATCAAATCCACGAGGACCCTTCCTCTTCTTCTTCTTCTTCTCTTCCACCATGGCCAGCAGCACCCGGGCTTCTTCCTCCTTCCTTCGACCGGCATCAATGGAGGGGAAATCATCCGTGGAGGGGGATGGACAGCAAGGGGAGGTGCTGGACAGGAGGTGGATGGGGTGGAGGCGCAAGGGGGTGGAGGCTTGGAGGGGAGAGGAGGGGGCGGCTAGGGTTAGGAAGGGGGAGAGTGGCGCCCCCCCCCTATGGCCGGCCACCAAAAGGCCCCATGGGCCTCTAGCCCAGGCCCAGGTTGTCTGCTGTTTGCAGAAAAATCCTCCAAACTTCTGATGAATCACTATTCTAATTGGTCCCTCTCTCTAAAAAATAATTATTCTCTCTCTAATATTACTCAGGAGTATTACATCTCCTCCCCGAATTCTGTTCTTCCAACTTAAGCAAATTTGGGGTATTACATTCTTCCCACCTTAAAAGGATTCGCCCTCGAATCCTACTCTACAGACCACAAAGAAAAGAACAACAAGCAAAAAGCAACCCAAACTAGGAGTACTCACCAGCCTCGAAGAGCTCGGGGTACTTCTTTCGCAAAAGATCCTCCAGCTCCCACGAAGCCTCTCTCTCCGACTGATTCGTCCAAAGGACCTTCACATACTTGATGGTCTTATTCCTCAAGACCCGCTCCGACGTATCCAAGATACGAACTGGCCGACTCTCCACAGTGAGATCCTGCTCCACTGTGACCTGTTCCAGGTCAATCTTGTGTTCTGGATCCCGCAAGTATTTCCTCAGCATAGACACAAGGAAAACATTGTGCACACCACTCAATGAGTTTGGCACTCCAAACGATAAGCCAAACTACCCACCCGAGCAAACACTGGAAAAGGACCGAGGTACCGCGGGCTAAGCTTCCCGGTGGTACCAAAACGAACAATACCCTTGGTTGGAGACACCCGAAGGAGCACAAGGCTACCCACCGCAAACACCAACTCTCGGCGCCGAACATCCGCATAACTCTTTTGTCGGCCCTGAGTAGCCAACAGGTCCTGCCATTTTGGCAAAATTTCCCGCAATAACTATTAAGACCACTTTCTAAAACCATCCTCTTTCTTAAAACACTTTCCTCTTATTAGATATACTCAGGATAACACACTATACCCATTCTCAAGAATTTGATCACCAATTCCACTCACATAATTCTACTAGAAGCACAACGATATATTGTACAAATATAACCCAACAACAGGAGAGTAAAGAACTCTCAAGCATCACACTAGCAACCAGCTTTCCTTCAAAGGACCACGATCCAAAACAAAGGATTCACCACAAAATATTTCTACTCATCAAGTAGACAATAGGAGAACCACACCACGTAAGCTAAGAGTGAAAAAATCACTCGACGCATCAAAACAATCAATTTTTTCTAACTGGAAAAGACTACGCCTCAACATAAGTCAACTAAATTTGCAAATGGTCTCGCCATAAACACACAAAGATAAACAAGAATCAAGAGAGCATCGCACTACTTGACATAACAATAATTTCCCAATTAACAAACACTCATTTCTTAACATCAATGAATCGCTTGGCTCCAAGATAAACATTCTATTTAAAACATATCCTTCTCAAGGATTATTCCATGGAAATAATATATTATCCATTGTATCTTAAACATCGAGATATTTAAGGCTCCCACAAAAACATCACTAGACTACCACTAATAAGTCGTCATCACTCAACAAAAGGCTTCGCATCCCACAACAATTACCATGTTCTTAGAAGAAGAGGTAAGAAGAAATAAATTTCAGCATACAGAAAATGGTTGTCATCTCAATAGCCAAAAGACCAAAAGATTAACAAATAGCAAAGAGGTTGGAAAAACACAAGATAAGATCAACTGTACCTCAAATACTTATAGTACAACTTTTCCTTTCAATAAGAAGCAATTTTTCTTTTATAACAGCATCCCGCCAATTCCAACAAAGGATGCTTGAAGACCACAACACGAGATTCAGATGAAAAACCAAAAAGATCATTCAACATGTCGCTTTACTCAAAGCAACCTCGGCTATCACACAAGTCATAAGGTACAAAAAGATTTCAAACTGTAAATCTCACACCCTTCATTTCAATTAGTATTATGGAATTAACAAATTCCTTTATTTTTAAAACATTCAACACCATAATCACAACTACATGCTATCGATTGAATTCACAACAAGATAAAACATTCTTTGCAAAAAAAAAAAAAAAAAAAAAAAAATCAGCATATCATCCCACTCCTTCATATTTTTTCCAAAAGGAACACCATAAATCACTTCATCATGTTCTTATTATCCAAATAAGATTCCAACTACTTAATCTAGTTAAACCTAGTGCATAAGCCATCATATTAAAACAAACTCTTTAACAAGCTGATATTAGAACATAACAACCTCACAAAACATGCTAGTATGAATCTCTTATTAGATTTCATACATTTATCTCGTACTGATGCTCAACTCTAGTTTAGCAAAAAGTAATTACACTCTAGCCATTGCTGTCAATAATTGATTATTAATTTTTCATCAGCATAGCATTAATGATCCTATCTCTAATTTGCAATCTCAAAGACAAATAAAGAGCACAGATTCAATACTCCACCTTATGTTAAGATATTAAAATAAAATAACTTTAAACATCAACAATACCAGCTTTATAAGACCAGATTCCACAAGTCAATACATCAACCTTCATCCATTTCTTTATACATATTTCAACAATTTAGCGTGGTAAAGTTGCATAACTTTAACATTGTACATGCTCATCAAGTATGTAAAGAGAGAACATATTAAAGGTTAATCTTATTAAGGCAATATTCCAACACCTCCTTACTTGACCATCCCGAATGGTCAGATTAATTACTTAAGATCAATCAATCCAATCTATCCAACAAGTTGGGAAAATTAAACAACTACAATAATCAAAACAATTGTTTTTCATATTCTTTGATAAATGCATGAGTTCTACACATGTATCGCTAAATTCTTAGCCACAAATCTTCAAGATACTACAACAGACAACATCATATTAATCGACTTCACTTCTAAAGATGATAGTAGAAATTAATGATGTACCACACTAACTTTTCGACTTGATAATTCACAATCTACCAATTTTTACATAATTGCCACCTACTACTTAAACACAACAAAACATCATAAAGGGATTTTAACACTCCTTCTAGGAGAAATCAAACTTCAAAAGTCGAAATAACTCGGAAGAAATGCATAGAGCCAATGCTTCCACAAGTTAATGAACTTCTCACATAAAGCTTTGATTCTCTCTCAAAATAACAAACGAAATACAAGAGTCATGTTTTCCAAGAAGAAAGATGGAACAACACGGAAAATACCAATCTCTCCAAAAGCACTTGCTCACGAGCGATCAAACATCCCATCAATCGAAAAGAAACAATACTTGGCCTCAAGAACAATTGGAGGCCTAGTGACACCCAACAACCGCAATAAACAGCTAACCCGAGAAAATCATTAATCGCAATAGGCCAAGAATCGGCCAACATCAATTCAAGGAGGATAACACTTTTCTAAGAAACTTACCCATGACATCCGCAACTAAGTTACCCGAGGTAATCGCATCAATATCCCGTACCACGAATTGGGGTATAAGCGGCAATGCCCAAGGCAACAACCGCAAACCCTACCTCTTATCATTGACTATCCTCACTCATAGCGATCATAGAAACAACACATAAACATACAAGATTATCTCATAGCATGAATAATCAATATAACATGTCAAAGCATGCATGCAATGCTTGACCCATCCCATCCTACTGCACCAGGTGTGTCAATTTTAATATTTTAATTACCACGGACCTAAAGCCCGCTCGATACCAATCGTAACACCCAGGACCCACAATTCCTGGAATGCTACTAAACCACTCTCTGACTAGCCAATAATTTCAATTATAACTTATTTCGCAACATCTCTAAACAAGAAGTATTAAGCGGAAGCATAAACAACTAAGGGAACAAAGATAACGGTAACAAGTTCATTAATTAAACTACCTCTATCAGATTAATCAAAGAATGGTTCACAAGTCCATCCTTATTAAATAACATAATCATCCACAAATATTTAAGCGTTTGGCTAGAATTTCATTGACTTTATTACTACATGAGTTGATGAACCAAGTGCATTCTTGTGGTGCCGCTCTACCCATCCATGAATGCTCAACAATCACCGAAAGGGGAAGAAACAACAAGAGTGAGATAAAAATCTCAGCAAGCAAACTGCTTAATGTGCTATTCAGTCTACAAACAAATACACAACATCATTAAAATATCCATATGTCCACATCCATAATGTGAATCCACATTCATTTACAAGCTAATTAAACTACAGAGATAATAAGCATCAATATCCAATCCCCATAATGATCATAATTATAGCCTCAACCATAATTACTACCAATGATAGTAAAATATTAACAATTGAATCTTGATCAACCGCTTCATATTAATCACCACTACCACTACCAATGACAATAAGGTATTAACATGTTTTACCTCATAACTTTACTATTTCTCGCATCCACAACTGCTATCAACAATTACCACAAGAGAGAAGAATCTCATGCCACAATCACAACCTCTACCATACCACAAGGGATGAACCTATTCCACAACCACAACCACATTACACGTACCACAAGAGACTCTCATGAGTCAATTTCACATTGCAACTATGAAGTTGCGTTTGTTTGCAAAATAACTTCACCTCAATATCTTGCATGAGTATGCAAATGATCTTTCCACAATGCAATGCATATGTATGCTATGCTCCACTGCACCTTTACCCAACAAGGTAAAGGTATGCATCGTCTTTCTGACAATGCACGATGTTGTACTGCACTGATCGCGCTAAAAGCGGCGACATCCACAATGCAAATGTCATGATATGTCATGAATGATATGATAATCATAAACCACAAGAATTTAACCACGAAGGTCAACAACATACTCATCATGAATATTTCTCATAATCCACATGTGTCTCATTAAGCACCATACCATTGTGTCATAAGACCATTACCACATAACCCACACTCGATTCACCAAGATCAAAATCAATCGATCTAAAGGGAACTCTACCACATAGACCACAACAAGATCATCATGAATAAAACCACAAGGAATTATCAATATGTCCACCTTGAGTTTATTTTCATATTTCGCATTTGGCTCATTAAGCAAATTACCACGATACTACCCAAACTCATCCAAACATAGCAATTGATTAATATCTTGCTACCACATTCATACTTAGAAAACATGTAACCATGGCATATCGTTCAACATTACGTCAATCATACATAGTGCAAGTAGTAAGAACCACGAGTTAAACCGTAGCACAACCGCTACATTTACTTGCCTTCCACGATGCGACGCGTTAGCCGGCAAAGATGATACTCCTAAACCTGAGGCTTCACCTCCTAAACAAGTAAAATAACTTCAATAAGGACATAATATTCCCAGCGCTACTAATCGGCATTCTACATCGCTTACTTGACGACTCAAAACGAGTTTATAAAGCTGAAACCGAAAAACAATGTGTAACACTCCAAATATTTATTTAAATGAGAAGAAAGATTGTAGGGAGGAGAATTGAATAGAGGGAGTGGTTTTAACAGAAGTTCAGGGGGATTTTTGCGTGGTCGGAAAACTTGGGCTGTGGTGAAAGCCCACAACACCTTGGCCCATTAGGGCAACCATCCAAGTAGAGGGGGCAGCCATGCTACTGTAGCACGCCTGTAGCGCCGCCACTGTAGCAGCCCCTCCTCCCCATTGCATCTCCACCTCTTTTCCCCTCCCCTCCCCTTTGTGGCCGGCCAAGAAGAAGGAAGAAGAAGAAGAGAAGGAAGAAGAGAAGAAAGCGGGATCCCATCCGAGTTCGTGATCTTCAGCTGCGCCAAGGGTAACTAGCTTCGTTTGTTGTTGTGTGTTTAGTCGTAGATCCAAATCGAGTAGTTTTGGCAAGATTGAAGTCGGTCTGTTAAAGTTGCAATTCTGTCCAGAACGTTGCGCGGCCCGTTTCATGTGTTTAGAGGCCGAATTAGGAGGTTTGGTCTCCTAGAGATATGTAGATTTTGTTCTTAGCTTTCAGTGGCCACCAAGATCACCCAAATCCGATTAACGGTCAGGAAGTTATGAATTTTTTAGTATCGCTGCTCTGTTAATCTGTCAGTTTAGAACAGTCTGTAGAAAATGGGATGAATCTGCTAGTTAAGGTCGAAATCAGAGGACCTCAATATAACAAAAAAATGTAGGTAATTTCCATACCTTTTGATAGAGATAAAGAACGCAAGATTTGGACTTTTGTAGCAAAAGTTATGATGGTTTTAGTGATCTGTCCAGAGAACCCGACGTGATAATTGTTGCTCTGTAGGTTGGCTTGGTAGAGGTAGTAGTTGGCATAATCAAAAGGGCTCCCCAACTAAGTTTATTTAGGTAATTAAATTACCTTTCCAGAAAGTCTGAGAACACCTTATTTGGACCCCTGAGCGGAAAGTTATGTATTTTAGAAGTTGACTATCCGCAGTGATCACCAAAGCGATCGCTAGGAATTGGAAGATTGGAAAACACTTGGGAGTTTAGCGAGTTCGTTTGTGTTGTACTTATGCTTTTGGTCCAGTATGTTGGACTTAGTCTGGTTATCTTTATGTTCAGGTAGTAGCGTGATCCCAGGGCAGCGCCCTCTTTGCGCTCCACCGCTCTCGCAGTTAAGGCAAGTATTCGGGTTATAGCGTATTTTCGGTTGTATGATAAAATTGTTGTGATTGCTTGATGTAGCCTTGCACGAATGTTAGCGTAATGAGTTTTCCTTTTATCTTGATGAATGCAAGCTATGGTTAATGTTTCCCAGCGTTGCTAAATCTTACATGTTGTTATGTACATGTTAAATTCTTGGGTATGAAAGACGTGGGCATGGAGCATTTGCATGTTTCAAGCGTGTTGGATACTTGGTCATGTATGCATGTTTTGATATATGATAGCGAAGTAAGGTTGCTTACATGATAATGAGAATATGATGTAATCCCGCTTATGAATATGTTATCATGGCGCATATGCATGTTGAGAGCATACAGTGCCCCGGTCACGTGGTGACCAAGTACATATAGTTGAGGTCCCGTCATGTAGATGACGGGCTTGAGGTCCCACATTCGTGGAATGTGGGCTATGAATAAAGAGGTCCCCATCATTAAAGTGATGGGCAAAGGTCCCTATACATGTGATGTATAGGCTTTTGGTCCCCGTGCGGAGGCACGAGCAAGGTATACAATGACGGTTGTGTACCCGCATTACACGGTAAAATGCGAAAGAGATAAAGTTGAAAAGGTGCATTGCATTGGTTGCATTCACATGAGCATGAAGGCTATACTTTGGTGCATTGTTTATCTTGGATTATTGATGCTATGAATGATAACTTGCTTAGCCTTGTTGGTACTTGCTGAGTCTTTGGGCTCACTCTTGCTTTGATGTGTTTTAGGTACAACCGCAAGACCCGCATGCATGGGAGGAGTAGATGTTTGGATGCACGCACTACCACTCAATCTTAAGAATTACTTATGGATGGTTTGAGTTTGATTAATGTAATAATGAGAATAGCAAATTTTGATTATGTTTATGAGATTATCTGCATGCTTGAAAGAACCTGATTATGAAGGTATTGATAAATGCCATGATTAATTGTTGGAACCTCGGTATAGCTGACTATACAAAGGAGGTTTTGCCAAAAATTTGTAATTGATCTTAGTTTAGTTTAGTTTAATTTAATTTTAGTAGCATTCCTAGCTCATGTCGGTAGGGTGTTACTGATTGGTATCGTGAGCGGTGTAGGTCCGTGGTGACTAGATTAATTAAAAATTTGCGAATGGCTAATCAACTTAAAAGTTTGACACACTTTGGTGCATGATGGGTGGGGTTGGGTTATTGTATTACATCTATGGTTCTATTATATCGCATTGATAATTGTTGATATGAATATAGTAAGATTGCTTATTAACGATTATATGATTGTTATATGTGAGGATAATAGATGTTGAGAGGTTGTGGTTGTGGCCTTGGGTTTTACCAGGTTACACCACTATTTGTAGTAAGAGATTAGTGAAGTGGTTACCTCAGATATCTTAGTACAAGCGTGATAGTGAGTATCATTAGAGAAGTTGTTCTCTTCCTTGAATTTGAATTTGGTTAACTCTTGTCCAGTTGGGCTTGAAAAATTTCTCTTGGGGTTAGTAGTTCTTATTCCACTCGATTTGTTTCCATTTATTTAATTTGAATCTTAAAATGAACATTGTTTTTTCGAACTATTGAGCCGCTTGCGGTTGATGAACCTTCTTTGGATAGTGGTTGCAATGCAGTCGATGGGTTTCAATTGGTTTGTATTTGTTTTACAGAGCAAATATTATCTTTTCTGACTCTTGAGCTATTCTTGCTACTTGTAAACGTTGTCATTGGCAATATTGTTCCTCTTCAGGAGAGTTCTACCTTCTTGTTGGCAAACTTGACCCATTTATTCGCTTGGAGTTTTTATGATGGAAGATATCATTTACCAACTCCATTGAAGTATGTTTCGACTTTATGCACTTCTTTTGGAGTAGTTGGAATGTTGAAATTTCGTGCATCCTCTTTGAGAAAGAAAATATCAAAAACTATTTTGAAATATTTGTTGTGTTATGTGAGAGGTTCCACGCATAAAAGATAAATTGATAATGTATGAGTTATCAAGTTGGGTCTGTAGTTTGATGCGTAATCGATCTTAACCAAGATCCTTGGAAGTGAAGTGAAAGATTTGATGTTGTCATGGAGTAGTTACATGATGAACTTGTTTAATGGTATGACTATACATACTAGGAATCCACAATTATATTAAGAAGTGTGAGATATTAATGATTTGGTCTGATCATAGGATTGTGGAATTTGGTAAATTTATTGGATAATTTGGAGTAATGTGTTCCAATGGATTAATCTACCTATTAGTGATGGTCATGTTTAAGGATGTGATTGAACAATGACTTACAGTATATCAATCCAGTAATTTTCATAAGCTGACAACTTGATGATTATACTAAATTGCTAGATTGAAACATGTATATCGGATTAGATGAATGTTGAGGTAGTACCTTGCAAAACCCGGTGTTTAAAGGAGATGATGTTATTAAATCCTTAATTAAACTCTGAGCATAAAATGGAATGTTGACTCTGTGTTTATAAATGGTTATATGACTATAAATAGCAGTAGGACCCTATTTTGTATACGTGATAGAGACAATTGTCAATTGTCAATGATAGTTGAAGGGTGTTTCTTTTGGAAAGATTTATGATGGGATAAGAGGCTATGATGATTCTCGCTAGGAGTGTATTATTTCATTGTTAGTGAGATTGTCAGTAAGGGATTATGATGATACTATTGAATGTTTGGTATAAGGGAATTGGATCGCTTCTTTGACATTGATTAAATGAAAATGCTTCTAGTCACGCGTTTGTAATCTTTCAGACCTCATGTTGATGTGGTAGCTGAAATTGTTTTGAACAAAGTGACGTGCTGAGAGGTTTTATCGGTTCCTAAGTAGTTTATGTGTTGTGGACTTGAAATCTATTCTTGTTAGTGTTGGCATGGTGATGCTGTAACCAACGGAAGTCGTTTTCTTTGTTAAAGGAAAGAGTGAAGTAGGAGTATTTCAATTTGAAGTCAAGCTTTGTAACTTGCAGTTTATCGATTCTTGCCTAAGCTTTTTGTTTGCCCAACAGAGTTTCCTGAATCCCAAAACCAATGTTTTATTCTCGTTTGAGGTTTGATACACTTTGCTTGTGGAACGTGTGCCCTCAACTATGATCAGCTCTTTTGTTTTTTAAGATCTTTTCTATTTGATTGTTTCTCTTGAACTTGTAACTATTGTAAGTGGTAATGTTTTTCCTATATGCTGAAAATGATTTATGTTTGCCTCTTTTTCTAAGAAAGGGTTAACTGAATGTATTGTAAAGTCCCTTCGGTTGTGAATTGGCAACTAGATAGTGGTGGTCTAGTAGATGATTTTGTGAACCTTTATGTGTCAAGTTGTTTGAGAGGCATTGAGTAAATTGATTTATTAGATTAATCCTTGGAGAGAGTTCGATTTAAATAGAATGTTTGTCTTTGGAGCTAACTTATTACGTGTCGCAACTAGTAGAACCTATAAAGGGATGTGGTCCAAGATCTTTTGTTCATTTTGACAGAACATTAGAATTAGAAAGTATGAAAATCTTGACCAAATTTATTAGAGTATCGCAATTGGGTACTCGGTAAGATTGTGTAGAAGAATTATGATGGTGTGGCTTAATGAGAGTAGCGGTGTGGAAAAAATTATAATCGTCGTGTTAATTAACGGGATAGCAGGGATTGTTGAGCTATTGTCAAGCATGACTCGGCCTCGGTGAGTAACCCTATGGGAGTTAGATTATCTCTAAGGATATCTTGGTCAAAGAATATATTTATTTATTAATGTTAGTGATTGAGTATGTTTGAATCTTGGTCAATTAGTGAGGGTATTGCGAATGGGTATATTGTGGTCATGTAGTGAAAATTAATTGGTGTGGTTGAGTGAAGGTCAAAGATTGGTGAAATGAAACGCCTTGGCGGTTACTTGGTTAGTGAGGAATATTGATATTAATGACCGAGGTTATTGTTGAGTGTGTGAAAAGTTAGTAAAAGAATTTGAGGATTTCCTATCGATCATACCAGAAATTCATTATAGGAGACTTGGAGGTTAAATTTGGACTTGCCTTTCTATGCTAGGACCTCAGCGGCCCAATGTTATGTGTAGAATAAGAAGAACAAAAGTGGATTCGAATAGTATTGATCATTGATAGAATCCTTGGTGTAGTAAATGAGTATGTGCTACTGAGAATTTCAAGTTGATTATCTTTAACGAAATGAGGTGATGTGGTTGCGGTGAAAAATCTTTATTGAGGTGTTGGGAACCAGTTGTCAAAAAATAATTCCTTTGGTATAGGAGTGGACTAGAGAATCCTTGTGTGGATTAATAGAGTCCCCCTAGATAAGTGTGGTTGTTCTTTCGGTTTGAGGATCATTTTGGGCTTGTCGGTTAAGAGGAAGGAGTAAGTTTGATGATTTGGAAATCCAAGATTTTGGAGAATGTTTATTTCTTAAAAGGACATCTCAGAAAAGAATGTTTTCTCCAGTAGAGAAGTGTTCTATTGGTTCTTGTTGGAGTTGGGTTTTTATGACGGAGAACACTTACAGTTTGAGTTGACCCTATGTCGGCAAGGCGGTTCCTTCCCGATCAGGAAAATAAATGAAGTGTTTGATTTGGGCATTCCAACAATTTCTCTTTTGACTTATGTGGTGTTTATTTGCAAACTGCCTAATTGGAATGTGAAAAGATTTTCATGATGAATCTTCAATTTTGGATTTGAGTGTTTTTAGAGGAAAGTTGGTTAATAGTGGGTGGCATTGTGAATTTTTTTTTTCTGCTGAGCTCTGATTATTAAAGTTTGTTTAAAATAAGTTGTGTTGCGCGTCCCTGCTTAACAAAGGTTCTCCTTACTAGGATGAAGAGGTCGACTGAGAGATGAAACAAGAGTTACATATGTTTATGTTGAAGTTCTGTGGTTTGGTCTCCAAAGGGAATGATAGCCTAGAGTATATTTGGCTTGTTCGGAAGTTGCAGGGGATTTTGGAAGATAGCAATTCGCTAGAATTGTCTCGAGTCCTAGAGCGCGGTATATAACGTTTGTATGACCGGTGTTGATATAATGCTTGAGGCATTTGGAGTGTGAGGTTTCATAAGAGCATTGACCGATGAGTAATACCGCATCTTCGAGTCATGTCCGTTGAGTGATTACGGTTAGGTCGATGCAGTGATGAGGTATAATACATTAGTTGTATCAAGGTGCGTTAGTCCCAAAAGTCCGAGAGGAAAGCAATTTGGGAATTGAAGTCTCGCATATGCGAGCAATATCGAGAATTGTTCACAGTGTGTGGTATTGTTGGTAAATTCTAGTTGTGATTGTTCTTTGGTGTAGAGCGTGGTTAGAATTCGGTCGAATTCCATTTAAGGGGGGTAGAATGTAACACTCCAAATATTTATTTAAATGAGAAGAAAGATTGTAGGGAGGAGAATTGAATAGAGGAGTGGTTTTAACAGAAGTTCAGGGGGATTTTTGCGTAATTCGGAAAACTTGGGCTGTGGGTGAAAGCCCACAACACCTGGCCCATTAGGGCAACCATCCAAGTAGAGGGGGCAGCCATGCTACTGTAGCACGCACTGTAGCGCCGCCACTGTAGCAGCCCCCCTCCCCATTGCATCTCCACCTCTTTTCCCTCCCTCCCCTTTGTGGCGGCCAAGAAGAAGGAAGAAGAAGAAGAGAAGGAAGAAGAGAAGAAAGCGGGATCCCATCCGAGTTCGTGATCTTCAGCTGCGCCAAGGGTAACTAGCTTCGTTTGTTGTTGTGTGTTTAGTCGTAGATCCAAATCGAGTAGTTTTGGCAAGATTGAAGTCGGTCTGTTAAAGTTGCAATTCTGTCCAGAACGTTGCGCGCCCGTTTCATGTGTTTAGAGGCCGAATTAGGAGGTTTGGTCTCCTAGAGATATGTAGATTTTGTTCTTAGCTTTCAGTGGCCACCAAGATCACCCAAATCCGATTAACGGTCAGGAAGTTATGAATTTTTAGTATCGCTGCTCTGTTAATCTGTCAGTTTAGAACAGTCTGTAGAAAATGGGATGAATCTGCTAGTTAAGGTCGAAATCAGAGGACCTCAATATAACAAAAATGTAGGTAATTTCCATACCTTTTGATAGAGATAAAGAACGCAAGATTTGGACTTTTGTAGCAAAAGTTATGATGGTTTTAGTGATCTGTCCAGAGAACCCGACGTGATAATTGTTGCTCTGTAGGTTGGCTTGGTAGAGGTAGTAGTTGGCATAATCAAAGGGCTCCCCAACTAAGTTTATTTAGGTAATTAAATTACCTTTCCAGAAAGTCTGAGAACACCTTATTTGGACCCCTGAGCGGAAAGTTATGTATTTTAGAAGTTGACTATCCGCAGTGATCACCAAAGCGATCGCTAGGAATTGGAAGATTGGAAAACACTTGGGAGTTTAGCGAGTTCGTTTGTGTTGTACTTATGCTTTTGGTCCAGTATGTTGGACTTAGTCTGGGTTATCTTTATGTTCAGGTAGTAGCGTGATCCCAGGGGCAGCGCCCTCTTTGCGTCCACCGCTCTCGCACGGTTAAGGCAAGTATTCGGGTTATAGCGTATTTTCGGTTGTATGATAAAATTGTTGTGATTGCTTGATGTAGCCTTGCACGAATGTTAGCGTAATGAGTTTTCCTTTATCTTGATGAATGCAAGCTATGGTTAATGTTTCCCCTGAGCGTTGCTAAATCTTACATGTTGTTATGTACATGTTAAATTCTTGGGTATGAAAGACGTGGGCATGGAGCATTTGCATGTTTCAAACGTGTTGGATACTTGGTCATGTATGCATGTTTTGATATATGATAGCGAAGTAAGGTTGCTTACATGATAATGAGAATATGATGTAATCTCGCTTATGAATATGTTATCATGGCGCATATGCATGTTGAGAGCATCAGTGCCACAGTCACGTGGTGACCAAGTACATATAGTTGAGGTCCCGTCATGTAGATGACGGGCTTGAGGTCCCCACATTCGTGGAATGTGGGCTATGAATAAAGAGGTCCCCATCATTAAAGTGATGGGCAAAGGTCCCTATACATGTGATGTATAGGCTTTTGGTCCACTGTGCGGAGGAGCAGAGCAAGAGTATCTGACGGTTGTGTACCGCATTACACGGTAAAATGCGAAAAGAGATAAAGTTGAAAAGGTGCATTGCATTGGTTGCATTCACATGAGCATGAAGGCTATACTTTGGTGCATTGTTTATCTTGGATTATTGATGCTATGAATGATAACTTGCTTAGCCTTGTTGGTACTTGCGAGTCTTTGGGCTCACTCTTGCTTTGATGTGTTTTAGGTACAACTGCAAGACCCGCATGCATGGGAGGGAGTAGATGTTTGGATGCACGCACTACCACTCAATCTTAAGAATTACTTATGGATGGTTTGAGTTTCAGATTAACTGTAATAATGAGAATAGCAAATTTTGATTATGTTTATGAGATTATCCTGCATGCTTGAAAGAACCTGATTATGAAGGTATTGATAAATGCCATGATTAATTGTTGGAACCTCGGTATAGCTGACTATACAAAGGAGGTTTTGCCAAAAATTTGTAATTGATCTTAGTTTAGTTTAGTTTAATTTAATTTTAGTAGCATTCCTAGCTCATGTCGGGCCGGGGTGTTACACAATGTTTCCTGCCATTTACTGATTCTGGACAGCAGCACGGTAAATGACATAACTCATGAACTGGAAGTCAAAAAGAGGTAAACCCAATTTCTGTAGATTCTTAACTGAATAATCTACAATACTCTAGTTGACACGATAAACCAATTCGGCCAACATATTAGGCTAACCATTGTCTGAACTTTCAGTACAGAACCTGCCTACACAATTGAACAGCAAAACTAAAATGACCATAACTTTTAATAGGTAACTCCGAATTGATCGTTCTTTATCAATCTGAAAAGCTTATCGAATTACCTACAATAACCTAGTTGGGTGAACTTTCAGATTCTACCAATTTCCATTTCATATTTTAGGAAATAACCAGACAGATTATTCTCGTCAGATTTCTGGCAGCAGATAGTAAAATGATCATAACTTTTGACTCAGACCTCGGAATCGAGTGATCTTCGCGGCCACTGAAAGATAACGACAGATCCACATAACTCTAGGAGATGGAATCTTAAAATTCAGCCTCTAAATACACGAAAAACCCACGCAAGGTACTGGACAGAATTGCATCTTCTGCAGCCCAACAATTATCCAACAATTCTAATCGGTTTCGCATCTACTACGGATCAAACAGCGGGAAGGCATCTCGTTACCCTTGTAGAGCCCATGAAGATGCAGATCAAATCCACGAGGACCCTTCCTCTTCTTCTTCTTCTTCTCTTCCACCATGGCCAGAAAGACCGGGCTTCTTCCTCCTTCCTTCGACCGGCATCAATGGAGGGAAATCATCCGTGGAGGATGGACAGCAAGGAGGTGCTGGACAGGAGGTGGATGGGGTGGAGCGCAAGGGGGTGGAGGCTTGGAGGGGAGAGGAGGGGCGGCTAGGGTTAGGAAGGGGAGAGTGGCGCCCCTATGGCGGCCACCAAAGGCCCCATGGGCCTCTAGCCGAGCCAGGTTGTCTGTTGTTTGCGAAAAATCCTCCAAACTTCGATGAATCACTATTCTAATTGGTCCCTCTCTCTAAAAAATAATTATTCTCTCTCTAATATTACTCAGAGTATTACATCTCCTCCCAATCTGTTCTTCCAACTTAAGCAAATTTGGGGTATTACAATTACATCCATTTACATGTTGGGACCACCAAACTGGTCGCTATGTGATGGAGATCCGACTTCCATTTCTTCTCGCAACTTTCTCTCAGAGGTCTTACTTCCTCGAGAAGTTTTGTTGCTTCACTTTGAGCGCATCAAGTCCTCTTCCATAGCTTTAAGACTAACAGAGGGGTCGGAAGCCTTTAGTTTTGCTAAAGCAACACTAACTCCAGTTATAATAGCTTCCTTCATTGTGTGGGTATGGTTTTCCCTCATGGTTTTGAGTAGGCCTTTCAGATCTTCCAGAAGTTGACCAAAGTAGATCATCTTTTCCGTTGGATCTCCTAATGAAGGCAAGCTTGATCCTGATCCCATATCAAAGATCATTTTGTTAAGGGCCATGATCTTCTCATCAAGGCCAAATACAAGGGCTGCCTTTTGGCCACGCTCAAAATCGAGGGTCTTCTCCGCTCGTTCAAGTGCTTCAGTTTTTTCTGCACGAGTAGATAAAAAATTAATGTACTCTTTACAATTGGAGTTATGGAATACTGGATTAAGTCTACGACCAGTTACCTTTGATTTTCTTCTCACAAGAGTCGAAAACCTCCTTTTGCCTGGTCATCGCATGTTCGATCGACCGGTCTTTATTCTGATTTTCTTCCCTCAGTTTTATTATTATGGCTTCTTTAGCCACAATCTCTTCTTTAATTTTCTCTAAATCTGTCAAATATGATAGAAAGAGAAGATTAAACTATAAAGAGAAATAAGATAATAAAACCTAGGAGGTCAAAAAAGAGAAATGTTCTTACTTCTCAGATCGGAGTGTTTTTGCTCCAAAGTTTTTATTATTTGAGTCATCTCCGACCACGAAGATAGTTTTCACCATGTGCTACAAATACAAAAATCTCTTTCTTTGATAAGCTCTTCAAAAGAAAGAATTGTAAAGATGGTCGTAGAACACTTACCCGAATTGCTATATCGTTATATTCGGAAAAGATTGTATCCGGACCAATCTCGGCTTGATGGTCCGATATCTTTCCCCAGGCTTCATCAAGTTCCTTATCCTCGATAAATCGGGGAGAAAAAGGGAATTTGTTAACCTGAGAAGTATTTCCTGGAGGAGGTGGAACCTGTTGAGGGACTCTGGGGATGACTACCTCCGGAGAAGGAGTAAGGATTACTAGAGGATCCTGAGCAGATGCTGAAACCTGCTCGGGGGCTTCTTTCACTACTTCATCCTCGGTAGATTTGGCTTTAGGAGTATCCTAATCAGGAACCTCCACGACCACCTCTTCCTCAGGAACCTTTTCCTGAGGGGTGCTCTGGTCGGACACGATCGGAACACCAGAAGATCTAAAAACAAAGAGAAGGTAAGGAAGATCCAAGGTATGTATAAATATGACCTTTTCATTTAATATATGTACCTTGTTGATTTTCTGAATTTACCCTTATAGCGCATCGAACTAAAGTTCGTTGCGCTAGCCTTCCTCTTCCTGTCAACTGATCTCACCGGTTCTAAACCGGTAGGGTTGACTAGGTCTTGCACATCCACTGATCGGAAATCAGAAGCGACATCCACGACCATTTGGTCGAGGTCCCTGATTGCCGGGTCAGTAGGTGTAGATTCGTCGACCTCCACAACGATGATCTCAAGAGTAATCGGAGGGTCCTCGATAACCTTCTTTGGAAGGTACGACGACCGCCTAAATTCATCATCAAAGATAGTTAGGCAATAAACATAATTTATCCAAAATATTATTTGTGTTCGGTCACCTACCTCTGGAAGACTGACATCCTGTGTGGTCGAAGGGGAGATCGGATCATCAATTGGCTCACATCTTTCAGTGACCTCGTTGATTCTCAACCCAACCGACTACACATCAAAGAGGATTTATGGTATACCGATCAAAAATAATATGTACGATAACAAGACAGCAGTTGATGTTTTTACCTTAAGTCTTTCAATCCTTTCTTCAGCGGAAACGACCGCTAAGATCCGAGGAAAACTAGCCTTGTCGCCAGGCTCTCCAGCGCAGATCATCTTGATCTGGATTCTAATATCATCAGAAGATAGAGCTGTAAAGGTAAAATGAAAAGATTTAAGGATACGGATATAATCAACTAAAGTAGGTAAGAAAACTGGTCGAAATCATTAATGGCTTACCATCTTTGGAGTCTCTGGTCGTATCATCATGACCAATGTACCAGAGCATCTTATGTGCTCGGGCCTTCAAAGGACTAACCCGGCGTGTGGAAAAATCCTTCACCACATGCCAAGATGTTAGACCTTTGACACTAAGAAGCTTGATTGCTTCAGCCCATTTTCCTACGTTTCCCTCTTTCTCTGTAGAGGAGCGCCATCTGGGATTCTCGACCGCTTTCTTACCAGAATAATAAAGGCTGTCTTTCTTCGTGATCTTCATATAAAACCAACTCTTCTTCCATGACGACCACGAAGATTTTGAGTACATAAAAATGTACTTATCAGCTTTTCCGTCATGGAGGCGCAAGGTGCATTCTCCAGGCGACCCAATCGCCTCCCCCGACTTTGTCATCCTGTAGTAGTACCTGAAGAGATCCAGATCTGCTGGAATCCCCAAGTACGCTTCGCAGAGATACACAAAGATGCTGAGATTGGCGATAGCATTGGGAGCAAGATTCACCAATTCAACTCCATAATACTCCAAAACTTTGGGAAGGAAGGAGTGAATTGGTAGCCTAAATCCGCATTCGATATATGCAAGAAAAACAGGAATTTCTCCATCTTCGCTACTCGGGGAATGTTCTCCGGCTGCGGATCTCCAAGAAATCACATCCTTGCTGGGGAGCATCCCGATCTTCTCCAGATTCTCCAACTTTTTCTCACTCAGGTCGGAAACCGACCAGTTGGTGATTTGGTCCAACATGGTTAGGTTCTTTTTGGGTGAGGAAAGCAAAGGAGGTCGGAGGTAGTTTTTTACTCGGGAGATGAAGAAGGAAAGGAGGAAGTGAAAAAACCCTAATTGTACAAAGGGTTTTATAAACTTCAGAATTCCTAAACCGCAATAAGGAGTTACCCAAAAAAAGTCCAACGGACACAGAAACTCTTCAATTCCCAAGGTAAAGTTCTCAACTTTAAAGTGAATACAAATCGCTTCAAATGCCCTTGCATTTAATGAGCGTCATCCCGATACGACTTCATCGGAAGAAAGGTGTTCACACGACCTATTCATTTAAAGTTCGGGGGCTAGCTGACGAGGATTAAAACCTCTATATATTATCTTTAATATATAAAAGACCATACGTCTTCATGGTCGTAACCCTGAGGTGCACGACCTCACTGGTCGTAGAGATTCCAGAGGTTACTTAATGGGTACCCTGGTCGGACGAAGGCCCAAGCCAAGCTTCCGACCAGGAGAACTGCTCGTAGAAGGTATGAACTGATTCCAAGGTATATTCTCTACCGTATGATGAATGGAACACGTGCATATTCCATACCATACGACGTATCTTATCCAAGACACACTAGTGAACAACTTCCATACGGTTATATGTTTCATAAACATATAACCGCCGAACGGTTGATTCCGTATCAACCGTCACTTGACTCCGACCAGACGCAACGCTTCGCATCAGGTGCCTTCTCCGGAAGTAACTGCCACCTCTTCGAGGGCTATTTAAAGATAGAACCTGGACGGATCAAGAGAGGGACAAGGCAGAAGAAGGAAGATAAAAGCACAAGCCATAGATTCGTGTAATAGTTCTGAGTTAGCAAGAGAGCAAGCAAAGTCCTTAGGATATACCTTGTAAATTCCAGTTCATATTAATAAAGAGCAGTCCCATTATTCCCTGAGATTTCCCACGTCACTTTCTCCTTTCTATTTTCGTAAGATCGACGTCTTGATCGTCGACAAGACCCTCTGTGTATGATGTACTAGTCCAGGATCAAGCTATCAACATAGATGAATATTCATCATTTCACACAAGACGAATATAGGAGTAAATGACTAATTTGCATAGTAAATAGCAGTTTTGACCTTATGTTCGAGTTTACAATTATTAAGCCACGCAAGGTTGATACTAAATAAAAAACAACAGCGAAACAAAAGTAACTCCAGCGGATACCCATCGACTTGTCACAGGCAACCGACTGGGATCAAGACCTAATGATCACCATCCATGTAAAGCTCCTCCTTGAAAGCAAGCGACGATTCCTCCACTTCAGCTGAATGATTGTAGCAGGAATGAATACTTCGAGTACTCAATAAGTTGTACCATAGAATGCAATTATAGATGATGGCTTATTCCAAAGGAAATGACTTCTATGGCTATTTTGTAAGAAAGCAACATTTGTAATTAAATACAAATAATAGATTTAAAGCGTCACATCAAACACATAACAATAATAATTTAACAAGTATTTTCACAAAGCTTACATAACCTAATCAATTTCTTTCACATAGCTACATAAGTTTTCCCACACAGTTGTCCGTTCCCAATTATTTTATGAAAAATCTACCCCTAATGTGAAATCCTTAAGCATGTCCATGGCCGCGGATATGGCTATTCAAATAGATTGATTAACACTCTGCAAAGGTAGTACACTTTACCCACATGATATAACCAGTATAGCTAGCACCAATCATAACAAAATCTTTTTGAAACTTCGTCTTGGCAATTGACCCTTCCGATGTGTTTTATCGTCGTACCAACCCTGACACAACGCTTTGATATGATGCACACCATTGGACCTGAAGACGGCGAATTGCTCATAAATGTAACTCTGATACAGCAGTACACATCTCCACCTTGGCACACAGTCTATCCAACATGCTTGAGTAGTCAATACCAAGATTCTATAACTTACTATGTAGGCCTGTCCCATACCAGTCATGTGGTTGTACAGGTGTGGCTTAGTTCAATGGTGCACAAAGTTAAGTCCTTATTTGACCAAAGCAAAACTGTCAAAATTCTAACTAATTGGGTTAATTCCTTATTTGCCATTGGAAGTTGATGGACTCCCCAAAATGCCATCAAAAAATTCCTCTTCCCTTTGTTGCCACTTGATCTCAACTTTGATCCCCAAAATGCCATTCCCGTTAGTTGACCGTGGACTTGGTCGTTGATTTGGACGCGAAAAGATGATTTTTCCCCTAAGTGAAGTTATATATGCTGAGATCTTTAGAGAATTGTTTGATATAGTAATATAGTTCCAAAAATTATGAAAATTTTAGGGAAAGTTTCTAACATAGTGTACATTATTGTGTAATTTTTATAGGGTTTTATTTGTAACATGTTTTTCTCTAAAAAATCTTTCAAATTTTGGTTTGATGCAACTGAAACTTGAAAGATTTTTAGAGAAAAATATGTTGCAAATAAAACCCTATAAAAATTACACAATAATCTACACTATGTCAGGAACTTTCCCTAAAAATTCATAATTTTTGAAACTATATTACTATGTCAAACAATTCCCTAAATATCTCAGCATACTTAGGGGCAAAATCATCTTTTCGCGGCCGAGTCAATGGCCAGGTCCACGGTCAACTGATGGGAATGGCATTTTGGGGATTGAAGTTGAGATCGAGTGGCAACAAAGGGAAGATAAATTTTTCGATGGCATTTTGGGTAGTCCGTCAACTTCCAATGGCAAATAAGGAATTAACCCTAACTAATTAATCATATTCATATTTTTCCCATCACACAATTCCATCCACTTGCCTCAGGCTAAATCTTTTCCCACCCTGTTGGTTAAGTGCAATACATGCCATCAATGAGTAGCAACATATTGCACACAGTTTTACACAAATTCCATAATCACATAGTCAAGTTTATATTTGCAACTCGAATGATATTAATGGCTCATTCCATGGCTAAGCATACTATTCGTATTTAACCAAAGCACGTTGGAGCTATTATATTACCAGCTAATAATTAACCAAGGGTGACAAAAGGTCATGGTAATACAATAGGCAAGGAGGATATAATCAAATGGATGTATAACTAATCCCAAAACATTAAAATAAATACTTAAAGTAAAATACAATAATTTGAATCAAGATAGTTTTGGAAAACTAGGTTTAACATGGTCAAAAGTACAACTTCCCTTGGAACAAATCTTGGTACTGGTGTTGAGCTTGATCAACTTCTCCTCCTTCAAAAACTCCTAAAGTATCAATGTCTACTTGCAAACAAAAGCAAATAAACAAAATAAATATAAAACAGAGGATAACAAACTAAAAAAATTAAATAAAAATCTCAAGAAGGTAGAGCTTGAATTAGATGAATTTAGAAATTTGAATGGGCTCAATCAGAGTTTGTATGAGCAAGAATGGGCTTTGGGAAGATCTAAACCTAAGAAAAAGATAAATGAATTACTATTGTGAATTTCTCGAATTATCTTTCTACTGAAAATTCTGAATTATTGCATCATCCTAACGTCAGCAATAATTTTGGAGTTAAAAGAAAATCCAAAAAATCCGACATAGTGACTGACAGGTGGGGCCTCCGGTCTATGGACCAAGTTCATGGAGTTGGCTCACGGGTCTATGGCTCATGGGTCTACAGCACAAAAGATTCGACAGGTGGGACCCCCATGTCATAGAGATGGCTCACGGTGGACTAGATCTATTGTTTTAGGTTTAGGGTTTTGGATCTTGTTTTGACACGCGTGCGTTGATGTGGCGATGACTCGGCCAACACGCAAGCACATGCACTGAGTTGGCACTAATTTTGCGTACATGTTTCAAACGCGTGACGACCACGTCACCTCAGTGACAGCGAGGCTCTGGGGCCCAAGGGTATCCGATGAACGGCGGCTCTCCGGTGATGGCGAGGTAGTGCAATAGGCAAAGGACACAACGGGGATCACGTTGGTGTACTCACAGACGCAAGGGAACCACTGTTCTGGCTGGCGGTGAGGTCAAAGCAGCGACGAGGTTCAGCCTCGAAGGGATCAATGCTCGAGTGATGCTCCGATGAAGCCAAGGTGTCAAGGATGCGGATCAAGTCCTTACGAACCCGACGGTGGTGACGGTGAGGCTTGAGGTGCTCTGGCGGCGAAGAAAAAGCTCGTCGCCGATTTCAGTGGCGCTTTGTTTCTTTGGCAATCTCTAGCGGCTAGGGTTTCACTCCCGGGCTGTGGCAGTTATGGTTGAGATGCGGGGAATGAGGGCTTCCTCCCTGACGACGATTAAAACCCCTATGTATTAATTTATACATAACACAAGACCATACGTCTTCATAGTCGTAACCCCTAAGGCTAACGACTTCCCTAGTCCTAAGGATTCTAGAGGTTACATAATGGGTACCCTGGTCGGACAAGGTCCTACACCTAGACTCTGACCAGATAGCTGCTAGTAGAAGTTATGAACTGATATCTGGATCTAACTCTAGGTATATTCCTTACCGTGTGATGAATGGAACACATGTGTATATTCCATGCCACACGACGATACATGATCCTAAGACACTGACAAACAACCATCATATGGTTGAGTGTCTCACAGACACATAACCCTAGAACGGTTGATACTTAATCAACCACCGTCTCGCTCTGACCAGTCGCGGCGCTTCTCAACAGGCATCTTCTCTAGGAGTAACTGCCATCAATTCGTCAACTACTTAAAAGAGGACGCATACGGCAGAAGGCAATCCCAATTCAGAAGATCAATAGATGATTGGATTTCATCTGAAGCATTATAACAAGCATTAAGCTTAGTGTAATTAGGATTAGTCCACCACCTGGTCGCAAGCACCCCCTGTAATAGCCAGTTCATATCAATAAAGAGCAGTCCCATTCTCACCCAAGAAATCCCATGTTATTTTCCTCTGTTTTATTGTCATAAGATCGTCGACAGCTGGCACCATCCGTGGGGAAGAAGGTGTAGATTTCTTGAAGAAATTCTTCGCTCATCAAATCCTCGCCCATTCCTCCCTTGTAATCGCTCATGTGGCTATGGCAGGGAGTTGGGATGAGGAGAATTGGTTCGACATGGCGGACTACTCCAACCTCGACATGGACGCATGCATTCACGCCATGGAACATGATGCAATGTCATCATTATCCTCCTCCGTCGGTTCACCGGTCGTAGAGATCGGTGAAATCGACCGAATGGAGGAAGACACGCCACCAGCGGTGTGAAGAAGAACCGATCGTTCTGACCAATTCGGAACATCCAAGGACCTCTACAAGCTCGGCCCTCCCGACCGGTGAGAAGGGTGACGAAAGTTCAGCACCGCAACTAGAGGGTCAAGGTACTCTCGATACGATCATGGCTGACAGGTATTCACTAATGACTTCTGTTTATTCCAGGGGCTAATCGACATCTGGTAACAGTGTCGATGAAGCTCCCACTGGTCACAGGCCAAGTGGGTATGATAAGACTCAGCATACGATCGCGCATCCGCCAGATCAGGCTGAGTCCACCTCAAAAACCTCAGGAGGTGCTAATCACTGACCGCTCTCAATTGTGGAAACTCTTTGCAGAAGCATTGGAAGGCTCTTCATCAGTTACAATGGAAGCTCATCGGAAGATCGCTGCTGGAGACACGAGGTCAATGTGATCGGAGATACGGATCAAAATACCGTGTACCTGCACAAGCTACCTCGCCATCACCAGTTGATAGAGATGGTGCGGGCCATCAAGAACCAAATGCCAGAGGTAAGAGAACTGATGGACGTCAATCAGTTAATTTGCCTGGTTCTGCCTCAGCCCGCGTGAGGAAACAGACAAGACCAACTAGGAGGTCAGAGGAAAGTTCAAGTCATCGGACACCTACTATTGGTAGGAACCCTCCAAGACCTTCAGTAACGGTACAAAACCTGAAGCGAGTTCAGAATATTCTGAATAGTTATAACCCTGCTTTAGCAGAGACTCCAGGTTTTGTCCAACTTGTAGGTCAGGTATCAGAGATCCTCCAACAAACCATGCAGCGTACGGAAGCATATCGAGAACAAAGGCATTCACAAAGTCAAACCATGACTTCATCCCAACGTTCCTCCTTCAGTAGAGGGCAGCATGGTCGAATTGGAGACCAATTGATACCAAGACCACCTCGACGATTCCGACCAAGGAATCACAAGGGAAGAAGGCTATTTCAAGAAGCCACTCCTTGCCCTCATCGAGAGGAGCGACTGCTTGTCCCTAATGATCTCCGACATCATCTAAACCAAGCAGGCAGTCAGAGGCGTCATACGAATGCCCACGACCAAATCGGGACACCGGAGCTCTGGCATTCTAACTTGAGGAACCGGTCTCCGACCGATTACAATCCGGCACTTTTCCAAAGAAGACGCCATGAATCAATTACAGGTTGTCAAGCTTTCTTTGCAAGGCTCCAGGCTATACGCTGGCCGAACAGATTTCGACCAACCAATATGGACAAATTCAACATGACTCGAAATCCGTCAGAATTTCTCCAAATATATACCACCGCCATCAGAGCTGCTGGTGGTGATGAAAATGTGATGGCGAACTATCTACCCACAGTACTTGAAGGGTCTGCCCAGTCGTGGTTACTCAACCTGTCGGTCGGATCGATCTACACTTGGGAGCAACTTTGCGACCTCCTGATTGTGAATTTCCAGAGTACGTATGACCGCCCTGGAAAGAATAAAGATCTTCACCGAATCCGGCAAAAATCCAATGAGACTTTTCGACAGTATATCAAAAGATTTAGCCAAATTCGTAATTCAATACCAGAGGTCGCAGAATCTTCTGTCATCCAAGCTTTCAAAGCAGGGCTAAGGAATCGACGGTTTACGGAGGATATTGCAATAAATCCTCCATGAACGACCCTCGAACTTTTTGACATGGTTGATAAATACGCTACCGCTAGCGAAGCGGTTGAATGGAATGAGGCCATTGATTGGAAGGATAAAATCCCTCAACCTGACTTGGATAAGTTAGAAAGGAAACATAAGAAAGCTCTCACGAAAAAGAAAAACCGCAAACCTGATAATAAGGAAGTGCTTGCGGTTCCTGAAAAGTTTATCAAGGGTAAGAAAGATTGTACCAGTTGTGGCAAAGTAAAGGCTCCGGCCAATGGACACAAAAAAAGCAAGAAGTGGTGTCTACTTCACTAGCAAGCAGGGCATGACTTACGTACCTACCAAGCCTGGCAAAAGAAGCTAGAAGATTACTATGCAGGTAAAGGTCCACTCCCCTCAGTACAGGAACTTGGAGAGATGAGCTCCAAGAAGGACAAAGACGGTGACGAAGAAATGGAGTACCAGGAGCCTCAACATATTGTCGATGTGATCTTTGGTGGATCCTCCTCATACGAATCAAGATGTCACCTGAAGGGCGTGGAGCATGAGGTCAACCTTGCCGAGCCTCCGATCACCGTCAAGCCCTCCAGGTGGTCGGAAACTGTAATCTTCTTCAGCAAAGAAGATTGCCCTATCCCGTCGACTTGACCAGGTAGGTTTCCTATCATAGTTGAACCTACTATTAACAATTTTAAAGTTAATTGAGTCTTAATAGATGGAGGTAGTTCTTTAAATATTTTATTTACGAGAGCATTAGAAGAGATGCAGATTCCCAGGTATGCCTTTCATAGCATAGTTCCTGGTTCTATGTAACATCCCAAAAATTTGGTCTGTTTTGAAGTTTTAAAAGAAAAATAACCATTTGGATTTTTCTGCTAAAGTTAAAAGCTTAATATGAATTTTAGAGTTCAAAAACAATTTAATATGAATAATTTCAACATCAACTATTATCAAAACTATTTTATTTGGGTTCTATGTGCTTGGATATATTTTCTAGAATTTTCTAGAATTTTTCCGAGTGCATTTGCTATTTTCTATTTGCCATTTGGATTTTCTGCTATTTTCTAAAAAGAAAAACTAATACAAATCTCAGATAATATCTTTGGGCTCAATCCTTAAAATCTCGACCCATCTCCTTCTCCCTCCGGCCCAGCCCGCTTGGCCTCTTTCTCCGCCGCAGCCCAGCCGCGCGCCCGCTCTCTTCTCCCTCTGCCCCGTGGGCCCCGCCTTTGCCAGCTCACTGTCGTCTTCCTCCAGGACTCGTGAGTCCGTGTCTTGCCCGAACGCAGCGCCGCCGGCTCCAGTTGGGATCCTCCTCTCTGTGCCTATATAAGGACCCCAACCCGCGTCAATCTCTTCGCCTTGTTCTCCTCTCCAAAAACCCTAAGGTCTCATCCCCGTATTCATCTTCGTCGCGCCGCAATCACCGAAGGACCGAGCCGGTCACCGAAGCCTTCGCCGCCGGAATTCACCGCCGTTGGACCACCTTCGGCCGTGATTCTTCCTCCGCTGGGTTCGCATTACCACGGGCTTCGTCATGCTTCCACCATCTTTGGCCGGGAGTCATCGCTTCGTCGTTTTCGTTTTTGTCCGACAACCGATTGCCGGCCCTCCACTCTGATCTACACCACCGGTGAGCCTTGTGCCCTTTTGAGCGCGTCACCTCGTGCACAATGCTATTCTCATCTAATCCCCTACCTCCTCTTGGTTTCCTTGCCGCTGAAGTGCCGCCGCCAGTCACTTTCGTCATCTCCGGTCATCTTCGTATTGCCACCATTCCGAGTGTTCTCCGGTCATCCTGAGAGGCTCTCTGTGATCCTTGCTTCCCCGCCGGCGTGGTGCTCATCTTCAATCTCTTCGGGCGCCACTCCTTCACCGATGCCGCCGTGACCGTGAGCTTCTCCGCCGCCAAAGTCGCCGCCGCTGGCGAGCCCTTGCCGCAGAACCACCTCTCAGAGCATCGTCGTCTCCTCAGCATCCCGTTTTGCCACTTCTCCAGAGCTCCCTCGCTGTGGTTCGTCGTCGCCGACGAGCTCCAGTCGCCGGCCATGGCTGCCACCTCCTTTGCCTGTTTTTCCTCTTGTGCTGAGTCAGCATGCCAAATAATCCGCCACATCACCACTTTGATCCTACTTGGCACTCGCGTGTCGCCTCGTCGTCAGCCATGTCAGCACCCCAAGCCACCTCATGGCCAAACCCAGATCCAAAATCCCCATGGACCTAGTCCACCGCGAGCCTAGCCACTTCCAGGTGGGGCCCAGCCGTTAGGTTGAGTAAGCCCTGTCCGAAGTCCACGCTGACGTCAGCCGACGTCATATTTCGGAATTTCCAATAGGAAAATAATTCGGGATAATCTGAAAATCCAATTTAGGGTATTTCTTTAGATTTCAATCTTCCAGAGCCCATATATTTTGCATCAGAACTCCGATTGAGTCCATTCAAATTCCTAAATTTATCTAAATTCGAGATCTATTTATCTGAGATTTGTATTTAATTTTTGGAGTTTATTTTCTCTCTGTTATTTATTTATTTGGTTTATTTGCTTATTTTGCGAGTAGACGTCGATACTTTGGGAAGCTTTGAGCAAGGAGTAGCATACCAAGATCAAGATCAATCACTGGATTTATTTCAAGGCAAGTCATGGACCTTTGATCATATTGAACCCATGATTTCAAAAGTATATTATTTTATACAATTGCATGCTATCTTTATATAAATTGCTCTGGGATTAGTTATTACCTGTTGTCTTTATGCCTCCATTGACTATTTGAATGCCATGAATCCTTTGTCACCTTAGCATGGGTAATTTTAGTTGGATATATATTTACATTGCCAATATGGGTATCGTACATATGCTTAGTCTTGCTTAGTTACGATGGGTTTGTCATCACATGTGTCTTAATAATTAATTTTGACTTAATGATTTATGGAATCGTGGTGGTAAGCCATTCTTGTTAAAATTTGGGAGCCATGACAGGGTTAGTCATCGGTGTTGGTTAAACAAAATGGTTTTCGCTCGGCGAGTGGTTGGTGGATAGTGGGGATGTGGATTGAACATGTTGTGGGTTTGTGGAAAGATCGCCTGAGTAACTTGTCAAGGACTTAATCTTGTGCGCCATTGAACTGGGCCTTAACCGTACAACCACATGTCTGGTATGGGACGGACCTAGCTGATTAATTAGCAATGTCTTAATTTTGGTTCTGTCATGTGAAGTGTGAGTCGTGGAAAACGTATTCTCACGGTGGCGCAAGAGGGGGCCCTGTCTGGTCGGAAAGACATTCAGTGTTGAAACCTTAGCGGGCAGAACTGGGTTAAGAAGGAGCTTTGTAAAAGCCTTGTGATGATCACTTAGTCGCACACCTCGGAAGTGTGTTAAACGGATATTATAAGTTGATCCATCTCTTGTGGGTCAAGCTGTACAACCTCTGCAGAGTGTAAAGCTATTCGAATAGCCGTGTCCGCGGTTATGGACGTGCCTGGGGATTTCACACGGGAGATAGAGTTTCTTCAAAAATGTGTCGGAGTGTGGATGGGAAGTTCACTTGATGAATATAATGTTCGTTTGGTGAATAGGTCATTCACTTGGTGGGTTGTGTCGATTGGTGAATGGGGAATTCACTTATCTTTGGTTTGGTTGGAAGTGAATGGGAAGTTCACTAGTCGTTCAAAACAATTGTTTATTTACTTATTACTGTTTTTCAAATTACGCATTTCAATCTATTTATTGTATTTATCGTAAATGTTGTTTTCAGCAAAAGAGCCATACAGCTAATCTTTGTTCAAGCCCTGCATGAATATTATTTACATACATTTCCCCACGGCTTGCTGAGTACATTCAAAGTACTCATGGCTTTGCGCCCTCTGTTTGATCAGCAGTAGAGGGAGAATATCAAGCTGCCCAAGAGTTCTTCGCCCAGGAGGACCATGAAGGTTTTGCGGATTAGGATGCGCTTCTCCACTCGATTGCCTGTGGGCATGTTGATTGGCCATTTGAAGAGTTTCGTTCCGCTGCAAGAGTTTATTTGTTTATTTAGCCCTGCGTGGCAAGTTAAGTAAACGTTGACCATAAGGTCCAGTTATTATTGTTATTTGTTACTTTGATATCCTTTTAGTTAAATTGAATAAATGTATGGTATTTCATCACTGTTTTCCTGTGTGAGCTAGCTACTGATCTGGGACTAGTTCAGAATACACAGAGGGTTCCTGAGATGTATTTTCGGGTCCCGACATTCTACCACCAAACTGATAGGACAGCTTTCCGTACCGGTTACGTTCGAGAGGCCTGATAACTTCCGAACAGAAAAGATTTCATTTGATGTGGTGGATTTCGAAAACGCATACAATGGGATCCTTGGTCGGCCAGCTCTAGCAAAATTCTTGATAACCACACATTATAGGTATAAGAGTTTAAAAATGCTAGGACCGAAAGGAGTCATCATGGTTCGAGGTGATAAAAAAAATGGCTTACGCATGTGATCGGAAATCCTTAGAACTGGTCGATGAGCTTCTAACCAAGGAATCTAACCTGCCTACCATGTAGGTCAAGCACTCGAGGCCAAAGATGGCTCTAAAGCCTTCTGACCAGACCAAGGAGGTACCACTCGGCAAAAGCGCTCCTCAGGGAAGCACCAACACACCGAAAGGTATTGGTTGGGGTAGAATTCAACCCCAAATAGGAAGAGTTGCTCGTCTCCTTCCTCCGAGCAAATCAGGACGTATTCACTTGGCAGGCGTCCGACAAGCCCGGAGTCCCTAGGGAGGTGATCGAGCATAAGCTAGTTCTCTAGCCTAACAAAAAACCGGTCAAGCAAAAGCTAAGGCGTTTTGCACCTGATTGGAAGGAAGCAATTCAGTCAGAGATTGACAAGCTCCTCAAGGCTAGATTTATTCGTGAGATCGACCACCCAGAGTGGCTTGCCAATCTTGTAATGGTTAGAAAAAATAATGGGAAATGGCGAATGTGTATTGACTTCACAGATCTTAATAATGCTTATCCGAAGGATAACTTTCTGTAACAGCCCTAAGTTAGGGTTTGTATTTCAAATGTAAAATTTTGAGGAGAAATAAAAACTTTTGATGTCTCATGAAGTCATTTGGAAGTTTTCCAAATTTTCCCTAAACAATTTCCAATTCTAAGATTTAATTCTTGTGAATGGAAATTGTTGTCAACAAATTCTTAGCCTTAAAACTTGTGATCATCCTCTGAAAATATTTTTACTGTCATATTGACCATCTTAGCTACCTCCTTGAAAATTTTCACAATTTTTAGATTTTGTTTGCTATTTCAAATGGCCAAGTCAAACCAGTTTGGAAATCTGGTCAAACCTCTGGACAACAGCTTGTGAATTTTATTGGGAGAAATCTAGTGCATGAAAATTCCTGGAAAAATTACACAAGGTTGTCCGCTGTCCCAGGAAGCTCTCATAAAAATTTCGGAATTTTTGGAGCTTGGAACCATCTCTAAAAATTCCCCAAACCAGCTCAGCCTTTTGAATTCAAACCCTGGAACTACTGTTCCTCGGGCTCGAACCTAAGTCGAGCTCAAGTCCGACCACACCTAAATGACTCGGTCGTGTCAACTAGCTGCACCGCCCCGAGTCCGATCGTTATTGACCGTCCGATGCAAATCGTGCGGCTCACATCGCGCCCGAGCCCGAGTCCGACTCGGCCCGGCTCGTCGCGCCGCTTCATTCTTTCGGCGGCGTGTGGGCCAACCTTGTCGATCCTTCCTCGTCCTCTCGCGTCTCACGGAGCTCGCGGCGCTTCGCGCATGCGCGCCACGCAACCGTCGCTGCCACCTAATTGCACGCGTGTCCCTTTCCGGCGCATCGCCAGAGCTTCATTACCTCACTGCGATCACTCACCTCTCGTTTTCCCCGCTCTGTCGCTCTCTCCGCCCACTTCTCAGTTTCGGCCGGAGAAGAAGGAGAGGACAGCGCCACCACCTCGTTGCCGCTTGTGCTCCCGCAACCCTCTCGCCGTCTTCCTTGTTCCTTGTCGCATCCATTTTGCCCATCCCGAGCTCGTGGCATCCAGTGAATCGTCCGGAGCCACTTCATCGTCTCCGCCTCCGGTTGCGGCGACCCCACGGGCTTGCTAGCGCTCTGGTGAGTCCCTCGCCTCGGCGCTTGGTCCCTCGTGATCGCCATCACCTTCTGAGTCTAACCGTGAGCTCTTTTCTGGCTTTGGTGCATCATGGTGGGCGTGCGGACGTTTCTTCCCCGTGCACGGTGATTCACCGCCGCAGCGATTCCGGCCACCTCGGTGCTCCATCGTCATCTTGATCGTGGGCATAACCTTCCTGGAGTCAACGCGAAGCCGTTGCGCGCACTCCCGAAGCCTCTCGTCACCCGTAGCGTCATCTCCGCGAGAGCCGCACCTTCTTCTCCGCCTCCGACCGTCGTGAGCTCATCTCCGGCAACCATCGGGCTCCGCGTCACCGTCACTGTGTTCGCGAAGTCTTTGCGGACCTCAAGGTATCGCTCACTCACCTTGAAACCTTCTGGTTCGCGAGATCCACTGCGCGGCCGCGCCGCCGTCCCCGTGCGCGCCGGTGAGCCGCCGGTGTCATTTAGTTAGCGCTAATCTTGTTTAGTTTTAGTCACTGCCATGTGGGCCTTCTCGGGTTAATTGTGTTTAGGAAATCTCAAATCCAACCATTATGTTATACTCCGAGTCTCTGTCATGTGGGCCCAGATTGTCAGTTAAGGATTGTTTAAGTTTCGTTAATGCGTTTTTTCTGTCGGGAAGCGTATTTTCTCTGAGCATGTGTGTTAGGATTGCGTTATGTTAAGCCGAAGACGTATTCTCAGAATACGCCTTCGATGTCACCTTCGGCGGGCGAGCTGTCCTGGTCAGCGCGTGCGCGAGCCCACTGTCAGTGGCTTTGGCTAGCTGGTTGTCGGTAGAAAAAGTATTGAATGCTTTAGTATTTCTGAAATGTATTTTCTGTTGCACTATTAATTCAATTAAACTTAGAAAATGCATAACTAATTCAATTTTTCTCCAAATCGCATGAAACCAGTTCTGTTAATTTTCATTTTAGAGTTACTATTTACTAAAATTAGTTTCAACCATGTCTCTCTTAGCAAAAATCTGGTTATTGATTAATTGGTGTATTATGTATTTTCCAAATTAGAAAATTCATATCTCTTTCAATAATTGTCCAAATCGAAGAAACCAACTTTGTAAATTTTCATTTTTAGTGTACTAATTATCAGTATAGGTTTTAGATACGATTTTTGTTCATGAAAATTTGTTAAGTAATTAACTAGTGCTTTAATGTGTATTAGGTTTTAGATACTGTTTCTGTTCATCAAAATTTGTTAAGTAAATAACTAGTGCTTTAATGTTTAGAAAATTATTAGAAAATTCATCACCACTTTAAATAAGTTATTCTCTGTTTCTAAAAATGTGTTAGACCATGCTTAGGTTTCTTTGTGTGAGTTTTGGTATGTTTTGTTGTTGTTGATTGATTGAGTTTTGTCGGTGTTATTTGTTCTTATTATTGTTTTTGTTCGATCGATAGATTGCGCGATTCTCGTATTCTCGAGTGATCCTCAAGAACATTGAGCGTGACTTGAGCAAGCGATTTGATCATGTTAATCCCAGTATTTTAAAGTCTAATATTTTGGTTTCAAATTGTATGTATGCATTGCTTAATTTGTGTTAAATTGATTAGTTAAATCCGTAGCTGCATACCCTGTAGGTGAAATATTGATCTCTACTACCTGAGTCTAGGTTATTTTGCTGTGATTAGAGTTCGTTGGATGAACTCTTATCACTTAGTAGATTACGAGTTATGTTGCTTAGCATTGCTTAGTTACCGGTAGAATTGGGCGGTTATCGACGTAGTCGATAACTTTGATCACACAAAACTTATTATTTGGTTATATATCAGCCTTTGTGCTATGTTTAATTGTAAAAACTAAAAATGAAAACAAAATGATTTAGACTTGGGCACAACGGTATGTTGGTGTGATCTTTGGGTGTGACTGGAATGGTGCCCGAGTCAATTAAGGACCGAGTTACTTGCGCCACCATACTGAGCATTTTGCGTGCTAACCACACTAGAGTATATGGGACCTCCCTTGACCTAGTACTTTGGCGTGTATTGACTCCGGGTCGCAGGAGGTCGCAGGAGGGATGGTGTTGGGAGCATGGTAGTTGTCCGAAAAGCTTTACCCTGAGTGGGTAGTTGTCTTTTCGGCTTTACCATGTAAGCGTATGGATTTCTATCCATATGAGCGGCTCGTAGTTAATACACAATATTAGAAACAATCTCGTAGGACTTAGCCGTGCCGGCATACCTTCGGAAGTGTGCTTTGGCTTAAAAGCGGTCTGAAGTGTGGGTACATTGGTACACCCCTGCAGGGTTAAAACTATTCGAATAGCCTCGTCCTAGGTTATGGACATGCTCGGATACGCCCCGTAAGAACTAGACTACAACATTTAAATTAAAACTTGATGGGTGGTACGAATCTGGGATTCATGCTATTGTTGTGGTGACTATTGGGAGACTATTGGGATAGTCAATTCTAGGTTGTTTATCTTTAATCTTTTGATATTATTATCCTTACTGTTATTTTAGCATTAAAAATGAATTGCAAACTTGCTTTCTAACTGTATTAATTTATTGCAAATAAATTTGGCATTGTGCAAATGAAACATATGGCCTCCACCAAATAAGCTCGCATGTAGCATATGAGCAGTGCGCTAGTTCACACGTCGATCTTGCGAGTACAAAAACAATTTTTGTACTCAATTTGCTTTGCTTAATGTTTTGTTGCAGAGGAAGAAGGTGAGCCCCAAGGGCCTCACTTCGTGAGTTGTCTTTGCCGCCGTGTGTGACGACTAGGCTTGGCGGTCGGTCGAGATGCCTTGTGGGTGAAGGCACGCGATTGGCTTTGTTTATAGCCATCTTATGGCGCTTTTGCTTCATTGTCGTTCTTACATTATTTATGTATCTTTTGGCACATCGGCCTTGGTGCATAATAACTCTGCTGCTTATTACTTTACATTAGTTGCGTGATGTTTGGACTCTATGTTTGGAATGGAGTTGATGCCTACTTTTGTGGGAGGTGTGTATACTGCTTTATGGGAAGTATACATATCTCGAGGCTCGGTTTATTTGATTTGTGATGCTAGGACCAGGTGGTTGGTTAAGCATTACAAGCCAAATAAATTGGGGTCCTCACAAAGTTGGTATCAGAGCCATTCTGACCGTAGTAACCCAAGCATAGTCGTCTTTAGGATATTTTGGAAAAGCTTATTTGAAAACTGTAAAAATATTTACGAAAACTTAGGCAGACTCTCAGATTTTACTCCTTACCTATATTAGCCTTCTACTCTCATCTTACTGCAATTTGAGTTTTAAAACTTGGTTTCTCTCTTTCCTTTCAAAAAGATAGTTACGCGTCCGGTGGAATTAGCTTTGGGAGAACCATGAAGATTAATCCACCTGAAACTTGTGGGGATAATAGGGTAAGGTGTAGAACGAGTAGTTATCTGTCTAATTTTGTTGGCTGTATTAAATCAGTGTTTTAACCTTGAGACATTACCTTCCTTAGCGATTACTCGTTACGCCAATACTGGTTGGTCGCCGGAGATTGATCTAAATCGAAAGTTTTATGCTAGCTTTGTGTTTGTTACGTGGATCGTTTGGTGAATGTTGGCTTTCTTGCTTTTAGGTTTGTGGCTAACTTGTCTTTGTGAAACAGGATGGCCGGGAGAACACGTGGTAGTCAGTCAGCTGGCAGGGATGAGGAGCTTCCCCCTCCTCCGACCATGGCTAAGGTTCTCGCTCAGATCGAGAGAAACCGCATGGACCAGACGCGCATTTTGGAGGTTATTGCTAGGAATACCTCCACTCCTTCCGGTGCCTCTGGATCCGGTGGTGGCGAGCACCGGACTCGCGGGGACTGCGAGTTCCTCCGTCTGCTGACGCCGACTTTCTCCCGCTCTGAGGACCCTCTCGATGCGGATGATTGGCTGCGCATGCTTGAGCGAAAGCTCAACATCGCTCAGTGTCAGGCCCAGGAGAAGGCACTCTTCGCGTCCCACCAGCTTGAGGGCGCAACACTCTCTTGGTGGGAGAACTACCTCGCCATGCATCCTGTGGGCCATGTAGTCACCTGGGAGGAGTTCAGATCAGCTTTTCGTCGGGCCCACATCACGATGGCTGATGAAGGTGAAGAAGAAGGAGTTTCGCGCTCAAGCGAGGCGCAAATGCGTGACGGTGTATCTATACGAGTTTAATCACACGCTCGTTATGCTCGGGTGAGATGGCCTCGATGAGGCCAAGCGGAGAAGTTTATGGATGGCTTGTCAGGAGGCTGCGAGGACAAGCTATCTATTTGGACTTCGCCGACTTTCGTGCCTTAGTGGATAAGGCCATCGTTGCGAGCATAAGGCTAAGGCGCTGGGTGAGTCCATAGCGCAAATGGGAGGCCCATCAGTCTTCTCACGCCAGCCTCACTCGTCCTCGGGCTGGGCGAGCACCAGGGGCCCGTTCTTTTGCTCCACCGGCGCCGAGGCCATCAGCGCCAGCTCCTCGTCCACCGCAAGGCGTGTTTCACCACGTGCGCTGCGATTCGATGCTGAGTGGCCTCCGCAATCCGGCGGCCGAGGTTACTTGTTTTATTGCCACAACAAGGGCCATTATGCGAATGCACGCCCTCGAGTGTTGGAGCAGCCCTCGTTCTAATGGAGGGCGCGGCGGGGTGGTCACCCACGACGAGAAGATGATCCAGAAGACCGAGGGTGTGAGCAGCGGCCGAGTCAACCACCTTTCAGCTGAGGAGGCTCAGGAGGCGCCAGATGTTGTGATGGGTACACTTCTTGTCAATTCTCGTCATGCTGCAGTATTATTTGATTCTGGAGCATCGCATTCTTTTATTTCGAGATCATTTGCTGCTGCTAGTGGTCTTCACTGTGTTCCTTTGGGAGTTCCTTTGCTCATCCGCTCTCTGGGGTCGGAAATGAGAGCTGATTTACAGTGTCGGGATGTTTCTATCATAGTCAAAGGAGTGGGATTCCTAGCAAATCTCATCCTGCTCAACTCAGCGAGCCTGGATGTAATTCTTGGCATGGATTGGTTGTCCCAACACTTAGGACAGATCGATTGTGCCAAGAAGATGGTTTTCCTCAGCAACCTTTATGGCGAACAGGTCGGCTTTTCTCCGCAGCTGCAAGGGTCGCACCTTTGTGCACTTGTAGCAAAGCCAGCTTTGTCGATTCTGGAGGTTCCCACCGTTTGTGATTTTGAGGATGTTTTTCCTGATGATTTACCTGGGATGCCTCCGGTTCGAGATTTGGAGTTTGTCATTGAGTTGCTGCCCGGTACCGCTCCTATCTCGAGGGCGCCGTATCGGATGCCTCCCAACGAGTTAGAAGAATTGAAGAAGCAACATCGTGAGCTCCAAGCAAAGGGTTTCATCCGTCCCAGTTCATCACCTTGGGGTTGCCCTGCGATCTTTGTGAAGAAGAAGGACAAGACTTTGCGCATGTGTGTTGATTACCGTCCGCTCAATGCAGTGACGGTGAAGAACAAATATCCTCTGCCCCGCATTGATGATCTTTTGACCAGGTTATGCGGGGCTCGGTGTTCTCAAGATCGATCTGAGATTGGGATATCATCAGTTCCGGATCAGGGCTGAGGATATTCCGAAGACGGCGTTCACTACTCGTTATGGTCTTTACGAGTATACCGTCATGTCTTTCGGCCTAACCTGTAACACCCCAGGACCCACATTACCCTGGAATGCTACTAAACCACTCTACAGCTAGCCAATAATTTCAAGATAAATTATTTCGGCAACAACTCTAGACAAGAAGCATTAAGCGGAAGCATAAACAACTAAGGGAATAAAGATAACGGTAACAAGTTCAATAATTAAACAACCTCTAGCAGATTAATCAAAGAATGGTTCACAAGTTTATCCTTATTAAATAACATAATCATCCACAAATAGTTAAGCATTTGGCTAGAATTTCATCTACTTTATTATAACATAAGTTGATGAGCCAAGTGCATTATTGTGGTGCCGCTCTACCCATCCCATGAATGCTCAACAATCACTGTAGGGGAACAAGGGTGAGATAAAAATCTCGACAAACAAACATTTAACAGGCTATTCAGACTACAAACAAATATACAACATCATTAAAGTATCCATATGTCCACATCCATAATGTGAATCCACATTCATTTACAAGCTAATTAAACTACAAAGATATTAAGCATCAATATCCAATTCTCATAATGATCACAATTATAGCCTCAACCATATTTACTACCAATGATAGTAAAATATTAACAATTGAATCTTGACCAACTGCTTCATATTAATCACCACTACCACTACCAATGACAATAAGGTATTAACATGTTTTACCTCATAACTTTACTATTTCTCGCATCCACAATCTGCTATCAACAATTACCACAAGAGAAAGAATCTCATGCCACAATCACAACCTCTACCATTCCACAAGGGATGAACCCCATTCCACAACCACAACCACAATACTCATACCACAAGAGACTCTCATGAGTCAATTTCCACATTGCAACTATGAAGTTGCGTTTGTTTGCAAAAATAACTTCACCTCAATATCTTGCACAAGTATGCAAATGATCTTTCCACAATGTAATGCATATGTATGCTATGCTCCACTGCGCCTTTACCCAACAAGGTAAAGGTATGCATCGTCTTCTGACAATGCGATGTTGTACCGATCTGATCGCGGCTATAAGCGCGACATCCACAATGCAAATGTCATGATATGTCATGAATGATATGATATGATAATCATAAACCACAAGAATTTAACCACGGAGATCAAAAACATACTCATCATGAATATTTTCTTATAATCCACATGTGTCTCATTAAGCACAATACCAACGTGTCATAAGACCATTACCACATAACCCACACCCGATTCACCAAGATCAAAATCAATCGATCTAGATGAAACTCTCTCACATAGACCACCACATGATCATCATGAAAATAACCACAATGAATTATCAACATGTCCACCTTGAGTTTATTCTCATATTCCGCATTTGGCTCATTACGCGAATTACCACAATACTACCCAAACTCATCCAAACATAGCAATTGATTAATATCTTGCTACCACATTCTTACTTAGAAAACATGTAACCATGGCATATCATTTAACACTCGTCAATCATGCATAGTGCAAGTAGTAAGAAAAAGCAGGTTAAACCGTAGCACAACCGCTACATTTACTTGCCTTCCACAATGCGACGCGTTAGCCGGCAAAGATGACACTCCTAAACCTGAGGCTTCACCTCCTAAACAAGTAAAATAATACCAATAAGGAAATAATATACTCAGCGCTACTAATCGGCGTTCTACACCGCTTCCCTGATGACTCAAACCGAGTTTACAAAGCTGAAACTGAAAAACAACGTTTCCTGCCATATACCTATTCTGGACAGCAGCACGGTAATTGACAAAACTCATGAACTGGAAGTCAAAAAGAGGTAAACCCAATTTCTGTAGATTCTTAACTGACTAATCTACAATACTCTAGTTGACACGATAAACCAATTCGGCCAAAATATTAGGCTAACCATTGTCTGAACTTTCAGTACAGAAACTGCCTACACAATCGAACAGCAAAACTAAAATGACCATAACTTTTAATAGGTAACTCCGAATTGATCGTTCTTTATCAATCTGAAAAGGTTATAGAATTACCTACAATAACCTAGTTGGGTGAACTTTCAGATTCTTCCAATTTCCCTATCATATTTTAGGAAATATCCAGACAGTTTATTCTCGTCAGATTTCTGGCAGCAGATACTAAATCGACCATAACTTTTGACTCAGACCTCGGAATCGAGTGATCTTCGCGTCTACTGAAAGATAACGACATAACCCACATAAATCTAGGAGATGGAAACTTAAAATTCAGCCTCTAAATACACGAAAATCCCCACGCAAGGTACTGGACAGAATCGAATCTTCTGCAGCCCAACATTTAACCAACAATTCTAATCGGTTTCGCATCTACTATGAATCAAACAGCGGGGAAGGCATCTCGTTACCCTTGTAGAACCGCTAGAACTTGCTGAATCAAACCCCACGCAAGATCTTCTTCTCCTTCTTCTCTTCCTCTCTTTCTCCTTCTTGCAAATGGGCGGCAGCCTAAACAGGGGCGCAGGGAGCAGCACCACTGGGCTGAGGGAGGCGCAAGGAGCAGCTTGGACAAGGGAGGTGCAAGGGAGCAGGGAAGGCGGCTGCATGTGGGAGGAGGAAAAGGGAGGGGCGGCTAGGGTTTGGGAGGGTGGCACCTCCCCCTTTGGTGGCCACAAGAAGGCTTGATGGGCCAAGGCCGGGCCCAATTGGATGAGAACAGCGGAAAAGCCCTCTCTCAACTTGATTTGACGAATTCGAAAATAAAATTCTTCCCGATTAAATAATTCTCTACCGACTAATTTTTATTAATCCGATTCTTGACTTCTCACACTTACGGAGTATTACATAACCAATGCTCCAGCTTATTTCATGAACCTCATGAACTCGGTATTCATGGAATATTTGGATAAGTTCGTGGTGGTTTTCATTGATGATATTCTTATCTATTCCAAGACTGAAGAAGAGCATGCTGAGCATCTGAAGATTGTTTTGGGCAAATTGCGGGAGCATCAGCTATATGCAAAGTTCAGCAAATGCGAGTTCTGGTTGAAGGAAGTGGCATTCTTGGGCCATGTTCTTTCAGCTGGAGGCGTAGCTGTGGATCCCAGCAAAGTCAGTGATGTTCTATCTTGGGGTCGGCCCAAGTCAGTCACTGATGTGCGGAGTTTCCTCGGTTTAGCGGGCTACTACCGCCGCTTTATCGAGAACTTCTCCAAGATCGCAAAGCCGATGACTGAATTGCTCAAGAAGGACAAGAAGTTTGTGTGGTCCCCTGCTTGTGATGAGAGCTTTCAGGAGCTCAAACAGCGTTTGACTTCAGCTCCAGTTCTTGCTCTTCCCGATGTCCACAAGAGCTTCGATATCTATTGCGATGCCTCTCGTCAGGGACTCGGATGCGTTCTCATGCAGGAAGGCAAGGCAGTTGCCTATGCATCTAGGCAGTTGAGACCTCATGAGCTCAACTATCCCACCTATGATTTAGAGCTTGCTGCAGTGGTTCATGCACTCAAGATTTGGCAGCATTATTTGATCGGAAACCGCTGTGAGGTGTATTCCGATCACAAGAGCTTGAAATATTTGTTCACCCACCAGATCTGAACCTCGAGCGAGAGAGATGGTTGGAATTGATCAAAGATTATGACATGGGTATTCAGTATCATCCTGGCAAGGCCAATGTGGTTGCCGATGCACTTAGCCGAAAGGTGTATTGCAATACTTTGATGATCCAAGAGCAGCAACCGGCACTTCTTGCAGAATTTCAGCGTCTCAACTTGGGTTTGGTTGAGCATGGTTCCCTTGCTGCTTTGGTTGTGCAACCAACCTTGGTGGATCAAATCAAGGCAGCACAGCAATCAGATGTTGGGGTGAGTAAAATCAAGCAGAATATCAAGGATGGGTCAGCCAAGTGTTTCACAGAAGATGAGCACGGTGTCGTGTGGTTTGGACAGCGGCTTGTTGTCCCTAAGGTTCCCGAGTTGCGGGAGTTGATTCTCCAGGAGGCCCATGATTCCCCCTTGTCTATTCATCCCGGGGCTACCAAGATGTACCAAGATCTGCGTCAGAGATTCTGGTGGACTCGCATGAAGCGCGAGATTGCCAGGTTCGTTGTCGGATGCGACGTATGTTGTCGTGTCAAGGCCAAGCATCAGCGTCCAGCAGGTCTTCTTCAGCCTTTGCCCATACCAGAGTGGAAGTGGGATTCTGTAGGCATGGATTTCATTACCGGGCTACCCCGTACTCCTGCGGGGAAGGATGCCTTATGGGTTATCATTGATTGGTTGACGAAGGTGGCCCATTTCCTTCCAGTGCGATCGAAGATTGATGTGAATAAGCTAGCGGATCTTTACATATCCGCATTGTGAGTTTGCATGGTGTGCCCGAACCATTGTGTCGGACCATGATTCTTTGTTCACTTGAGATTTTGCACGATTTACAAGCCATGGGGACTCGTCTTACTTTCAAGCCACGGCCTATCATCCTCGGTGATGGTCGACGGGCGCGTCAACCAGTGCTTGAAGATATGCTCGTGCTTGTGTTCTTTCCTATGGGAAGAATTGGGAGAAGTGCCTACCGCTTGCAGAGTTCTCCTACAACAACAGCTTTGAGCTAGTCTCGGTATGGCACCATTTGAGGCCTTGTATGGCGGCGATCGCGAACACCATTGAACCGGTGGCGGGGAGAGCGGTTCATTGGCCCAGATTCCATCAATGAGGCTGAAAGTCAAGTGCAGTTGATTCGTGAGCACTTGCGCGTAGCTTAGTCCAGGCAGAAGAGCTATGCAGACCGGCGTCGCCGTGAGTTGAGTTTCAAGTCCGATGACTTTGTGTATCTCAAAGTCTCACCTCTGAAGGGTCATCGTCGTTTCGGTGTCAAGGGCAAATTGGCTCCTCGGTATGTCGGACCCTACCGCATCATCGATAGAGTGGGAGCTGTTGCATACAAGCTAGAATTGTCGGCTACACTTGAAGGAGTGCATGATGTTTTCCATGTATTACAATTGAAGAAATTCCTCCGTGTTCCGGTGGAGGAAACGCCATTGGAAAATATCGATGTGCAAGAAGATCTGTCCTACCGCGAGCATCACGTGCGCATTCTTGAAGAATCTGAGCGGAGGACTAGAAACCGTGTGATCAAGTTCCTCAAAGTTCGGTGGTCGAATCACTCAGTGGATAAAGCCACAGGGAGTGGGAAGATCGTCTCGTCTGAACTACCCATCCTTCTTCTCCCGATGTCGAGAATCTCGGGCGAGATTCTGTAAGGGGAGATTTGTAACAGCCCTAAGTTAGGGTTTGTATTTCAAATGTAAAATTTTGAGGAGAAATAAAACTTTTGATGTCTCATGAAGTCATTTGGAAGTTTTCAAATTTTCCTAAACAATTTCCAATTCTAAGATTTAATTCTTGTGAATGGAAATTGTTGTCAACAAATTCTTAGCCTTAAAACTTATGATCATCCTCTGAAAATATTTTTCCTGTCATCTTGACCATCTTAGCTACCTCCCTGAAAATTTTCACAATTTTTAGATTTTTTTTGCTATTTCAAATGGCCAAGTCAATCCAGTTTGGACATCTGGTCAAACCCCTGGATAGCAGCTTGTGAATTTTATTGGAAGAAATCTAGTGCATGAAAATTCCTGGAAAAATTACACAAGGTTGTCCTCTGTCCCAGGAAGCTCCCATAAAAAGTTCGGAATTTTTGGAGCTCTGGAACCATCTCTAAAAATTCCCCAAACCAGCTCAGCCTTTTGAATTCAAACCCTGGAACTACTGTTCCTCGGGCTCGAACCTAACTCGAGCTCGAGTCCGACCGCACCTAAATGACTCGGTCGCGTCAACTAGCTACACCGCCCCGAGTCCGATCGTTATTGACCGTCCGATGCAAATCGTGCGGCTCACATCGCGCCGAGCCCGAGTCCGACTCGGCCATTTCGTCGCGCCATTCTTTGTCGACGTGTGGGCCAACCTTGTCAGATCCTTCCTCGTCGTCTCTGCGTCTCACCGGAGCTCGCGGCGCTCGCGCATGCGCGCCACGCAGCCGTCGCTGCCACCTAATTGCACGCATGTCCCTTTCCGGCGCATCGCGAGCTTCATTACCTCACGCGATCACTCACCTCTCGTTTTCCCGCTCGCCGCTCTCTCCGCCCACTTCGGTTTGGCGGAGAAGAAGGAGAGGACAGGGCCACCACCTCGTTGCGCTTGTGATCCCGCAACCCTCTCGCCGTCTTCCTTGTTCCTCGCGCATCCATTTTGCCCATCCGGAGCTCGTGGCATCCGGTGAATCGTCGGAGCCGCCGTCGTCTCCGCCTCGGTTGCGGCGGCCCCGCGGGCTTGCTAGCGCTCTGGTGAGTCCCTCGCCTCGGCGCTTGGTCCCTTGTGATCGCCATCACCTTCTGAGTCTAACCGTGAGCTCTTTTCTGGCTTTGGTGCATCATGGTGGGCGTGCGGACGTTTCTTCCCCGCGCACGGTGATTCGCCGCCGCAGCGATTCCGGCCACCTCGGTGCTCCATCGTCGTCTTGATCGTGGGCATAACCTTCCTGGAGTCAAGGCGAAGCCGTTGCGCGCACTCCCGAAGCCTCTCGTCGCCCGTAGCGTCATCTCCGCGAGAGCCGCGCCTTCTTCTCCGCCTCCGGCCGTCGTGAGCTCATCTCCGGCGACCATCGGGCTCCGCGTCACCGTCACCGTGTTCGCGAAGTCTTTGCGGACTTCAAGGTATCGCTCACTCACCTTGAAACCTTCTGGTTCGCGAGATCCACTACGCGGTCGCGCCGCCGTCCCCGTGCGCGCCGATGAGCCGCCGGTGTCATTTAGTTAGCGCTAATCTTGTTTAGTTTTAGTCACTGCCATGTGGGCCTTCTCGGGTTAATTGTGTTTAGAAATCTCAAATCCAACCGTTATGTTATACTCGAGTCTCGTCATGTGGGCGGATTGTCGATTAAGGATTGTGTAAGTTTCGTTAATCGCGTTTTTACGCCGGGCGTATTTTCTCGGGCATGTGTGTTAGGATTGCGTTATGTTAAGCCGAAGACGTATTCTCAGAATACGCCTTCGACGTCACCTTCGGCGAGCGGTCTCGTCCACGCAGCGCCTGTGTGACCCGCCGTCGATGGCTTTGGCTAGCTGGTTGTCGGTAGAAAAAGTATTGAATGCTTTAGTATTTCTGAAATGTATTTTCTGTTGCACTATTAATTCAATTAAACTTAGAAAATGCATAACTAATTCAATTTTTCTCCAAATCGCATGAAACCAGTTCTGTTAATTTTTATTTTAGAGTTACTATTTACTAAAATTAGTTTCAACCATGTCTCTGTTAGCAAAAATCTGGTTATTGATTAATTGGTGTATTATGTATTTTCCAAATTAGAAAATTCATATCTCTTTCAATAATTGTCCAAATCCAGTAAAACCAACTTTGTAAATTTTCATTTTTAGTGTACTAATTATCAGGATAGGTTTTAGATACTATTTTTGTTCATGAAAATTTGTTAAGTAATTAACTAGTGCTTTAATGTTTAGAAAATTATTAGAAAATTCATCACCACTTTAAATAAGTTATTCTCTGTTTCTAAAAATGTGTTAGACCATGCTTAGGCTGCTGTGTGAGTTTTGGTATGTTTTGTTGTTGTTGATTGATTGAGTTTTGTCGGTGTTATTTGTTCTTATTCGCTGTTTTTGTTCGATCGATAGATTGCGACGATTCTGGTATTCTCGAGAGTGATCCTCGGAAGACAATGAGCAGCGACGCGGACAAGCGGTTTGATCATGTTAATCCCAGTATTTTAAAGTCTAATATTTTGGTTTCAATTTGTATGTATGCCTTTGCTTAATTTGTGTTAAATTGATTAGTTAAATCCGTAGTTGCATACCACATGAGGTGAAATATTGATCTCTACTACGAGCCTAGGTTATTTTCTTTGTGATTAGAGTTCGTTGGATGAACTCTTATCACTTAGTAGATACGAGTTATGTTGCTTAGCATTGCTTAGTTACCGGTAGAATTGGGCGGTTATCGACGTGGTCGATAACTTTGATCACACAAAACTTATTATTTGGTTATATATCAGCCTTTGTGCTATGTTTAATTGTAAAAACTAAAAATGAAAACAAAATGATTTAGACTTGGGCACAACGGTATGTTGGTGTGATCTTTGGGTGTGACTGGAATGGTGCCCGAGTCAATTAAGGACCGAGTTACTTGCGCCACCGTACTGAGCATTTTGCGTGCTAACCACACTAGAGTATATGGAACCTCTCTTGACCTAGTACTTTGGCGTGTATTGACTCCGGGTCACAGGAGGTCGCAGGAGGGATGGTGTTGGGAGCATGGTAGTTGTCCGAAAAGCTTTACCCTGAGTGGGTAGTTGTCTTTTCGGCTTTACCATGTAAGCGTATGGATTTCTATCCATACGAGCGGCTCGTAGTTAATACACAATATTGGAAACAGTCTCGTAGGACTTAGCCGTGCCGGCATACCTTCGGAAGTGTGCTTTGGCTTAAAGGCGGTATGAAGTGTGGTACATTGGTACACCCTGCGAGGTTAAAACTATTCGAATAGCCTCGTCTAGGTTATGGACACGCTCGGATCGCCCGTAAGAACTAGACTACAACATTTAAATTAAAACTTGATGGGTGGTGCGAATGCGGGATTCGTGCTATTGTTAATGGTGACTATTGGGATAGTCACTTCTAGGTTGTTTATCTTTAATCTTTTGCTATTATTATCCTTCTTTGTTATTTCAGCATTAAAAATGAATTGCAAACTTACTTTCTAACTGGATTAATTTATTGCAAATAAATTTGGCATTGTGCAAATGAAACATATGGCCTCCACCAAATAAGCTTTGCATGTAGCATATGAGCAGTGCCGCTGGAGTTCACGTCGGTCTTGCAGTACAAAAACAATTTTTGTACTCACCGCTTTGCTTAATGTTTTGTTGCGAGAGGAAGAAGGTGAGCCCCAAGGGCCTCACTTACGTGAGTTGTCTTTGCCGCCGTGTGTGACGACTAGGCTTGGCGGTCGATCAGATGCCTTGTGGGTGAAGGCACGCTTTGGCTTTGTTTATAGCCATCTTATGGCGCTTTGCTTCATTGTCGTTCTTACATTATTTATGTATCTTTTGGCACATCGGCCTTGGTACATAATAACTCTGCTGCATTACTTTACATTAGTTGCGTGATGTTTGGACTCTATGTTTGGAATGGAGTTGATGCATACTTTTGTGGGAGGTGTGTATCTGCTTTGGGAAGTATACATATCTCGAGGCTCGGTTTATTTGATTTGTGATGCTAGGACCAGGTGGTTGGTTAAGCATTACAAGCCAAATAAATTGGGGTCCTCAGACTTTCCCCTTCCACGCATTGATCAACTTGTAGATTCCACTTCTGAGTGTGTGTTGTTAAGTTTTTTAGATACGTACTTAGGGTACCACTAGATTAATATGAGTTAGGACGATGAAGAGAAAACTTTCCTGATGTAACAACCCCAAAATTAGGGTTTGTGTTTTAAATGTATAAAAGTATGAAAATTTAAAAACTTTTGGCTGTGTCTCTTGATCATGCTCCTGGTGTTCCAAAAACTTGTGCACAATTTCAAATTCTTGCTATTTGTATTTAATGTTGTGTTGAAAATTCAATTTTTAAACTTGAACATTTCAATTCTTTTAAATTCCAGAAAAATGTAAGAACAAAAATTTCTAAACATAATTTATTCAAATACTAGATTATTTATCCTGAGTTATAATTATTTTTACCAAATTTTTAGAAGTGATTTTGACTCCACCAAAATTTAAATCAAACCTTAAATGCAGTTTTGAAAATGATTTAATTCTAGCAAATTTCAGTATGTTAAGTAATTGAAATTATTTTTTCCTAAGTCTTAGTTGATTAATAGAATGCTCACAAAATTTTTTAGAATTTTTGGAATTTTATTTCTATTCCAAACTGCTAGGTCAAACTTAATTATTTTCGGTCAAAAACTAAATCCAAAATCTAACCCTATCCCAACCCGACCGGACCACTTTGTCTTGACTTGACTCAACCGCGCCACTTTCCGAGAGCCGCTTCCTTCCTCTGTCGGCGACCCGACCCCAGCCCGGCGGGGTTTCGCCTCCACGCGTGCGCGAGCTCGCCCGAGCGCACCGCTCGCCAGCCCGTCGCCGCCTGCATGCGTGCCACGCCACGCCGGTCACCTCGCCGCCTTACCGCCTCCACCTCGCTGCCTCCGCCCTCTCCTACAAAGCCAGCCGTGAAGTCCCACCTACATGGCTTTCTCTTTCCCTCCCCTCTGCCATTTTTCTTCACCAAGTTTCGGGCCGGGAGCGGCGCGCGCGCCTCAAGCACGCCGGTTGCTCGTGATCTCAACCCCACCAACCGCGTCACGGCGTGTCCTCGCCTTGAGGAACAAAACCCCTCGGTCAATTTGGATGGACCACCACCGAGGAGCTGCGCGCACGGGTTCTTCTTCGGCTCCGGCCGAAACCGCTTCTTCCACCGCCGTGCCTCCTCCAGCGAGCTCTAGCTCAATTACTCTCTCTGTAAGCATCACCTTGACTCCTTCTTCCTTCCCCGATCATTCACTCGCGTCGCTTTGCTCCACAGGAACCCCTCCACGGTGAAGCACCCCGCGCCGCCTCAGGCTCTCGTCGCCGGCCCTCTCCGGCCACTCTCCGTCATCGCCGACCACCCAGGCCCGTTCCAGGTACCTCACTAGTGCTCATGCTCCCTCCATTTTGATCTCAATTCCACCCGAGCTCTGCGGTCACGTTTCACCTCCACGGCCGGCCGCCGCGTTCTGTCGCCGCGCCACACATCTCCGGCTACCCGAGACCACCTCTAGCATCCTTGAGCCTCCCTAGACCCATTTGGCCATCCCGTGGCCTCGCGCCAGCTCCACCACCGGCGACCACCACCGCTTCGTCGGCGAGCCTCCCACGTTCTTCATTTTGAGTCCTCCTCTGTTTCTCGACAGTGGGGCCCACTCCTAAGCCAAACCATTTCTTGCTAATTGCCTCGTGAATGTCATCTAAGCCACTCCATTGCATTAGTAAATTGGAAGTTTAGAAGTTAGTCAGTAGCATTTTGTCCGAACGATTTTGCTGTTGTAGGAGCATAAACAGTAACCTGAAGATAATGAGATTTGTCTTTGGGCTTGATTCTGTTAAGGTAGTAATTAAAGCTTGTCTTAACTCAATTGGTCATTTGGACAAGTATCTATTAGTAGCTTTCCAGCCTGAAAAACCTTTGTGGATAAGAAATTTCCAAAAAAGCTAGCAGGGAATAGCTAGCTCTGTTTGATGATGTTTGTGTAGAAAAGGTTTTCTGGAGATAGTTAGCTTTGTCAGTAAGCTAGCAGTAAAATTTGTATTAAGGTGTGACCTTGCACAGTCAAGTACTTAAAAGTCTGGCTTAATACTAAAATTTGTTGGCACTTAGTTGTCAGTAGTCTGCTAGTTGGAAAATTGTACTTTTGCTAGATAATTGAACAGGGGGAGTAGAGGTTAAAATTTGTCAGTAGGCTTGTTAGTTGTGAGGCTTTCAAAGTATCTAACCAATTGGTGTTAAAGTGTAGTTCAGTGTGGTATTATTTAGTAACCTTAACAACCTAATGGAAAACCCTATCAAGATCAATGATCAGCTTGTAGCAATTAGAGTAAGAGCTAGATAGGAGGCAAGTTTAGAATAAAGGACTTTAACAACATGCAATAGAGCCTTATTTCATACCTATACAAAGGGTTTATAAAACATAATTTCTAACCTTTCATATCTAGTCTAAAAGGGTAAAATTTATCCTAAGTCAAGAATTGAATTCATGGTTAATAGCACAGTAGACCTTAGGCCATAATTTTAAATTTTAAAATTTATAACGAATTCAAATCAACTCTTAGTCCAATAGTTGGTGTCCATAAATTTATCTAAAAATCATAATCTATCTTCTGTGTTATTGTTTTTTTTTTTGAATTCTGTTGGCGTTCTGGTGTTTATTCGCCGTTTTTCGCTTCGGCAGTTTTTACCGTTAGATGGTGTTGATTATGGAGAGTGATCCTCTGCAGCAAGTTGAATATCTCAAACAAAGGAAAGGCAAGCAGTTTGATCATGTTTATCCCAGTATTTTAAAGTCTAATATTTTGTTTCAATTTGTATGTATGCATTGCTTAATTTGTGTTAAATTGATTAGTTAAAACCGTAGTGCATATCCTGTAGGTGAAATATTGATCTCTACTACAGAGCCTAGGTTATTATTGTGATTCGAGATCGTTGGATGATCTCTTGTCACTTAGTAGATCTGATATCAGCTGCTTAGACATGCTTAGCTATCGGTAGAATCGGGCGGTTATCGACTTTAGTCGGTAACTTTGATCACACAAAAATTATTATGACTTTATGATTCAGCTTTTGCTATGTTTAACTTCAAAACTAAAAATGAAAACAAAAATGATTTAGACTTGGGCACAATGGTATGTTGGTGTGATCATTGGGTGTAGTGGAAAGGTGCCCAGTCGATTAAGGACCGAGTTACTTGCGCCACCGTACTAAGCATTTTGCGTGCTAACCACACTAGAGTATATGGGACCTCTCTTGACTTATTACTTTGGCGTGTATTGGCTCCGGGTCGCGGGAGGTCGCGGGAGGATGGTGTTGGGAGCATGGTAGTTGTCCGAAAAGCTTTATCTGAGTGGGTAGTTGTCTTTTGGCTTTACCATGTAAGCGTATGGATTTCTATCCATACGAGCGGCTCGAGTTAATACACAATATTGGAAAACGTCTCGTAGGACTTAGCCGTGCCGACATACCTTGGAGTGTGTTTTGGCTTAAAGGCGATGCAAGTGTGGGTACATTGGTACACCCCTGCAGGGTTTAAAACTATTCGAATAGCCTCGTCCTAGGTTATGGACACGCTCGGATACGCCCCCCAAGAACTAGACTACAACCTTTTTAACTAAAACTTGACAGGTGGTACTAATCTGGGGATTCGTGCTAAGTTGTGGTGACTATTGGGATAGTCACTTCTAGGTGGTTACTTGTATCTATCTTTATTTCGCAGTTATTTCAACAGTAAAAATGAATTACGAACTTGTCTTTAAACTGTATTACATTATTGCAAATAAAGTTGGCTTTATGCAAATGAAACATATGGCCTCCACCAGATAAGCCTGCATGTAGCATATGAATAGGTCTGCTAGTTCACACGTCAGTCTTGCGAGTACAAAAACAATTTTTGTACTCAGATGCTTTGCTTAATGTTTTTGTTGCAGATGAAGAAGGTGAGCCCCAAGGGCTTCCCTTTTGTGAGATGTGCAGCGGGTTTGACGACTAGCTTGGCGGCCCGGTTGGTTGCCTTGTGGGTAAAGGCACACTAATTGGCTCTTTATTTATCGCCATCTTATGGCTTTGCTTCATTGTGTAGTTTGTTATTTATCTTGTAAGTTCAATCATTTGTATATTATGAAGTTTTGATATTGTAATCTCTCGTGTATGGAATTGATGCTTGATTTTGTAGCAGTGTGTATCTGCATTTAGGAAGTATACATATCCCGAGGCTTGGTTATTCGAGTGGTTTCTCCTTTGGCTTTCGTGGTATTCAATCGTAAACCGCCCTTTTATTGGAGAATTAGTATTGCGTGGTTCGATGAGAACTCTCTATTTCTAGTTGGATTCTCTTTGTGAATCGGTGGTTTAAGAACCATTTATGTTGTGCATTCTTGTTTAAAGGAGGCGACCCTCGTAAGATGAAGAGTTTGTTTTTATCATCCACCTTGTTGCATGGCGCGTGTGGGACGAGGGCATGGGCATATGGCGCATGGCGCGTGTGGTCTGAAGTGGACATACGACATGGCATATGTCTGCACTTTGGGCGCACGGGCGTGTACCGAGGGTGGTTACGGACTTTTGTTTTGTGTTCTTGTGCGAAAGGGAGTTTGATCCAAGTGTGTTGGTTCGTTTCGATAGTTATAGAAATTAGGAAGTTGGTATATCGCTTTGACCGTCTTGGGTCCATACGCGGCGTGCATAGCGTCTGTTATGTTCGATGCTAAGAGTGTAGCTAAGCAATTCAAAGCTTGGGGTTTCGTTAAAGCGTTAATCATTGAGTCGGATCTTACCTTTGAGTCTCGTTCGATGAGTGTACCTGGAAATGTAAGGACGAGTGTTAAGGCGGACGTTGGTTTACGTCAAGCTGTTTTGGTCTCATTAGTCTAGGAGAGAGGCCACTTGGGAGTTGGAGCCTCGCCTTCAAGAGCAGTATCGAGATTTGTTAACGGCGGATACATGTTTATCGTTGTCAAAATTCCAGTCGCCAATTTTCTTTTGGGTAGATCGGTGTGTAGATTCGGGGTCGAATCATGTTAAGGGGGGTAGAATGTAATACCTCAGATTTATTCTTGCAAAGGAAGTATCCAACAGAGATTTAGACATCAGGAAAAGGGGGATTATGCAGTTTTTCGCCAACCTGGGCCTCGGGCCTTGGCCGAGAGGCCCAAGAAGGGCCGACCACCTATAAAGAAGAGGAAACCCTAGGCTGGGGCTGTAGCTCTGATGGCGCCCGCTGCTACGGTCTGGCCTTCTGATATCCTTTCCTCCCCTCAAACTCCATTGCTACCATCTCTTGAGTTCTCCTGCAGCTAGCGGCCACAAGGAGGAGGAAATGGGAAAGGAGAAGAGAGATCTTCTTCAAGGGTTTTGATCAGTGATCTCTAGCGGTTATCCAAGGGTATGAACGTCGGTTGTTGTTGTTTGTTTAATCGTAGAAGTGTTTCCGATTAGAATCGTTTGAATCAAAGTCTGTCAAGATTAATTTTGAATCTGTCCAGATTGTTGTGTGGGTAATTTCGTGTATTTAGATGCAGAATTTGAGGATCCCATCTCCTAGAGTTATGTGGGATCCGTCGTTATCTTTCAGTAGCCATAAATATCACTCAATTCGAGTTACGGTTAAAAGTTATGTTGATTTTAGTGCTGCTGTCCCGAAATCCTGACGAGATTCTGCAGTCGTCTTGTTTATTATTTAAGGGATTGTTAGATTCCGAATTGGGGGTTTCCATCTCCTAGAAAGTTGTATATAATGTTCTTAGTTTTCAGTGAACGCAAAGAACACCTGAATCCGATTTACGGATCAAAAGTTATGGTCGTTTTACCTCTGCTGTCTAGAACTCTGATAATAATGAACTGTCAACTTGTCTCTAAGAATAAGATTAACTTAAAGGAAAAATCAGAGATTCCACCCAACTAGGTTATTGTTGAATTTTTCGTAACCTTTCTAGATTGGTAAAGAACACTTAATTCGGAGTTGTAGATTAAATGTTTTGATCGGTTTAGTAATTACTATTTGTTCTTTAGGGCAGATTTCTGTTCTGAAAGTTCATCTGTTCAATAGCATATTAATTTGGCCGAATTGGTCTATCTTGTCAACTTGAGAATTTTAGATATGTTAGTTATGAATCCACAGAAATTGGATTCACCTCATTTCGAGTTCAGATCATTAGATATGATTTTCACCGTGCTGCTGTCGATGTCGGTTGTGACTGATTGTCGATATTTCATATTAGGCTTTGTAGTTAAGTCTTGAGTCACCGTGGAAGCGTTGTAGAACGTTGATTAGTAGTGCTGGGTACATTTTGTTCTTATTGAAATTATTTTACTTGTTTAGGCGGTGAAGCCTCGAGTTTAGGAGTATCACCTTTTTCGGTTAACGCGTCGCATCGCGGAAGGCAAGTGCGTTGCTATCTTATTGCTTGTGATTGATGAATGTTTATGTGATTGTGTTGTGATGTCTTATGACACAAGAGATGATGAATTGTCTATGATATTTCTTATGTGTTGAATCCATGATTGGAGATGATGTCATTATTCATTCGATAAGTCATTTCATGCATTCATTGTCATTTACCATCCACGGGAGTGGATGAGTGAGCCCATCAATTCCGGGATGGAGTGCGCGAGAGCCCATCAATTCCGGGATGGGTGCGCAAGTCCCATTAATTCCGGGATGGGCGGTGTTGGACACCGTATGAAACATTCTTCATACGGAAGTGGATCCCGTATTTTTGTTAAGATGCGGGCTTGAGTGAACACCGACGGGTGTATCACTGGCTATACCGGTATATGCATGTGTTCGGTCCAAATTCCTTGATTTTGAGCATTCATCTCATATCAACATAAATAATCACTTGTTGTATGTTACGAAATGGTGGCGAGATTGTCTTATTCATATTGATTGCCTATTCTATTAGCCATTGTACTTGCTGAGTCGTGGACTCACCCTTGCCTTGTTTATTTATTTATTTTAGGTGATCGTTGATGAAGTTTCTCTTGGGAGGGAGTAGACAAGCACTACTCAACACACTTCACTTGCTTTAGTTTCAATAACAGAACTATCACTATTCTTCTTTCATTAATTGATGGTCTGTAATAAATAAATTCAGTTTGGGATGACTCCTTCTCTATCGTTGAGTTCGTTTAAATAACTGTTTACGTTCATTGATTATCTGTTGATAGAATTATCTAAATGGATCCATTATTACGTTTCCGTTCATGTTTCGTTTGATGTTGAACTGTTTAGCTTTGTTGATGATTTATTGTTGAAAATTATTCCAATATAAGGTTGCATGCTAGATCCTTAGGTAGCATTCTGGCTTCCAAATAGCCAGGGTGTTACAGAGTTAGTCGTACCGGGAAGCAAATCTTTTGCTTTGTGGTTTTGCACTGGTCTTATGTTTTCATATAAACATTTGGAGTTCATTTCTGGCTTGTTATGTGTTTGCAATCGGGTTAGGGTAATGTCTGTTTCCCCTAGACGATGCTTTGTAGCGATATTAGGAGTAAGTTAGGGTTATTCTTAGAATATATACACCCTAATGATATTACTTAGATTATATACGCTGGATTTTGTAATCATTTGCTCTCCTTGTTCCAAGTAGTTGCACATCGCCTACGGACGGCATGTATAGCAACTATGTCGGAACCTTTTGGAGTAGTTAGTACATGCTAGAATTAAATTGCATACCCATTGTCATTCCCTCACCTTATGCCCATTCTTTCCTCAACTTATCTTTCATGTACCGAAATATTTAAGGGGGGTAGAAGATACCTCAAAATACTTGTTAGGCATCTTGATCCCTATACTTTGATCATTCATATAGTTTGTAAATTAAGTCAAGCATGTCATGTTACTCAAGTTGCATAAAACAAGAAGCATGAAAGCATGCATGTAAACATTTGCACTCTCATTAACCAAAATTTAAAATTTGCCTTAGGACTAATTTGCACATATGCATCCCCTCATGCATTCATCCTGTGCATTCCCCTTCCAAGCCGGGAAATTAGAACTAGAGAAGTGAGGTTAGGCAGGACCACCTTAAACCTTGCGTGACTTCTCTTTTCCGCACTAAATCCTGGTGTGATACTAGATTACCATCTAACCAGTCTTTCCGTTCTATTGATCGATGCCTCTTTCGGTCGACCGAGTGGAGCCGAGTCTTTTCGTACTACCAGAAGATGACACGAAGCGTGATGTCAAATTATCTTCGAATCAAGAAAGGAAAGATTAAACAAAGCAATGGAAAGGAAAATGCGGCAGCAATGTCAGGATACTGCGTCATGATCTTCCAGCACTATCTCTGAAGGAAATCAAGACAACAGATGATGCGTTTCGTTTAGAGTTGAAAAGAACCACTTAGAAAACACTTAACAGAAGAACATTAGAAATCCTTCAGCAAAGTTTCCCTCTTTAGGACCTAAAACTTCTGAAGAACCTCTCCGGATTCGAAATTGAGTTCGGTTTGTGTCGAAATCCGAAAAGTGACCCCGTGACTAAACCCACCTAGGTTGCCACAGCCTTTCGTTCCGACTTCCGAACTATCGGAATCTCGGGACGAGATTCAGTTTAAGGGGGGTAGATTTGTAACAACCCCAAAATTAGGGTTTGTGTTTTTAATGTATAAAAGTATGAAAATTTAAAAACTTTTGGCTGTGTCTCTTGATCATGCTCCTGGTGTTCCAAAAACTTGTGCACAATTTCAAATTCTTGCTATTTGTATTTAATGTTGTGTTGAAAATTCAATTTTTAAACTTGAACATTTCAATTCTTTTAAATTCCAGAAAAATGTAAGAACAAAAATTTCTAAACATAATTTATTCAAATACTAGATTATTTATCCTGAGTTATAATTATTTTTACCAAATTTTTAGAAGTGATTTTGACTCCACCAAAATTTAAATCAAACCTTAAATGCAGTTTTGAAAATGATTTAATTCTAGCAAATTTCAGAATGTTAAGTAATTGAAATTATTTTTTCCTAAGTCTTAGTTGATTAATAGAATGCTCACAAAAATTTTCAGAATTTTCAGAATTTTATTTCTATTCCAAACTGCTAGGTCAAACTTAATTATTTTTGGTCAAAAACTAAATCCAAAATCTAACCCTATCCCAACCCGACCGGACCACTTTGTCTTGACTTGACTCAACCGCGCCAGCTCGCCGAGCCGCTTCCTTCCTCTGTCGCTGACAGCCCGACCCCGCCGGCAGGGTTTCGCCTCCACGCGTGCGCCAGCTCGCCCGAGCGCACCGCTTGCCAGCCCGTCGCCGCCTGCATGCGTGCCACGCCACGCCGGTCACCTCGCCGCCTTACCGCCTCCACCTCGCTGCCTCCGCCCTCTCCTACAAAGCCAGCCGTGAAGTCCCACCTACCTGGCTTTCTCTTTCCCTCCCCTCTGCCATTTTACTTCAGCAAGTTTCTGGAGCCCGGGAGCAGCGCCGCGCCGCCTCCAAGCACGCCGGTTGCTCCGGCGGTCTCCAACCCTAGCCAACCGCGTCACGGCGTGTCCCTCGCCTTGAGGAACAAAACCCCTCGGTCAATTTGGATGGACCACCACCGAGGAACTGCGCGCACGGGTTCTTCTTCGGCTCCGGCCGAAACCGCTTCTTCCGCCGCCGTGCCTCCTCCAGCGAGCTCTAGCTCAATTACTCTCTCTGTAAGCATCACCTAGACTCCTTCTTCCTTCCCCGATCATTCACTCGCGTCGCTTTGCTCCACAGGAACCCCTCCACGGTGAAGCACCCCGCGCCGCCGCAGGCTCTCGTCGCCGGCCCTCTCCGGCCACTCTCCGTCATCGCCGACCACCCAGGCCCGTTCCAGGTACCTCACTAGTGCTCATGCTCCCTCCATTTTGATCTCAATTCCACCCGAGCTCTGCGGTCACGTTTCACCTCCACGGCCGGCCGCCGCGTTCTGTCGCCGCGCCGCCACACTGCATCTCCGGCTACCCCGAGACCACCTCTAGCATCCTTGAGCCTCCCTAGACCCATTTTGGCCATCCCCGTGGCCTCGCCGTAGCTCCACCACCGGCGACCACCACCGCCCCAAATCGGCCAGAGCCTCCCCTGTTCTTCATTTTGAGTCCTCCTCTGTTTCTCTGATAGTGGGGCCCACTCCCTTAAGCCAAACCATTTGCTGCTAATTGCCTCTGTGAATGTCATCTAAGCCACTCCATTGCATTAGTAAATTGGAAGTTTAGAAGTTAGTCAGTAGCATTTTGTCCGAACGATTTTGCTGTTGTAGGAGCATAAACAGTAACCTGAAGATAATGAGATTTGTCTTTGGTCTTGATTCTGTTAAGGTAGTAATTAAAGCTTGTATTAACTCAATTGGTCATTTGGACAAGTATCTATTAGTAGCTTTCCAGCCTGAAAAACCTTTGTGGATAAGAAATTTCCAGAAAAGCTAGCAGGGAATAGCTAGCTCTGTTTGATGATGTTTGTGTAGAAAAGGTTTTCTGGAGATAGTTAGCTTTGTCAGTAAGCTAGCAGTAAAATTTGTATTAAGGTGTGACCTTGTACAGTCAAGTACTTAAAAGTCTGGCTTAATACTGAAATTTGTTGGCACTTAGTTGTCAGTAGTCTGCTAGTTGGAAAATTGTACTTTTGCTAGATAATTGAACAGGGGGAGTAGAGGTTAAAATTTGTCAGTAGGCTTGTTAGTTTTGAGGCTTTCAAAGTATCTAACCAATTGGTGTTAAAGTGTAGTTCAGTGTGGTATTATTTAGTAACCTTAACAACCTAATGGAAAACCCTATCAAGATCAATGATCAGCTTGTAGCAATTAGAGTAAGAGCTAGATAGGAGGCAAGTTTAGAATAAAGGACTTTAACAACATGCAATAGAGCCTTATTTCATACCTATACAAAGGGTTTATAAAACATAATTTCTAACCTTTCATATCCAGTCTAAAAGGGTAAAATTTATCCTAAGTCAAGAATTGAATTCATGGTTAATAGCACAGTAGACCTTAGGCCATAATTTTAAATTTTAAAATTTATAACAAATTCAAATCAACTCTTAGTCCAATAATTGGTGTCCATAAATTTATCTAAAAATCATAATCTATCTTCTGTGTTGTTGTTTTTTTTTGAATTCTGTTGGCGTTTTGGTGTTTATTCGCCGTTTTTCGCTTCGGCAGTTTTTACCGTTAGATGGCGTTGATTATCGAGAGTGATCCTCTGCAGCAAGTTGAATATCTCAAACAAAGGAAAGGCAAGCAGTTTGATCATGTTTATCCCAGTATTTTAAAGTCTAATATTTTGTTTCAGCTGTATGTATGCATTGCTTAATTTGTGTTAAATTGATTAGTTAAAACCGTAGCTGCATATCCTGTAGGTGAAATATTGATCTCTACTACCTGAGCCTAGGTTATTCGTTGTGATTCGAGATCGTTGGATGATCACTTGTCACTTAGTAGATACGATATCAACTGCTTAGACATGTTTAGCTATCGGTAGAACTAGGCGGTTATCGACTTTAGTCGGTAACTTTGATCACACAAAAATTATTATGACTTTATGATTCAGCTTTTTGCTATGTTTAACTTCAAAACTAAAAATGAAAACAAAAATGATTTAGACTTGGGCACAATGGTATGTTGGTGTGATCTGTTGGGTGTGGCTGGAAAGGTGCAAGTCGATTAAGGACCGAGTTACTTGCGCCACCGTCTTGAGCATTTTGCGTGCTAACCACACTAGAGTATATGGGACCTCTCTTGACTTAGTACTTTGGCGTGTATTGGCTTCGGGTCGCAGGAGGTCGCAGGAGGGATGGTGTTGGGAGTATGGTAGTTGTCCAAAAAGCTTTATCTGAGTGGGTAGTTGTCTTTTCGGCTTTACCATGTAGCGTATGGATTTCTATCCATACGAGCGGCTCAGTTAATACACAATATTGGAAAGCGTCTCGTAGGACTTAGCGTGCGGCATACCTTCGAAGTGTGTTTTGGCTTAAAGGCGATGCAAGTGTGGGTACATTGGTACACCTGCGGGGTTTAAAACTATTCGAATAGCCTTGTCTAGGTTATGGACACGCTCGGATACACCCCAAGAACTAGACTACAACCTTTTAACTAAAACTTGTGGGTGAGTACGAATCGGGGATTAGTGCTAAGTTGTGGTGACTATTGGGATAGTCACTTCCAGTGGTTACTTGTATCTATCTTTATTTGTGATTATTTCAACGATAAAAATGAATTGCGAACTTGCCTTTAAAGCGTATTACATTATTGCAAATAAAGTTGGCTTTATGCAAATGAAACATATGGCCTCCACGGATAAGCTGCATGTAGCATATGAATAGGTGCGCTAGTTCACACGTCAGTCTTGCAGTACAAAAACAATTTTTGTACTCGGATGCTTTGCTTAATGTTTTGTTGCAGAGGAAGAAGGTGAGCCCCAAGGGCTTCCCTTTTGTGAGATGTCTTCATGGTTTGACAACTAGCTTAGCGGCCGGTTGGTTGCCTTGTGGGTAAAGGCACACTAATTGGCTCTTTTATTTATCGCCATCTTATGGCTTTTGCTTTATTTGTGTAGTTTGTTATTTATCTTGTAAGTTCAATCTGTTGTATATTATGAAGTTTTGATATTGTAATCTCTCGTGTATGGAATTGATGCTTGATTTTTGTAACGGGGTGTGTATACTGTATTTCTGGGAAGTATACATATCCTAAGGCTTGGTTTATTTGAATTGTGATGCTAGGGTCAATGGAAGGCTAAGCATTACAAGTCGAATAAACCGGAGTCCTCACACTTGATCACTCCATACGACACTTACTGTTATATAAAAATGCTATTTGGACTCAAGAATGCTGGTGCAACTTTTCAAAGGTTGATGCATAAAACCTTTAATCCACAGATAGGTCGAAATCTAGAAGCCTACATTGATGACTTGGTCGTAAAGAGCATCAACACTGGTGACCAAATTCCAGACCTACAAGAGACTTTCAATAACTTAAGAAGGCATAGCCTTAAGTTAAATTCAGAAAAGTGTGTGTTCGGAGTTTCTTCTGTTATGCTTCTTGGATTCCTAGTTTCGGCTAGAGGTATTGAGGCAAACTAGCAAAGATATCGGCCATTGACTAGATGTGCCCTCCGACCACAAAGAAGGAAGTCCAGAAACTAACCAGCGGTATGGTAGCGCTAAGTCATTTCATAGCACGGTTAGGTGAAAAAGGACTTCCTTTCTTCAAACTTCTTCGGAAACACGAAAGTTTTGAATGGACTAAAGAGGCAAACGACGCCTTTGAAAAACTTAAGAAGTACCTAACAAGTGCCCTGATCTTAGTCTCTCCAAGATCAAGAGAAACATTGCTGATTTACATAGCTGCAACGGTACAAACAGTCAGCGGTGTACTGGTCGTAGAATGTGACAACATACAACGACCAGTGTATTACGTAAGTGAAGTCTTACATGGACCTAAGAAAAGAGACCTACAGGTAGAAAAGTTGCTCTATGGTCTCCTTATGACTTCAAGGAAATTAAGTAATTACTTTCAGGTCCACAAAGTGGTCGTACCAACCGTATATCCGCTTGTTCAAGTCCTTGGAAACAATGAATCATCAGGACGAATAGCAAAATGGGCAGTCGAGCTTGGGGCGTTCGACCTCCATTTCATGTCATGAATAGCAATCAAGTCTCAGGCAATAGCAAAATTCATTGCCAAATGGACAAACCCTGAACCCACCCAAGGGCCCGAGTATGAACACCACGACAAGTGGGTAATGTACTTTGACGGATCCTTGATGCTTAAAGGGTCGACGGCTAGAGTTGTCTTGATATCCCTTACAGGCGAACACATCAAGTATGCCATCCAGTTAAATTTTCCTGCTACAAATAATGTGGCATAGTATGAAGGTTTACTGGCAGGACTTCGAGCATGCAAAGCGCTCAGGATTCGCAGATTACTAGTAAAAGGTGATTCTCAACTAGTAGCGAATCAAGTCGGGAATGACTATCAATGCTCAAGTACCAAGATGTCATCTTATTTGGCGGAAGCACGAAAACTCGAAAAGCACTTCTTCGATTTTTCAGATCCAACATATTCCTAGAAAGGAAAACTTTATGGCAGACCAGTTGGCACGGATGGCCTCCACGAGGTCACCTGTCCCGCTTAGAGTTTTCCTCGAGCAACTCGATTCACCCTCGGTGGTCGAGCATTCCGAGGACATAGATGTTCATAAGGAGGTCGTACACCTCGATTCTGCGAACATGGATGCTCCACAGGAGGTCATCAAGCATGATCCCGATAGAAATTGGATGACGTCGATCTACAATTAACTTCGGCATGACCTAATTCTAGAAGATGATATAGAGGCTGATCGTATAGCACGAAAGGCCAAATCATACACTCTTATTGAAAGTACCTTATACAAATGAGGATCTTATGAAGTGTTGATGAGATGCATATCTCAACCGAATGGCATTAAGTTGCTGACCAAAATTCATGAAGGAGCCTGTGGAGCGTATCATTCGTACAGAACGTTGGTCGGTAAAGCCTTTAGGCAAGGATACTACTGGCCAACTGCCCTTCATGATGCAAAAGAGCTAATAACGAAGTGTGTACAATGTCAGTTTCATAGCTGACAAGTACATCAACCAGCACAAGCTTTGAAAATATTTCCTCTTTCTTGGCCTTTTGCAACCTGGGGACTAGACATTCTGGGACTTTTCCCACGAGCACCTGGGGGCTTTGAATTCCTTTTCGTTACGATTGACACGTTCATAAAATGGATCGAAGCTGAGCCAGTTATTAAAGCAACAACTAAAGTCGCTAAGAGGTTTCTCACAAAAAATATGATCACACGATTTGGTGTACCCAGTCGTATTATCACAGATAATGGTACCCAGTTTTCAAGTGGTAATTTCCAGGAATTATGCGACAACTTAGGTATCAAGATACATTTTGTTTTTGTTGCTCATCCACAGAGCAATGGGGCAGTTGTGCGAGCCAATGGTATCATAATGCAAGGGATCAAACAACGAGTATTCGACCAGTTAATAAAACGGTCAGGAGCTTGGGTTCAAGAACTTCCTTCTATATTATGGGCCATTCGAACCACGACCAGTCATGCGACCGGTGAAACACCATTATTTTTGGTTTATGGTGCTGAAGCCATGCTTCCTCTAGAACTAAAACTTGGTTCTGCTCGAACTAATTGTTTCAACAAAAATGATCAGGATGAACGATGACTTGACGACATCAATTTCCTTGAGGAGCGACGAAATCAAGCCTTAATAAGATCAGCAATCTACCAACAAACCATGAGAAGGTATGACAGTCGTAAGGTGTAACCTCACAGCATAACTGTAGGTGATATGGTTCATAGAAAAATTTAGAACCAAGCCAATCGTAACAAACTTTCTCCTAAGTGGGAAGGTCCATACACTGTGATCGAAGTCACCCGACTAGGTTCAGTATGATTAGCACTGTCTGACAGGCAAGTTTTGTCTAATTCTTAGAATATTGATCAATTGTGTAAGTTTTTTGTCTAATTTTTTTGTATATACATTGTCAATTTTCATAAAGATGCATTTCCTTTTTCTGATGAGTGTTAGTGTTTATATATTTGTTATTCTTTATTTGATCGCATGTCATTGTTGTTTAACTAGTCGGAGAAGACACTTATTCTCTCCGATATCCTTATAAAGGGTCTCTATTACTCCTTGCCTTAGACTTAATAGTCAAATGCCAACAACGGTCCTAGTTGTGATCTTTGCATCAATGATTCCCATGCGTGACCACACTCTTTTCTCAAAGAAACATGTGAGTAAAAGGAGCATATCACAAACAATTTCATATGATTTTCTATATGCTTAAGAGTCCAAAGCTTAACTTTCTTCATTTCAACATTCTGTTCTACTCTTGTTTGGCTACTGGTCGGGACACGAAAAGCCTCCTAGTCAAAGTCTCTCCTCTCCACACGTGGTCCTGTCCATTGGAAGGAGCTTCCTAGTGACGGTCCTTTTCTTACGATCCTCGCTGCCAGTCAGACTTGATCACTAGTACTTCTCGCAAAATGTTTTTCATGTCTTCAGTTCTTAGCAACCATTACGACCAGTATTGGATGGTATATATAAACAAGGCCACTTATCGTTTTATTTTTTGCATACATTCTTGCATAAATACTTATCATCAAATCCAGTCTTGTGACATCTTCTAACCATAGTTGGTATTGTATAGTATTTCGATTACGGAAAGGATCTAAGCTAGTTGAAATCATACACTGGTTCCAACCAAAATGATTTCCTAGTGTTGACTAGATTATTTTTATGACATAATCAGCACCTAGTGTGTACCATGATCATAGCTATTACTTCTTTTTCTTGGTCTACTGCTTTTTTAGTAATGCTCATCTACTAATATAAGCGGTTGGGGGCTAGGGGGTATAGGAGTATTTAGCAAGGACTTCATTGATGATAAAAGGTAAGTTTTATTTACACAATCTAAATGTTAGAATCATTTACTTGTTCAAACTGCCAGATTGGTCGCTACGTGACAGAGATCTGACTTCTATTTCCTCTACAACTCTATCTCCAAGAGGCCATACTTCCTCGATGAACTTGGTTGCTTCTTCGCCCGAGCAGTCGAAGTCCTCTTCAATAGCTTCAAGGTGAATAGAGGGGTCAAAAGCCTTCAACTTTGCTAAGGCAAAACTGACTTCAGTCGCGATAGCTTCTTTCATTGTTTGGGCATGGTTCTCTCGAAAAGTCTTCATCACACTCTTGAGGTCTTCAAGTTGCTGGCCAAGAAAGTTGATCTTCTCTGCAGGATCTCTTAAGATGGGCAATTGCATCCCCAACCCCAGGTCAAACAGCATCTTGTTCAAAGCCTTGACCTTTTCTTCAAGACTCCGCTCAAGTTCAGCCCCTTGGCCACGTTCGAACTTAAGAGCTTTTTCTGCTCTTTCTAGTGCTTGAGTTTTCTCTGCAATAGTAGACTAAGAGATAAAATACATACAAATTGGAGACATGGTATACTAGTCAAGCCTACGACTGGTTACCTTTGATTTTCTTCTCACAAGATTCGAAAACCTCCTTTTGCGTGGTCATCACATGCTTGATTGACCGGTTTTTGTTCTGACATTTTTCCTGAAGCTTGGCTATTATGGCTTCCTTAGCCATAACTTCTTCTTTAATTTTCTTTGAATTTATCAGATTTAGATAAAAGGAGAAAGTGATTAGCTAGAGAAGATTGAATAGTCAGGAAAGGAAAAGAAAAGTCAAGAGCAAAGTTCTTACTTCCTAATTCAGAGTTTATCTGCTCCAGGAGCTTTATCCACTGGGTTAGTCCTTCGACCACAGCGTAGTTCTCGACCATGTGCTACACAAATGGCATTCTTCTTTAAGTTTCCTATGAAACTTTAAACACTATGAAAATGGTCGTGGATACTTACCCGGATTGCCACGTCATTATATTCGGCAAAAATAATATCGTGACTCATCTTTGCCAGACGATCCGATGTTTTCATGCATGCATCGTTGAGATCTTCATCATAGAATATTCAAAAGCGGTGAGAAAGTTGGTGTGATGAGGAACCTTTGGGGAAATCCCTGAAAGATTCTAACTATGGTCAGAGCCTGTCAAGATTTGCTTTCTGCAATTAGGAAACTATTTCTTTTCATATCTTTTTTACTCCTTATACTGGTCGGATATTGGGAATCGAGTCGAAGTTTTTTCTCTCTGAATATGTGGATACATATCCACTGGGAGTAGTATCCTAGAATCGACTAAACCCTCTTTTTTGTTACCAAGATAGGAACTTCAAAGATACGATCAGAATAAAACTTTATTTAACCCAAATATTACAAAAAAAAAACTAGTTACATTTCTTCTACGATCCTTTTTCTGACTAAAATGGCTCTTCAATTGGTCCTTCAAAGATTATCTTCAGAATGGTCCAAGTTGATCTCCAACAGAAGGAGGCAGGAGATATGTAACCCGATAAGCATTGGTTCCGCATCTTCCTCTCGATATGAACTTCAGTCTTGATCGAAGGTTGCACAACGTAGATAGTGAAGTGCTTACCTGTTCTTTGAAGGCCATATTCACCTTGAAAACAAAATTCATAGACCAAATTGACTTTCCAACCACCGCGAAAGTTACATCCCCATGGATTTAGATCTTGCAATGGTGGTCGAAACATCAATTTGTCCCATGACTTTTGTCTTACTAAAAGATAACAAGGTAACATGGGCTTTGAGAATGAGAATCCCATCTCTGACTCTATAGAACAACTATAGTTCATCCTCTCAAACTCGAAAAAGTTTAAGAATGAAACTTTACAAGTGGGAGCGGAACTGAGCAAGATGGGGATTTTTGTGAATAGATTTGTTTCAAGATCTACCTTCCGAGGGTTATTTAGAGGCTTCATCTCGTGGTAGACTTAAAAAGGATAAAGATAGAAGCCAGATAGACAGAATACTCTTCAGTTTCCCAGTTTTTCAACTTTAAATGAATATGGACTGCCTCATTTTTATTGCATCTTTAAATGAGGATTTGCCCGATATACTTCATCGGAAGAAAGTGTTCACATGACATATTCCTTTAAATTTTGGGAGCTAGCTGACGAGGATTAAAACCCTTATGTATTAATTTATACATAACAAAGGACCATACGTCTTTATGGTCGTGACCCCTAAGGCTCAGTAGAAACCACATGGCAAACAGTGCGCATGAGACTGTCGGGTGGGGCTAGTGTAGCGCGCGCGGGGAGGGAGAGAAGGCGGGCCACGTGGGAGTTGGGTTGAAAGGCACAAGATTGGGCTGGGTCAAGGGAGATTCAGCCCAACAGGATTTCTGAGATTTTCCTTGGTTTTTTCATTTTATAAATTCCAGTAAATCCAAATAGCAAACTAAAAATAGCAATTGAACTCAAAAAATTTCTAGAAAAATCTGGAAAATATTTCCAAGCACAGAGAACCCAAATAAAATAGTGTTGGTATTTTAGAACCGATCTTATGTATGATTGTTTGATTCGGAGGGTTTCCACAATTGATCACGCAGAGAGAATGACATAGGGATTTTTATACAGGTTCAGGCTTTCTCCGGAGAGAATAGCAACCCTACTCCTGTGTGTATTGTATTGAGCATAGTGGTTACAATAATGGGAAAGACTCAGACTTGTGCTATGGATCGTGCTTATTGTCTTCCCGATTACCCGTCTCTATTCCCCGTGCCTTTGTCATCTGACAGCAGCCTTTTTATAATGTGCAAAGAGGTAGCCGTTTCTCCAGGTCGAGGTGCCTCATCATTTCATATAATGGGTGTATTGATGGTAGTAATCACCGAAGTAGTAACCCCTCCACGTCGCCTGGCAATTACTTGTCAGAGATAGTAGTGCATTACGTGCAGTTACTCCAGAGAATAACAACGTACATTGTCTGCTTAGATTGCCTAATCAATTGGGTCCACTCGTCTGTACGCTCTATTGATTATAGGGTGGTCGTAGCTGACCTGGTCGTAAAAGAGCTTACGACTATGAGGTAGTCGTAGAATAACTTACGTTGCGTACTAGTCGTAGAAGAACTTACGACCAGAAGATGATCATAGAAGAACTTATGATCAGGTGGTAGTTGTAGAAGGATTTACGACTATGGGGGTGGTTGTAGAAAGACTTACGACCACGTGGTTGGCTTCTCCCTTATGTACATTAAGGGGTATACTCAAGAACCATATGATGGCATATTTACCCATAATAATAATTCACTACTACAAAACAGGTCATACTGGACGCCTCATCACAGACAGTTCCAAAGGAGCCGTCTATGTTGAACTTATACAGACGGGTCCCTTTGGAACCGTCTGTGATAGTTCCTCATCACAGACGGTTCTATAATTGAACTGTCTATGATACTTCACAGACGGTTGGTAATAAGAACTGGCGATTGAAAGAACTGGTGGGTTTCCTCGACCCACACGTGGTCTCTGAGCAAACCATCTTGGCAGACGCATCCTCGTCGAAATACATAACGAGTTGCTTGCTCAAAGCGACAAGGACTACATAATGGTGCCCTACAACGAAGTAAGTGATTCACTACTTGCTATACAAATTTTATTTGTACTTTATCACGACACGAACTTAGGTTTAATGACTATAGCGACATACATGAGTAGGCACCTGGATCCTTTTAGTCATTATACCAAGAGGAACCGGTACTATACCTTGATTCCCTAGTAAAAAAGCCACGACTTAACCCTTGTGCAGGAGTAATAGGCAGTGTGCTCATTTCCTCCATACATAACTCTATTGTAGTCTTCCTTCGTTTGAAATGGCGAGGTTAACTTTTGGAAACATGTAGGTCGTTCATCTCCTATGTTGCCGAGAGAGGGCTATACAAGGAGCGAACGCCACACTTAATCACGGGCGCGATTTCGATGCGTACTACAACACAATAATCCTATATCATACTTCGTAATAATGCGCCTCGAACTGACTATACCTACATATGTAATTCTATTTTTGCAGTGCCGCCAGCAAAAAGCAGAAGAATGTACATTCTAGTTTGCCATCATATGTAGATTCTCATAAGTGCTAAGTTGAAGGATCCCGAGGTTGGTCAATCTCGCAATAATTATTTCCTAATTATAAATTTAAATATATATGCTTACTACTTTACTCTTGCTAGCTATAGGGTGTGAATATAGATTTAGATTCACTCATTCAGAGAGAGATCTCGGATGTTCGAGGGAGGCTCTGCACCTTCATCATGACGGATATCATTGGCGCCGACGGAGAGTTTCACTACTCCAACACCGCTGAATGACCCTAAAACAATTGATTCATTAATTGTAATTCACTTTGAATAGTTGTAACTCAATTGTAACTCTAGCGAAAATATTTGATATATATTCATTTCTAATTGATTTTGAGTTATAAATGATCACTTTGAGTTGTCAACGATTGATTCATCTGTAATGTATCTATTTTCTGCCAGCTTGTTTTAAGAGGGCATGGCTAGAAATTCTGAGGCTAGCCGAAAATCAAAAATAAATTAGTGAGGTGAAAGAACTATCACGAGCGGTTCATAGTTACCGCAAATGCGTGATATATGAATATCACGAGCGGTTTATAATTAGCATCGTGCGTGATATGTGGATATCACGAGCGGGTTGGTAATCAACAACCGTCTATGATATCCACATATCACGACATGCTAATTATGAACAAATGCATGATATGTGGATATCACGAGCGGTTGGTGACTAGAACCGTTTGTGATATGTGGATATCACTGACGGTTATTAATTAGAAGCTATGCAGTATTGTGACTTGTCACGAGCGGTTTTTAACCGCGCGTGATAACCCAATTATCGCAGACGTACAAAAACACGAGCGATTCGAATCGTGCGTGATGGCGGTTCGAACCGTGCGTGATAACGTTTTCTGTAGTAGTGATTACAAATAAATAATAAAATGAGGATTATTAGATCCTCGTCATCTAGCCCCCTAGTTCAAGCGAAAGTAACTTGCTTGGAAAAAGGAGTCGTAGATGATCTTACGACCACAAACTGGTCGTAAAATGATGGTCGAAGGAAATACTCTTAGACTAATATTTCATTTGACCAGAAATACTTGGTCAAGAAGGTTGTCGAAAATCTTACGAATACAAGGTAGTCGTAGAAAACCTTATGACTGTAAAGTGGTCATAGTATGGCTATCAGAAGTAAAATCTTTCCTACTTGGTATTTCATTTGACCAGAATGTGCTTGATCAAGGAGGTAATTTCGCTTGAGGTGTGAAGACAGACTCGGTTTTCTCAAATAGACAAATTTAAGAATCCCAATTGACTCTCACGAATCTGTCTATTGGAGCGATTCCCGAAGCGGTGGCAACTATTGAGTTTCCACGACCTTTTATCTCAAGCTTGCGGTTATACAAACTTACCATGGGTGTGACTTAGGGTTCTTACTCTTCCCCCAATCATTCTAACTATTCATCGAGTTCTCGCATTCTCCACCGCCAACCAAATCGTGCACTCCCTCGAGACTTTTCCCAATCCAAATCCTCCCCCCTTGAGAAAGATGGTCAGAACCATTTCCTAGTGGGCTGAATCGGAGATGGACGCGGCCAAGACAAAGGCTTTGGTCACTGCCGAGAAGATCCCAAAGAAGGAGCTTGTGAAGTGGATTGAGGCTGTTGGGCAGCAATAGCCGTCGGGGGAGATTGGACAGATCCCCGTCTTCCAGGCGTACTACGAGTGTGGCCTTCGATTGCCCGCTTACCCTTTCCTCACACTCGTACTTGAGAACTTCGGGGTGGAATTGGTGAATCTCGTTCCCAATTCCATCACAATGCTAAGTGTGTTCGTGTACCTATGTGAGGCCTACCTGGGGATTCCAGTGGACCTCGAGCTCTTCCAATATTACTACGGGATGAGCCGACAAGTCGGGATCGCTGGAAGCTGTGGTTTAAAGCTCCACGATGGGAAATCGAATGAGTACATTCAGATGTTCACCCCGTCGCCATGGCTGAGATGGAAAAAGAGGTGGTTCTACTGGGAGACTGTTGGAAATATGCCCTAGAGGCAATCATAGAGATGATTATATTTCATTATGTTCATAACTTTTGATAATATGTTATCTTGTTCCTTGAATGAATCATTAGTTATATAGATCAATGAGTATGTGACTTGTTGGTGAAACTCTTTATCTTATATGATGTCGTTCTAAAAGTATCCACAGTCGAATGTCCTTTGGTGGAACACGGTGACTCTCATTTCGATACATATATTGATTGATGACTATGTTTCACGATCATGGATATAGAATATCGAATCAATAATGTGGACACATGTTAGAGAACATAGTGTTGGATAAGACCCACCTTGAGACACTATTGAGATTGTTATGATTCTATGTGTCATTAGTTGGTCTCAAGCAATGATGATGTATAATCCTTAGACACGAGATCAGCATGGTTTCCTACATGTGTAATAGCACTCTTAGGGGTTGCCAAACGCTACTCAAATGGCTCGGTAGTTATAAAGGTAACTTTCGGTATACTATGAAACATGAGGAGGAATGTATTGGTCGGATTTGGGATTTGCCTCTCCTAACATAATGGGAGAGATGTCTCTGCCCTCGTTGTGGTCGAATAAAGAAAGTGCATGGCCATGCCACTAGTGGTCGAAGTGTCGACCACATGAAGTTATCGACACTTGATCGAAAGTATTGAGCAGTCCATGGATGACATATTATCTCACGGAGTTCAACCGGATGTCGTGAGGCAAAGGGAGAATACATAAGCGAGTCATTCGGTTGCGAGGTCATAGGCGATCGAAGTCGTATGGAGATGCGACCTGAGTCGAAGACTACTCGAACATAATCACCAGCTGGTCGTGAGGTTGCAAGCGGTCGTAGTTAGATACTAAGCGGTCGTAGGAGTTATGAACTGGTTGTAACTAATTATGAACTGAGTGCGTGACTAAATCAGCTGGTCGTAAGTGATAAGGACACAGTCGTAGATCATATTGCATTAAGGTTCGTCCGATATATTACGTGTGTGTTCGGGAATCGTTATGTGCTGCTAGGTACCACGACGACTCGTGATCGGAAAGAGTTTCCAGTCACAACCGATTACACACGAACCTATAGGGTCACACACTTAAAGGCGAGGATTTGATTTGGATGGAGATCCGAATTCTTATAGGCCACGAGTTCCTAATGGGCCTCGGGTTGAGGACCCAATATGGATGCCTATATATAGAGGCGGTGGCATGGGGTATGATTTGATCAATCTTTCTAGAAGAAATCCCAAAACCCTAATAGCGCTCTCCTCAACCACGCCGCCGCTAGCGCGCTCTCGCGTGGTGTCCCCGCCCGTGCGTGTGGATACCTTGGAGGTCTTTGTTGCGAAGCATCGGTACTAGGGCGATCGCGACTTACGGCGTTCATCGGAGTAGGAGGAGAAGGCTTGCGGCAAATGCGACTCTGATTGCTTCAACTCGCTACATCGACTCTACTTCCGCTACGAGTCGGCGCATCTAGTGGTAATCTCGTGATCTATTACTAGCGGAGGTTCCTTGGTTGCGCGGTAAAATTTTTGTTTGTGCTTTCGTAGCCTTCCCGCGATCCTTCAGAAACCACCCGTGAAGACAGCCTTTCCTTCGTAGGGAATGCTGTTGAGAAGATGTTTTCCTAGGATTCGACTCCCAAGGTTCTTGGCCGGATTGCCCCTATATTCAAGCCAGCAAAAACTTGAAGGAAGAGGGGCTCACTGGATGGCACATGGTGAAAGACTTCATCATGCGCCGCATTAACCCTCTAAAGAAGTGAGCACATCAGATGTGGAAGTACTTGGGGCCAGAGGACTCGACCAGAGACTACGAGGAGGGTAAGTTAATTTCTACTTTTGGCTCTTGTTTTGGTCGGCCTTGATCTAGTCTATTGAATGTCTTACCTGTTTGCATAGACCTTTCACAAGCGAAGATTGACATCCGCATCAAGCTCATTTGTGAGAAAGCTCCACCACCCAATGTGGTGGTTCCTCAAATTCTAGCGGTTGTATCCACCGAGGAAAAAATGAACGCCTAAAGGTAATCAGAAACTAATTTCACCTTTAGGATCTTGTAGTCATAGAAATAATTACGACTACTAGGTACTGGTCGTAGAAGAACTTCCGACCTAGGGATGATCGTAGAATAACTTACGACCACTTAGTAATATTTCTTTTTTGATTCTTAGAGAAAGTAGGCATGGCAGACCGTCGAGACGACGAAGAGGTCGAATTGATGGTCATTGGTGCGGAGGTGGAGCAAATCAAGGATCCTCCTACCAAAAAGTGTCTACTTGTGAAAGTCACCGACAACGGTGACATAGGCTCCAGCTCGGCTGCTCCATTGAAGCCCTTTGCGCAATTCACTGCGAACATGGCCGCTGCAGAGAAAGCAAAGGTAGTCGAGGCGACCGAAGCTCTCAATCACAAAACCCCCAAGACCAAGGTACCCTTCTACTATGACAACAAGGCTTTCACAGTTTCTGCTTCTCATGGCTTTCTCAAGCAACTAGAAAAGGAGAACTAGAGAAGCTTTCTAATCTTTTATGAAGGAAACTGTTGCGCCAGTAGGGCCCATAGTTGAGGGACGTGCTGATCTTGGGGTGGTCGAGACAGGTCTCGGCCATCTTGGGGTTTAGGAAGCTCAAGGAGTGGTGACTCCTGTCCAAGACCCACGACCAGACGTGGTCGTGGCTGACCCTATTCCCCTACTCGTGTTCCGACAAGGTGTGGTTGAAGAGAAGAAGTCAAAGAAATCTTTGTTAGGAAAGGTTTCTTCTGGATTCAAGATCAGGTCCAACAAGTCAAGGTATGTGAAAAGACAAAAGTGTAAGAATTGCAATTACCTTTCGCTTTTTATAATTTGACATGCTTCCCTTTATGTAACATCCCTAATTTGCAGAGTTTTTGAAAATTTTCAAAATTTTAAAATAACCATTTGGTTTAATTAAGTTGCAAAAAGCTTAACGTGGAATTTAGAAATCAAAAACTATTTAACTTGAATTAATCCAACTTCAATTAAATTAAAGAGTGGTTTATTTGAGTTTTCTAGATTTTATTTGGGTTTTAAGTCTTTTCTTTTTTTTTTCTGGATTTTAGAATTGGTTTTCCCTTTTGTATGAAGTTAAAATCTATCTTGTTTGCAAAATTAAAAGCTAAAATATAGTTAAAATTAATTTTATTAAGTTCTAAATAATTCAAGGGACTTCTGTGGATTTTCCTAGAATTTTTAGACTTTATTAGCTAATTTCTAAAAGCCTTTTTGCTTTTCTAGCATTTCTTTAATCGAAAATGTATTTTATTTCCCCTAAAAGCTTTGGGCCAATTTCCTTTTTCTCAGCCCACTCCTCCTTCCTCCCCGCGGCCCATCCATCCTAGCCCGCTCCGTGCGTGCCCGCGCCTCCCTTGCTGCCGGTCGTCCGATTGAAAACGATGGTCTCGATCGCGTCACCTCCGTGCGCCTCTCTCTCTCTCTCCCTCTCGCTGTGGGGTCTACCTGTCAGCTTCGTCTTCTACCTCCTTTGTCTTCTTCCTCACGACCGTGCGTGCGTGCGCGACCCTCGTTTCTCGTCGACCGCGTCTGCTCCTGTCCCGCGTGTCGCCATAGTGCATCGCGTCACCTCCCGCCTCTGCCACGCCCGTTGCCGCCATCATTCCCCATCCCGTCGCCTCCTTTTTCCCACGCCGCCCCTGTCCTCGCCGCCGCGAAAGCCACCGACTTTGTCCCTGTAACATCCCGAGTTTAGGCTTGTGTTTCAAATGTAAGAAAATGTGTAGAAATTAAAAAAAAAATTCTTACATCTTGTATTTCCTTTATGATCTGAAAAATCCTGGCAAAGGAATTATGGAAATACAAAGTCACAAGTCATTTTGACCTAAACCTTGTCCATAAAAAACTTTCTTGTCAAACCTTGTGATCATTCTCTGAAAATATTTTCCTAAAGTTCTAGGGCTAGTGTGTGACCCCTCTGAAAAAAATTACACAATTTTTAGAAATTGTTTGAATATATTTGGAGGGCAGTCAAACCTGTTTGAATTTCAGTCAAACCCTAGCTCAGCATCTTGTAGAACTTTTGGAGAAAAATGCATTACATAAAAACCTCTGGAAATTTTACACAAGGTCCATCTCAAAGTCAGCAAGCTACTGTAAAAATTTAAGAATTTTTGGGGTTGTTTTGCTACCTTAAACAATTCCCCAAAGATCAGCTCAATTCAAAACTCAAATTTCAGACGCAACCAATTGGCTCGATCGAGCCAAGCCTCCTAAAAAGCCGCACTCGGGCTCGGTCTTGAGCGCGCGTGTTTGAGCCGTTGGATTTCAATACATCGCTCAAGACCTCCCCTGCTGATCTAAACCTCCGGAGCTCCCAAGCACTCTGAGCCGTCCGATTCTAATCTAACCGCCCACGACCACCCCTACCTCCTCTGTTCTTCTTCCTCCTTGCGTCGTGCACCATAACAGTGAGCAGTATGGCCTGGTCACTTCAAGCGTCCTCGTCAATGTCTCTTATGTCGGGGCATTTAATGCGTGCCAGCTCGCTTTCGGCCATTGTAATACCCCAAAAGTATTCGAAAGAATATTCGACAGAGAACAACTAAATTGAGAGAGAATTAAGAGAAATAAGGAAGAAAATTCAGAATTTTAGGAGAGGAATGGGCCGCCAATTCATATTCGAGAGGAGAGGAGCCGGCCATAGTGGCCCAAGGCCCATAAGTGGGCTAGCAGCCCATTAGAAGGAAAGGGAGGGGGGAGAACTAAAACGTAGCCACCTGTGCTATAGTATCCGCCATGCTACAGTAGCCGTGCTATAGTACCTCCGCCTCCGACTGCTCCTCCCCTCCTCGGCGTCATCCTCCCTGCTACCGGCCATTGGGAAGAAGAAGGAGGGGAAGGAAGAGAGGAAGAGGAAGAGGTAGAAGAAGAGGAAGACCATCATCGTGGGAGAGATCCTTTGGTGGGTGCTCTTCGTGCCCGACAATCGGTTCATCAAGGGTAACATTGTTTTCCCGATTAGATGCACCTTGTGCGGTTGTGCTTTTGGCTAAGTTTTGGTTCGAGTATGGTTGTCTTAGCATGCTTTATATTTATATTCGGTGAGGATTGGTTCGAGCGCGCGCCCTCTTGGCGTCTTCGTCCTGCAGGTTAAGGCAAGTACTCTGTTTGATAGAGTAATTATGATTTGGTTGTGATGAGTGCTATGTTTTGATACATATTAGCTATGCACAGTCGATAGTGTGATATGTTGATTAAAGATGGTAAATGCTTATGAAATGAATGATAGAAGTATGAATGAGTTAAATTCATAAGTGATGTTCTTGAGAGTATGATTATAATGATTCATGATTTGTGCATATGCATCATGTTGACAAAATGAAGACTTGGTCACGTGGTGACCAAGCATTTGTTGAATCCCGTCATGTATATGGCGGGCTTGAAATCCCCACACTTGTGGAGTGTGGGCTTGAGGTCCCCTTTGCTTGCGGAGTATTGGGCAATTGGTCCACTGTGCTTGCGAGCACATGCATGGTATGTGGCGGCGTCGCATATCTCGCATTACGGTGAAATGCGAAAAAGAGTGGAAGAAAAGGTACATTGCATATTTGCATTCATACATCATGAGCTATGTTTAGAGTAAAGCTTTGGATTTTAATGTTGTTCTTTGTAATTGTGAGGTTAATGATTCTTTTGGTACTTGAGTCTTGGGCTTACTCTTACTTTTGTTGTGTTTTTAGGTACCTGTTGCGAGATCGGCATGCATGGGAGGGAGTAGACTTGAGTTGGATTCACACACTACCACGCACCCTAAAAACTTGATTAAATTTTGGAATGTCTTTTAGTAAATAAGCAAACTGCTTAAGTATTGATTATGGTTATGCCTCATGCATCGGGTTATTTGTAATAATGAGGAGTAACGTATTTTGGATAACCTTGAATATGTTCTAGCTCATTAGCCCATTTCTAATGCTTAGTGATGATATTGGATGTTGGAATATTTAGTTATGATATTCTTTTATCTGTCAGAACCTCCGTATAGTTACCTATACAAAGGAGGTTTTGCCAAAATTTAACAAATTGTCCTAGTTTAGATTTGTTTAATGTTTCTTGATAGCATTCGAGCTCATGTTGGTGAGTGTTCTGATTAGTATCGAGCGGTTTGTAGGTCCGTGGTGAATGGATTTGTGGATATCATGGGGATATGCTCATGATCTTAGGATGATGTGACAATTGGCAATAACGTTGAAAGTTTGCGGAAACACGAGTTTTGGCAAAGTTCGGTCTGTCAGTCTCAAGCGGTCGGCCGGCCTTGGCGGTCGGACCGCCCATCTCTCGGTGTTTTGTCTTGGCGATCGGCCGGCGGTCGGCGATCCGACCGCTTGGTAGCGATCGGCCGGCGTCTAATGGCGATCGGACGGCAAGTTGAGTGGTATTGGAGTTTGGTGGGCCAAAAATAGAGGTGTAGGCAAGTGAGGAGATTCTCGCACTTGGTCCCATAATTTTGGAGCCTCGATCAAAAGTTTTATTCGTTTTAAATTTCGGAGAGGTTGCGATTTGATGTTGAAATTTTGGCTAAGTCCTTTGGTGGCGATCGGCCGGCCTTGATTGGTGGTCGGACCGCGGTGGCGATCGAACCGGCCAAGTGGCGATCGGCCGGTTTTCACTCGTCGTCGGCCGTGTGGTGGCGATGGTTCTTGATTAGGTCAAGTTCATGGGTTTCATGTCATATGTGTTGCATGATGCATGTTTTGACTAACGTGGGTCAAGTTGTGAAGAACTTGTTCCGATTTCGATTTTCTTGTCTATTGTTGTGCAGGTTGCTTGGTGGTCAACGACGGTCAGCGGCGAGGATGATCGGGACTAGGCTTGGAGAGCGAGGTTCAAAGCGATCGGCGATGCGGGTGAAGTCATTGGACTCAAGTATGGTGCAAGATGGACAAAGGTGACGAGCAGGCGATTCGGTGCGGCCCAGTTGAATCAAGCGGCGCGGGGTGGTGCAAGTGCCATGGTGGTTTCGGTGGGAGCCGGATGGGAGAGACTTGCCGACATGATGAGAGCCGTTGGATCAACCTACACGTGGCGAACAGCGAGTGCCGCACAATTTGGACACGGCGTTTTAAAAGGCGTGTGTGTGTCACCCGTTTGTTTTGGGCCTTAACGGGAGCCCATTAGGGAAACTCTTTTAGAAACCCTAGGCCTCCACTATAAATAGAGGAGGGAGGTGGCTGCACCCCTTCCCCCTGACCTTTCGACGTTTCATTGTTTAGAAACCCTAATTTGCTTAGGGAGAGGAGGAGAGGAGGTTAGGGTTCTAGAGAGTTGGATTGGATTTCGTGCTCATGTATTGAGTCTTTTTCATCCATTGATGGAGTGACTGTAAACCAATACCATATCAAATCAATCCAAAGAAAGTTTCTTCAAGATGAGGTCAATTGCTTTCTTTCTCTCTTTTGATAATTTAAGTCTTTCTTTGATCCATGAGTTTTGCTTAGTTTACGGGCGTGATCTAGCTTGCTTGTGGCGTGGGAATACATCTAGGATCATCAATATCATCAATCACCCACGAGCAAGTCTCAAGATCATATTTTCGTTTTGACTCGGTTTTTGACCTAACCGCTCAAACTGTAAAAGGTCAGAATCTTTGCAAGAATTATCACGATCGTTGCTTGGAATAGGTTCTGACATACTTAGGTAGGTGTGTGTCAAATTTCACGAAGTTTGGGCGCACGAATCAAAAGTTTGATCAATTTGCGTTTGGTTTGTCGGGCTGTTTTCTCTGTTCATCGAACCGATGCGCCCCGAAATCGGTCGACCGCCGGATCGATCGACCGCTAGACCGACGGTCGACCGCCCCGAGAGAGTCGGACCGCCCGGTGTCTTCGTGTTTTGCTTTTGTGTTGATTTTACTTCGGGGTTTTGAGTTGATTCAATACAAGTCTTCCGCTGTGCATGATTGATTGAACTTCATAGCTTTCATAGCTATTGGAGTGAGATTCGTATTGAATTGAATTTGGGAGAAAAAGAGATCGTGCTCCTATTCACCCCCCCTCTAGTCGCCTTTTCGGTCCAACAGGATTAACAACTTAGGTAACTTAATTTACTAAAATTTTGTAATGGTTAATGAACTTAAAACTTGGCACACTAGTGCACAGTAGGATGGGAATGGGTCAAGCATTGCATTTACATTCCCATCATGTCGCATTGATCATTGCTGTTATGAATTGATTACGAATGCTTATGACATGATTATTATGATAGCTATATAACTATAGTTGTTGTTGAGAGGTTGAGGTCGTGGTTGTAGCCCTAGGCTTTACCAGGTTACACCACCGTTCGTAGTAAGAGATTAGCGAAGTGATTACCTCGAGTACCATAGCTATAGGTACTATGGGTGAATACCTTTAGAAAAGTTGTTCAAAGTTGTTCTCTTCTTGAGTTTGATTTAGACCAATTCTGGGTATAGATACGGATGGTGAAATTTGTTGAGATTTCACTTGGTTTCTATTTGTGTCTTGGGAGTTCTGCCCTTCTTATTGGAACATCTGATTCATTATTCGCTTGGTATTTGGGATGCTGAAAGTTTTCTGTTGCAAGTTCTTTATCATGTGGAAGCTTGGGCTTTATGTATTTCATTTGGATTATTTCGAATTTTGAAGTCAATACCTCTTTTCCTGAAGGGGGTTAAAATTTTTTTTTGTGGGATCCTAATATGTTAAGCGAGAGGTTTTAAACATAGAAGTTCATTGATAAGGCTTGAGTTCTCAAGTCGGATCTGCAGCGTGGTGCATGACTGGTCTTAGGCTAGAATTTTGGAATTGGAGTTGATTAATGTGATGTTGTCTTAGGATAAATACCTGTTGGGTAGTGAAAAAAAGTATGTTCATACCTAATTGGGTTCAAAAGAATTATTAAGAAGTATAGAACGCTGATGAGGCTGGTTTGATCACTGTGGGTGATAAATTTGGTAAGCTTCTCTGGTAGATTGGGATTTGCTGGACACAATGGATTAATCTAATCCTTTGGGATGGATAAGTCTAGAAGGTGTTAGACTAGTGTCATAGTGAAAATTCGTCTTGGAAGTTATCTTTCATGGATAAGTACTGATCTTATGTAATTGCTAGGTGCAATTATAATGTATCAAGGTATGGTGTTGAGCATCGCTAAGGGATGAACTTATGGGATGTAGTTGGCGATCTTTGTTTACTTGATGGTGGAGTGGTAGGATAATAGTGTGTCTTTGATGAGAAGGTTAATCATTAAGAATTGTTAGGTTGTTAAATCGGTTGGATTACTTGATCACCATAGATAACTCTAATTGTGTAGGAATGGAGAGATAAGGATGTATTTGACTGTTATCCTAGTGGATAATAATCTATAAAATTGCCTTTAATTGGTTGCTTGATGGTCTCATATTTGCTAGTAGGAATTTAGATAGAGAAAGGATCATAAATTCTCCTATGACTGTATAATTCGTTAAATGTCTACGATAACTGCTAGATTAGAAGTTGTGTACAAAACGAGTGTGAGCATTGCTAATAGGTGAAGGGTTGAAAAAGAAATATGATTTATTCATGTGTGTCTCATGAGGAATGTGACTTGTGGCTGCATGCCCATGTTAAAAGAGTTGACGATAAAGATTCTTGTTAATAGTTTATTATTCCTGATGTGAATAAGATTGTCCGTAAAGGGTTGTGACTTGTGGGAGTGGTGATAATTCTTTTAGAAAGAAGGTAATTTGACCGCCTCCCGTAATATTGGTTAAATGGAACGTTTGGAGTTTTGCATTTGTGAGCTTTTGGTAGTTCATGCTTAATGTGGTGACTGAAATTGTTGAGAAAGGCGAGGCGTGAGATTGTTCTGATGGGTTCTTAAGTGATTAATGTTAATTGTTTTAGAAATACTTCTTCTTTGGTTGGTAAGTGGTGATGTAAACAAAGGAAATTGTTTTCTCTGTTAAAGAGAAGAAAAAAAAGGTGTACCATAAGTATTTGAGGTTGGAGTTCAAGATTGTAACCTGCAACTTTTCTTTCATTGCTGTTTAAGTGTTTCTTGAGTTTCAAAAGCAGTGTTTTATTGTAATTTATTGATGTCCGAAACTCCCCTCTTGTGAATTTGTGTCCTCAAATGTGGTCTCATTTTTTTGTTTTTTGAGATTAACACTATTTGACTATTTCTCTTGGGTCTCGTGCTCACTGTGAGGAGTAGTGTTTCCTCGTGTGTTAAAATTTGTAGTTGTTTGCTCTTTCCTATTGAGAAAAGATTAACCGAAGTGGGCTGCAAGATCTTACAGAGTGTAGTGTGGCGATTGGTTGGTGGTGGTCAAGTAAATGATCGTAGTGAGAACTATGGGGGCCAAGCTATTTGAAGATCAGTAGAAAGTAATTTGGTTTTGTCTTATAACTCTTGGAAAGAATTGGATTTAAGTGGAATGATTGTTGTTGAAATAAAACAGATTAGTGTTACAACTAGTAGAACCCATAGCGAAGTATAATCCAAGAACCTTCATTCATGTTGGAATGTTGGGATTATCGAAAGTCTAGAAGCTTGATCAATGTGTTAGAGTATCGCGATTGGGTAATTTTGCAAGGTTGGGTAGGTGATCTATGACGGTGTAGTTTAATGAGAGAAGGATTAGCGAAGTAATATAACTGTAATGTCAATCGATGGGATAGTAGGTAAGGTTGAGTTGGCAGCAGGTATACCCTGGCTTTAGTGGATAACCTTCGGTGAGCTAGAATTCTTGTAAAAGATAATTTGGTCGAGAAAATATTTACATGTGGATGATAATGATTGAGTATGTTTAGAGTGTGGGAATTTTAGTGAATGAATATGAGGATTTGTCGATCTTTTATACGAGAAGTTTGTTGTAGCAGTCTTAGAGGTTGAATTTGGGTTTTGTATTTTTATGTTAGAACCTTGGTTGCTAATGATTATGTGTAAAAGTAGTAGAATAATAATGGATTACGAGTAGTGGGATGATCATTGATAGTATCCTTTGGGGTAGTAAATGAGAGTGTGTGATGTGAATTTCAAATTGTTTATCCTTAACGGATTGAGGGATGTGATGGCGGGTGAATTCTATATTGAGTTGTGTAGGGAATTATTTTGTCAAAGTAATTCATTCGGTAAAGTAGTTGGCTAGAGTGTGATATTGTGGATTGGAAGAGTATCCCTACATAAGTGTGGATTTTGTGTTCGGTAGAACATAGCTTTGAGGTTGTCAATTTAAGAAAAATGAGTTAATGTGTTATGCGATGGTTTGGATCCTATAGTTTAAGGGAAAATTAAATTCTTAAAAGAAAGATTGTGGAAAAGGGTGTGATCTTGGATAGTAAGATATTCCGTTAGTTCTTACTTGAACTATGTGGTTATTACGGATGTCAATTACAAATTGAGTTGGTTCTTGTCGGTATGTGTGATTCCTTCCGGCTAAGAAAAAAAAGAAATGGTTAATCTGGTTTTTTCGAGTGATTTCGCTTTTGGCTTGTGTGGCATTTATTTCTAAACTGCCTATTTGAAAAGTGGAAAAGATTTCATGGTAAATCCATTGATTTTGGATTGGGCTCTTCTAAGAGAAGATGGTTTTGAATTGGATGCATTTTGACCCCTTTGTTTTTAATTGAGTTCTTCGGATAAGTGAGTTGATAGGCGAGTTCTTTGTTCGTCCCTTGGTAAAGGAGATGCTTCTTGCATAGGTAAAGTGATCGACTGAGAGTTAGAACAAGAGTTCTGTGTGTTTTGTGCAGACGGTGTACTTCGGTACCAAAAGAAAGTTTAACCAAACGTGTGTTGGATAGATTCCTTAGTCACGGGAATTTGTAGATTGGCCTATCGCTAGGACCGTACTGAGTCCATGCGCGGAGTACTCATTGTCTTGTTTGTTCCAGTGCTGAGTGAGAACCATAGAGGTCCAAAGTTTAAAGTTTCGTGGAAGTCGTCGACCTTTGAGTAGCATCCTGTGCGTTGTTAGAGAGGTCAGAGCGAGTGCTGAGGCACAAGTCGGTGGTTTGTGGCAAGGTGCCTTTGTTTCACTAGTCCGAGAGAGAGGCGACTTGGGAATTGGGGTCTCACATGAGTGAGAATTATTCAGATTGTTCACAGCAGGTACGTGGTAGTATTAGTAAGTTCTTAGCTGTGGTTATTATTTAGCGTTAAGGGTGAGTAGAATTCGGGGTCGAATTCCATTTAAGGGGGGTAGAATGTAATACCCCAAAAGTATTTGAAAGAATATTCGAGAGAGAACAACTAAATTGAGAGAGAATTAAGAGAAGTAAGGTAGAAAATTAGAAATTTTAGGAGAGGAATGGGCGACCAATTCATATTCGAGAGGAGAGGAGCCGACCATAGTGGCCCAAGGCCCATAAGTGGGCTAGCAGCCCATTAGAAGGCAAGGGAGGGGGGAGAACTAAACCCTAGCCACCTGTGCTACAGTAGCCACTGTGCTAAAGCATGCATGCTACAGTAGCCGCTGTGTTAAAGTATGCGTGCTACAGTAGCCACACTAAAGTACCTCTGTAATATCCCGAAGGTGGGATAAGTGAATTTTCGGGAGAGATTAAATGTTCGGGAGAGAATTATTTGGAGTTTCGGGAAGGGCCAAGTAGAAAATGCACAATTTAATAGTCAGAGAGGAAAACGCTGTTTCATCACAACTTGGGCTTGGGCCCTGGCCCATGTGGGTGGCCGACCAGAGTGGAGGCGCCACCTCCCTAAACCTAGGCTGCCCTCCCCTCTCCCTTTGGCCGCCCCCCACTCCTCCCATTGGCTGCCGCCCATCCCCATCTCCCCTTGGCTGCCTCCCTCTCCCCCTTGCGCCCCCAATCCTCCCCAAGTCGCCTCCACCCTACTGCCCTCTCCTGCCTGCTGTTGGAGGAGGAAGGCGAGGCTCTTCGCGGGGCTGTTGTTCAAGAAGGAGAAGGAGGGGAGGGACAAGGAGAGGATCGTCTTCGAGGCTATATCATCGTCGTCTCGCGGGTCTTCTAGGGTAACGAAGTGTTTCCCCCGCTGTTTGATGGGTTTTAGTTGCGAATCCGATTAGTTGCGTTAGATCGTCTTGCTGTCGGTAAACGTTCAGTTCTGTCCAGGAAGTTGTGCGACGGTTTTCGTGACCATAGGGGCAGAATTAGGAGTTTTCATCTCCTATAGTTTTGTAGGTCTTGTTCTTAGCTTTCATTGGCCGCCAAGAACGCTCAAATCCGATTAACGGTTAGAAAGTTATGAATTTTTTAGTATCGCTGTCCTACTGATCTGTCAGTATTGGGACAGTCTGTAGAAATCTGAATTAATATATTAGGTAAGGACGAAATCAGAGGATCTCAATATAATGAAAAATGTGGGTAATTTCTATACCTTTTCAGAGAGATAAAGAATGCATGATTCAGACTTTCGTAGCAAACGTTATAGTTGTTTTAGTGCACTGTCTAGAGAACCCGACGTGAATTCTGATGTTCTGTAGATTGGCTTGGTAGGGAAAGTAAATGGAAGAATAAAAAGGGCTCCCCAACTAGGTTTATTTAGGTAATTTCATTACCTTTTCAGAAAGTCTAAGATCATCTTATTTGGATTCCTGAGCAGAAAGTTATGTATTTTAGAAGTTGACTGTCTACAGTGTGCGCCAAATCGATCGCTAGAAATTGGAAGTTGGGAAATACTTGGGGGATTTAGCAAGTTCATTTGTGTTGTTCTTATGCTCTTGGTTCAGTATGTTGGTCTTAGATTGGGTTATCTTAAAATTCAGGTGGGGCGTGGTCATAGGGCAGCACCTCGTCGCGTCCACCGTTCTCACGGTTGAGGCAAGTATTCGGGCTATAATATATGTATGCTTGCATGATATGATTGTGGTGTATCTTGATCGTATAGCCATGCATGCTGTTTATGAGATGAGTTCTTTATTTATTTTGATATTGCTAGTTATGGTTAAAGGTTCTTCCGCATGTTGTTATTCCTTCCGTGCAATGAGAATATGTTGTATTCGTATATGAAAATGTTATCATGGTGCATATGCATGTTGAGAGCATCTGAGATGACTTTGTCACGTGGTGACCAAGCACATACAGTTGAGGTCCCGTCATGTAGATGGCGGGCTTGAGGTCCCACATTCGTGGAATGTGGGCTAATGAACAAAGAGGTCCCCATCATGAAGATGATGGGCAAAGGTTCCTATACATGTGGTGTATAGGCTGTTGGTCCCTGTGCCGGAGGAGCACGAGCAAGGGTATCTGGCGGCGATTGTATACCCGCATTACCGATAAAATACGAAAGAGATAAAGTTCAAAGGAGCATTGCATTGGTTGCATATCATGAGTTAAATGGCTATGTTTAGTGTGATGTTAATTGAGGATCATCGATGCTATGTTTGTGTTCTTGTTTATGGCCTTGTTGATACTTGCTTTGAGTCTTTAGGCTCACCCTTGCTTTAATGTGTTTTAGGTACGAGGCGAGGAGCGACATGCATGGGAGGGAATAGAAGTTGTTGCACTCACAACCTCACACTCTTAAGGCGTTTGCCACTTAGCACCAATTTAGAAATAAATAAAGCTGTTTGGTTATCACCATATATGGTTTTGGTTTGAGTATCGATTATTTGTAGTAATGAGGTTGCAGTCTTGGTATGTTCATTTGATTATCATGCATGAATGAGTAGACTTGATTATGAAAATATTGTTAAAGGCCATGTTTTATTGTTTAACTCTCGGTATATTTGTTTAAACAAAGAAGATTCTGCAAAAATTGGTAGTTTGTGCTAGAATAGTATAATTCCATTAGCATTCGGGCTCTTTGAGAGTTGGGGTGTTCAGATTGGTATCAGTGAGTGAATTTGTGAGTCGTGGTATTTGAATTATTAAACTTGACACACTAAGCACGATTGTTGGGAATGGGTTTTGCATTGCATTTACGTTTCGTTGTATTGCTTTGATCATTTCTGATGTGAAATGGGTATGAATAATTATGGGTTGCCTTTAAGATTGTTATATTTGATGATAGTAGATGTTGAGAGGGTAAGCTTGTGGTTTTAGCCTTGGGCTGCCAGGATTGCACCACCATCAGGGTTTCTTTGGGAAGGTTATTGTCTTCCTTGAGTTGGAATGGTTATTCTTGGTCGACCGGTGGATGAATTCTCTTGGGTCGATGGTTATTTCGATTGATGAGTGTTCATCGGTTGTTGTTGGCTCCTTAAAGCAAACATTTGTTCTCCCGAATGACGAGTTGTTTTGCTATTTTTAAACATAGATGGTCTATAAGATTGATCTTTTACTTGGAACTTTGGTCAATGGAAGCTTTATTTTATTTGTCCTTACAACGTGAGAAAGCTTTGGCCCCATGCACTCTTTTGGGATTTGAGTTGAAGTTGATACTTCTCTTTTATGAGAGGAAGCATCAAAGTTCTTTTGACTATGTCGTGTCTTGGTTAAGTCGTAGATTGTAATAAAACAAATTGTTAGTGTTTTGGTTGCAATTGGTCCATCTTTGTTTTACAAAACAATTGTTGACTTGCCGAGTGTGAGCTATCTTTGCGACTTGCAAATGTTCTTTTCTTGAGAATCTTACCTTTCCTGTTGATGAAGGTGACTCGGGTGTCTGTTTGGTATTTTGGATATGGGAATTATCTTTCACAAAGTTCATTGAATAAAGTTTTGATTCTACTATTTCTTTTGGAGTATATGGAGTGTTGAAATTTAGACCCTCTTCATAGAGAAAGAGAGTGTCAACTCTCTTTTGCAATGATTTGTTGTGTTAAGTGAGAGTTTGTAAGTATGTGAGATAATTGATAGCGGTTATGATGTCAAGTTGGATTAGTGGCAAGGTGCATGATTAGCCTTAACTAGTGTCTTTGGGAGTGAAATTGATTAAGTTGATGTTGTCTTCTACCAGTTCTTGATGAACTGTATATGAGTAGTGACTCAGAGTATGTCCACACCTATGTGGAGTCAAAAGAGATATCAAGAAGTATGGAACATTGATGAATTAGTCGGTCATTAAAAATCGTTAGGTTGCTAAACTTGTTGGGTTCTTTGGTTCCCATGGATTAATTTAAATGTGTGGAAAGGGAAACTAGAGGAAATGCTAGATTTACATATTCACTAGTATAATTAGTTATTGGAATTGTGTACAACCGGTTGAATGGATTGAATATCGGTGGATCTAGAATTTATGGGAGGAGTTCTATGTGGTTCTTCTATATAGGATGACACGATGAATTGGGTTATAGTGTTGTTGAGACTTTTGATCGATAGAAGATTTCGATTTGTGAAGTTTTAGTGTATTTTTGCCAAAATTCAAATATGAGGAGGAACAGTTGAATATGTGTTTGTTAATATCCATGTGATTTGGGAAGGAAAGTAGGTAGCAATTAGATTTCATAATGAAGCCAGTTGATAACAACAATGGTTGTAGTATAACTGTTGTGTGTTGAAGTTTGATGTTGAGCATCGCTAAAAGTTGAATTGATATGATATAATAGGTGGCTTATGCCCACATGATTGTGAAAATATCGGATGATAATGTGTCCTTGATGAAAGATTTTTGGGTAGGACTTTTTCAATTGGGTGGTAGACCCCTTCCAAACTTAAGAAGTTGATGTAGTGGGGTAGTATGGATTTGGTATACACTCGTTTTGAAGATGGGATGAAAAGGAAGTATAAAACAATGAGGTGAAACTTTGGAGGCTTTCTAATGAAATAGCTGATGATAAAGATTCGTGTTCAGAGTGTATTATTCTTGATGTTAGTAAGATTATCTGCGAGAGATGGTGACTTGTGTGTGTGGTGATGATTCTTTTAGAAGTAAAGTAAATTGATCGTCTTTTGTAATTTGGATTTAGTAAAAGTGTTTCGAGTTTTGCGGTTGTGATTATTTGGACCTCTTGAGTATTGTGGTGATTGAGTTTGATTCAAGCAAGTGACATGTTGAAAGCATTTTATAGGTTCCTAGGTAGTTAGTGTGATCTGGTTTTAAAGGACATTTCTGGTTTGTGTTGGCAAGTAATGTTGTAATCAAAGAAAATTGTTTTCTTTGTTAACAGAAAGTGTGTACCATAATTATTGGACGTTGAAAGTTCCTTCTTGTGGGACATGTGCCCTCGTCAGCAGACTTGTATTTTGTTTTCTGTTATCATTATTATTATTTGTTTCTCTTGTTCTCTTGCTCGCTCAGAGACAACGTTGTTCTTGTGCGTTGAGACTAGTTTTGTTTGTTTCTTCCTTTTGAAAAGGAATTAACTAACTTGTGTTGCGAGTCTTATAAAATGTAATATGGTGGACAAGTATTTGATAGTGGTGAGATTTTGAGAACACTGACTATTTGAAGAACGATGAAAGTGAGTTGGTTTTGATCAATACCCTTTGTCCACGTTGGGATATTGGGATTATCGAAAGTATGGACTCTTGGTAAATTCATTAGAGTATCACAATTGGATACCTAGTAAGATTGTGTAGAAGAGTTTTGATGGTAAAGTTTAATGAGAATAGCGGTGTGGAGAAACCTAAGTGTTGTGCTAATTAATGGGATAACAGGAATAGTTGAGTATTTTCAAGTGTGACTTGGTCTCAGTGAGTAACCCTATAGGAGTTAGATTAACTCTAAGGATAGCTTGGTCAAGAATTTATATATTCGTTTATTGATGTTAGTGATTGAGTATGTTTGAATCCTGACCAATCAGTTAGGATATTGTGAGTGGGTATATTGTGGACAAGTAGCTGCATTTGATTGGTGTAGGTTAAAGAAGGTCTAAGATTGGTAAGATGAATCGCCTTCGGTGGTTACTTGATTAGTAAGGAATGTTGAGTGTGTGAAATTTTGGTTATCAGTTGAGGTTACATAGCTAGTATACGAACATTCATTGTAAGAGTCGTAGAGGTTGAATTGGGCTTTGCAATTGTTATGCTAGCATCTTGGTTCCCGGTTAGGTTCCAAGAGTTATAGTGATCTCTGAAAGAATCACTGGGAAACGATGAAATGAGTGAATGTGGTGGATTTCAAGTTGATTATCCTTAAAAGAATGAGGATGTGATGGTGGGTGAAACCTACAATGAGTTGCGTTGGAATTATTTTGTCAAAGTAATTCATTTGGTAGAAAAGTTAGCTAGAGTGTGATATTGTGAATTGGAAGAGTCTCCCTGTATAAGTGTGGATTTTGTGTTCGGTTGAATAGCTTTGAGGTTGCCAATTTAAGAGAAATAAGTTAATGTGTTATGTGATGATTTGTGATCCTATGGTTTAAGAGAAAGTTAAATTCTTAAAAGAAAGATTGAGAAAAAGGGTGTGATCTTGGATAGTGAAATATTCTCTTAGTTCCTATTTTAACTATGTGTTTATGACTGGTGTCAATTACAAATTGAGTTGATTCTTGTCAGTAAGTGTGAATCCTTCCAGTAAAAAAAAGGTTAATCTGGTTTCTCGAGTGATTTCGCTTTTGGGCTGTGTGTCATTTATTTCTAAACTGCCTATTTGGAAAGTGAAAAAGTTTTCTTGGTAAATCCTGTTCGTGGGTTGGGCTCTTCTAAGGGAAAATGGTTTTGAGTTGGTTGCACTTTGACTCCTTTGGTTTCATTTGAGTTCTTGGTTAAGTGAGTTGGTAGGCGAGTTCTTGAGTGCGTCCATTGGTAAAGGAGATCTGCTTGCAAAGGTAAAGTGGTCGTGAGAGTTGGAACAAGAGTTCCGGGTTCTGTCTGAGACAGTACTTGGTACCAAAGGTGTGTTGGATAGGTTCCTCGGTCATGAGAAGTTGTAGATTGGCGTGTCGCTAGGACCGTCTCAGTACTTGCGGCGATGCGCTATGTCTTATACATTCGGTCTTGAGAGAGCACATGAGGTCGGAGCTTGAGACTTTGTTAGAGTGTTGGCCATCGAGTAAGACCTTACCTCTGAGTCCTATGTGTTAAGTGTACTGTAAAGGTCAAGACTAGTGTTGAGGTGAAAGACGTTGGTTTTGGATATCCATTAAGGTGATGAGATCCCATAAGCCTAAGAGAGAGCGACTTATAAATTGGAGTCTCGCATGCGCGAGCTGTTGCTGAGTTATTCATAGTAGGCGCGTAATATTGATGTTAAGCTTGTAGCTATGTTATTCCTTAGCGTTAAGTGTGGTTCGAATCGGGTCGAATTCTTTTTAAGGGGTAGAGTGTAATATCACGAAGGTGGGATAAGTGAATTTTGAGAGAGATTAAATGTTAGGAGAGAATTATTTGGAGTTTGGGAAGGGCCAAGTAGAAAATGCACAATTTAATAGTCGAGAGGGGAAAAATGCTGTTTCATCACAACTTGGGCTTGGGCCTGGCCCATGTGGGTGGCCGAGCCAAGTGGAGCGCCACCTCCCTAAACCCTAGGCTGCCCTCCCCTCTCCTTTGGCCGCCCCACTCCTCCCATTGGTGCCGCCCATCCCCATCTCCCTTGGCTGCCTCCTCTCCCCCTTGCGCCCCAATCCTCCCAAGTCGCCTCCACCTGCTGCCCTCTCACTGCTTTTGTTGGAGGAGGAAGGCGAGGCTCTTGCGAGCTGTTGTTCAAGAAGGAGAAGGAGGAGGGACAAGGAGAGGATCGTCTTGAGGCTATATCATCGTCGTCCCGCGGTCTTCTAGGGTAACGAGTGTTTCCCACGCTGTTTGATGGGTTTTAGTTGCGAATCCGATTAGTTGCATTAGATCGTCTTGCTGTCGGTAAACGTTCAGTTCTGTCCAGGAAGTTGTGCGACGGTTTTCGTGACCATAGGGGCAGAATTAGGAGTTTTCATCTCCTATAGTTTTGTAGGTCTTGTTCTTAGCTTTCATTTGCCGCCAAGAACTCTCAAATCCGATTAACGGTTAGAAAGTTATGAATTTTTTAGTATCGCTGTCCTACTGATCTGTCAGTATTGGGACAGTCTGTAGAAATCTGAATTAATATATTAGGTAAGGACGAAATCAGAGGATCTCAATATAATGAAAAATGTGGGTAATTTCTATACCTTTTCAGAGAGATAAAGAATGCATGATTCAGACTTTCGTAGCAAACGTTATAGTTGTTTTAGTGCCTTGTCTAGAGAACCCGACGTGAATTCTGATGTTCTGTAGATTGGCTTGGTAGGGAAGTAAATGGAAGAATAAAAGGGCTCCCCAACTAGGTTTATTTAGGTAATTTCATTACCTTTTCAGAAAGTCTAAGATCATCTTATTTGGATTCCTGAGCAGAAAGTTATGTATTTTAGAAGTTGACTGTCTCACGATTGTGCGCCAAATCGATCGCTAGAAATTGGAAGTTGGGAAATACTTGGGGATTTAGCAAGTTCATTTGTGTTGTTCTTATGCTCTTGGTTCAGTATGTTGGTCTTAGATTGGGTTATCTTAAAATTCAGGTGGGAGCGTGGTCGGGGGCAGCACCTCGTCGCGTCCACCGTTCTCGCACGTTGAGGCAAGTATTCGGGCTATAATATATGTATGCTTGCGATATGATTGTGGTGTATCTTGATCGTATAGCCATGCATGCTGTTTATGAGATGAGTTATTGTTTATTTTGATGACTACTAGTTATGGTTAAAGGTTCTTCCGCGTGTTGTTATTGCTTAGTGCCAATGAGAATATGTTGTATTTACGTATATGAAAATGTTATCATGGTGCATATGCATGTTGAGAGCATCTGAGATGACTTTGTCACGTGGTGACCAAGCACATCTGATTGAGTCCCGTCATGTAGATGGCGGGCTTGAGGTCCCACATTCGTGGAATGTGGGCTAATGAACAAAGTGGTCCCGTCATTAAGATGATGGGCAAAGGTCCCTATACATGTGGTGTATAGGCTATTGGTCCCTGTGCCGAGAGGCACGAGCAAGGAGTATCTGACGACATTGTATACCCCGCATTACCGATAAAATACGAAAAGAGATAAAGTTCAAAGGAGCATTGCATTGGTTGCATATCATGAGTTAAATGGCTATGTTTAGTGTGATGTTAATTGAGGATCATCGATGCTATGTTTGTGTTCTTGTTTATGGCCTTGTTGATACTTGCTGAGTCTTTAGGCTCACCCTTAATTTAATGTGTTTTAGGTACCAGAGGCAGGAACGACATGCATGGGAGGGAATAGAAGTTGTTGCACTCACAACCTCACACTCTTAAGGCGTTTGCCACTTAGCACCAATTTAGAAATAAATAAATTGTTTGGTTATCACCATATATGGTTTTTGTTTGAGTATCTGATTATTTGTAATAATGAGGTTACCAGTCTTGGTATGTTCATTTGATTATCATGCATGAATGAGTAGACTTGATTATGAGAAATATTGTTAAAGGCCATGTTTTATTGTTTAACTCTCAGTATAGCTGTTTAAACAAAGAAGATTCTGCCAAAAATTGGTAGTTTGTGCTAGAATAGTATAATTCCAGTAGCATTCCAGGCTCTTTGAGGGTTGGGGTGTTACAACCTCCGCCTTCGACTGCTCCTCCTCTCCTCGGCGCCATCCTCCCTACTGCCGACTATTGGGAAGAAGAAGGAGGGGAAGGAAGAGAGGAAGAGGTAGAAGAAGAGGAGAAGACCATCTTCATTTGGAAAGATCGCTGGTGGGTGCTCTTCGTGCCCAGCAATCGGTTCGTCAAGGGTAACCCCTGTTTTCCCCCTATTAGATGCACTTTAATCGTTGTAGCAATGTCGGTAATCAGGCCTGCTCAGGACAGTTCATGTTAGATCGACGTTTTGTTGTAGATACGGGCAAATTTAGTTTTGGACGTCTCCTACAGAATTGTAGAAGACGTCGCTAGCTTTCGATGAAGTACAAGATCGCGTTATTCGGACCTTTGTAGTAGAAGTTATGATTTTTTTTAGTGCGACTATTCTGCATGTCTGTCGGTATTCTGATAGGTTTTAGTAATCTGACTTGAGCATTCTGTTAAACGGAAAATTATAGGATCTCAGTATAACAAAAGTTGTAGATAATTGTTTTAGCTTTCAGGAAAGTCCAAGAACGCGAAATTTGGACAAACGAGCTGAACATTATGATAGTTTTAGTGTACTGTCCAGAGAACCTGATGTGAAATCGATGTTCTGTTAATTAGTATGATAGGAGTACTAGATGGCCGAATCAGGAACGCCCACCAACTTGGTTTAGTTGGAGAAATTGATAACCTTTCAATGAAGTCCAAGAACACCTCATTTGGACTAATTTACAAAAAGATATGAATTTTAGATTATGGCTGTCCACAGAGGGGACAAATCGAACTTTAAGAGTTAGAATTGGGAATGCGCTTGAGAGTGTAGCGAGTGCGGTTGTGCTTTTGGCTAAGTTTTGGTTCAGTATGGTTGTCTTAGCATGCTTTATATTTATATTCTGGTGAGGGATTGGTTCCGGGGGCAGCACCCTCTTCGCGTCTTTCGTCCCTGCACGGTTAAGGCAAGTACTCTGTTTGATAGAGTAATTATGATTTGGTTGACAGTGAGTGCTATGTTTTCATACATATTAGCTATGCCTGGTCGATAGTGTGATATGTTGATTAAAGATGGTAAATGCTTATGATATGAATGATAGAAGTATGAATGAGTTAAATTCATATGTGATGTTGCTGAGGAGGTATGATTATGATGATTCATGATTTATGCATACGCATCATGTTGACAAAATGAAGACTTGGTCACGTGGTGACCAAGCATTTGTTGAGATCCCCGTCATGTATATGACGGTCTTGAGGTTCGCACACTTGTGGAGTGTGGGCTTGAGGTGCCCTTTACTTGCAGAGTATTGGGAAATTGGTCCCTATGCTTGCGAGCACAGGCATGGTATGTGACGACGATCGCATATCTCGCATTACCGGTGAAATGCGAAAAAGAGTGGAAGAGAAAAGATGCATTGCATATTTGCATTCATACATCATGAGCTATGTTTCCGAGTAAAGCTTTGGATTTGAATGTTGTTGCTGTAATTGTGAGGTTAATGATTCTTTTTGGTACTTGCTGCGTCTTTGGGTTCACTCTTGCTTTTGTTGTGTTTCTAGGTACCTGTTGCGAGATCGGCATGCATGGGAGGGAGTAGACTTGAGTTGGATTCACACACTGCCACGCACCCTTAAAACTTGATTAAATTTTGGAATGTCTTTTAGTAAATAAGCAAACTGCTTAAGTATTGATTATGGTTATGCCTCATGCATCGTGTTATTTGTAATAATGAGGAGTAACGTATTTTGGATAACCTTGAATATGTTCTAGCTGATTAGCCTATTTCTAATGCTTAGTGATGATATTGGATGTTGGAATATTTAGTTATGATATTCTTTTATATGTCAGAACCTCCGTATAGTTACCTATACAAAGGAGGTTCTACTGAAATTTAACAAATTGTCCTAGTTTAGATTTGTTTAAATGGCTGTAACACCCCAGCCCAACAAACGGCTTTTTAGGTAACTATACCGAGCCCGAGTTGGGCTGGGGTGTTACAGCCAAGCCTCCTAAAAAGCCGCACTCGGGCTCGGTCTTGAGTGCGCGTGTTTGAGCCGTTGGATTTCAATCCAACGCTCATGACCTCCCCTACTGATCTAAATCTCCGGAGCTCTCAAGCACTCTGAGCCGTCCGATTCTAATCTAATCGCCCACGACCACCCCTACCTCCTCTATTCTTCCTCCTCCTTGCGCTGTGCGCCATAACAGTGAGCAGTATGGCTTGGTCACTTCAAGCGTCCTCGTCAACGTTTCTCTGGTCGGGGCATTTAATGCGCGCCGGCTCGCTTTCAGCCACGGTCGTGCTCTTCTCTTATCCCCATCATTTGTTTTTGGTCCATGACAGTGCCGTCGGCCGAGCTCACCATTGAGCTCACCCAAGGACTTGGTTCTTGCCAAGCCCTTGTTCTCCAGCTATAAAAAGCCTCCGAGCTCCTCCTTGAGCACCTTTACAACACCCCCCTTGCTCCCCCTCTGTTTTGTGAGCTCAAAACCCTAGAATCCCCAAATCGCCATTGGAGGTCGTGCAGATCTGTGGTGGCATCGGTGCTCCAGTGGTTCTTTTGCCCAACATTGCTTTCCCTCTTGGACCTCTGGTGGTCGCGAACCTTGTCCCTAACTCCTTTTTGGGTTGCTTTCACAGGTGCAGCTTGAATTGAAGTTTTCACGGATTTCGACCGTTAGTGGGCTTCTTCGTCCTTAGCTCCGGTTTGGTCCTCCTCCCATCCATCCCTTGCTCCTGGACCATCCTTGGGCCGTTGCAAAGCTATTGTGACCACCAGGTGGTGTTCATTTTGTGCAGGGTCCTTTCTCATCATCATCTTCCTCAGTTCCGGCGACTGTCTCCGCCGCCAGGATTTCTCTGACCTCCTCTAGACCTCATCTGGGCCCAGGTACCTTCGCAATATCCCCGTAGTGCTCAAGCACCCGTTAGATTAAGTTGTAGCGGTGTTTTTAGCTGTTTTTGGTTTTTGCCGAAACTGCTCCTTCGCCCCTCTCCGGCTCGCTGGTGATTTAGGCCAGCTCCGCCGTCGAGAGTGCCTCCGATGTGTTCGCATTAGTATTGCGCGCATTTTGGTAGTGTTGGTTCGCGCCGTCGTGGCCGGAGTCGCCGGCGACGAGCCGGCGGGCTAAGTGCGGCATTTGTGCTGTTGTTGTATTTTGTCAAGACCCAGGACCTCCTCGATTTAATCTTAGCCGTTGATGATCTCGTAAGATTAGCCCTTAGCCATAGGATCCTCTTTTGTAAACCTTAGTGCCAGGACCTCCCCCAGTTTTGATCTTGGCTGTCCAAGACCTCCTTAGGTTAAATCTTGGCCGTTGGGATCACCCTAAGTGGTTCCGCAAGGACCACCATGGCTATTTTCTGAAAACCACCTTTGGAACCTCCTTTGGGGGTCCTCTTTGCAAAAGATCACCCCCTGGTCTTTTGCGGAGAAAACCTTCAGAACCACCCTTGGGGTCCTCTTTGCAAAAGACCACCCCTTGGTCTTTTGCAAAAAAAACCTCAGGACCTCCCCCTCCGCAGATCTGAACCTTTAGGACCACCCCCGGTGAGATCTTGACCGTTTAGTACCTGCTAGTGGAGATCTGAGCCGTTAAGACCTCCCTCTATTAAGGCCTGGTCTTTGCGGACCTCCTCGTGTAGATCTTGACCGTTGAAGACCTTCCCTTGGAGATTTAAGCCGTCCAGGATCTCCTCGTGTTGATCGTAGCCGTCCCGGACCTCCTCCGTAGATCCTTAGCTTTAGGACCTCCCCGTCAGCTCTGGACCGTCGAATCTAAATCTCACGGCCTAGACCTCCTCTTTACTTCAAGGTGTTCTAGCGCGTTAAGTCCCCTTTCACCGTTCATTTTGAGATCTGTGGCTCAGATCTCATTGAACCTTCGGACCTCCCTATTGTCCAAATCCTTGTGGGCCGTCCAGTGCTAGATCTGCGGCTCGGATCACCGATACATTCGGACCTCCGAAGGCATCCCTAATTTGAGCCCTCTGTCCTTAGATCTACGGTCCAAAATCTTCGGAGGCGTTTGTAACTCCAAATGCTCCGTGCGCTGTGGGCCGTTGGGTCTAGTCCAACGGTGTGCACTGGGGGCCTGGTGAGCGCGCGCACGTGTGCGGTGCGCCATGCGCTTAAGCCGTCCGATTCTCAATCTTCGGCCCCTATTCGCCCACGTCGTTTCCCTTTTTGTTAAGTTGGTTTTAAAGCCGGTAATCTTTTATTTGTCAACTGAAAATGGTTTTAGAACTTTAAAAATTCATAACTAATTCATTTTAGCTCCTTTTTAGATGATTCCAGTTGGGTTCAATTCCTGTTTAACTAAAGTGTAATCTAAAAATACTTTTGGACACTGTTCTGTACCAGAAAAGTCATGTAGGGTGAATTCACTTGTTTAGGTATTAAATATTATCTAGAAAATCACATAAAACTTGAAGAATGCATAAATATTTTTCTGTAGCTCCAAATTTAGCAAAATAAAATATAATAAATCCCTTTGTTAGTATACTTTAATATGGAATAGGCCTATTGTATATTCTTATTTCTGAAAAATGTTGGACACTAGTTTCAGGACTTAGAAAAATCATAAGTAATTCACTTCAACTCCAAATTGAGTAAACTCAGTTTTGCTGTTCTTAGAATGCCATGTTCTACCTACCATAAAAATTTCAGGTTCTAGATCTTTCCAGAAATTTGTGCCATAAACAGTAACCGAAATTAATTTATTTAGGATTCTTCAGGCTAAGAAAACTTGTTTAAGCTATAACTTTTTCATGTTTAGTCCAAATGAAATGATACTTGTTGCTAAATTTATTTAAAATCATATCATTGCTGCTGTATAAATTTCATGGGACTTTGATGACTTTGGCTTTTGAGTTTCTTTCGGTGTTCTTCGTTCTTATTGGATTTTTGCATTCTCGCGATAGGTTCCGAAGATTTTATTGAACCTGAGAGTACTCCTCTGCAGCAAGAAGACCTCCAGCAAGGCAAGCAGATGTAGCATCATTTGATCATATTGCTCCTTTTATTTTCAAAGTCTAATATGTTGTTTCCAAATTCTACGTATGCATTGTTATCTTGTTTTAAACTATTGTCAATTAGTTGACCTATTAGATGCATAATCTATAGGTAAATGTTATCCTCTACTACTGAGCCTAGGAGTATCTTGCTGTGATTTAGCGTTCGTTGGATGAGCCCTTGTCACTTAGTAGTTTTCGAGTAATGTGCTTAGCCATGCTTAGCTACCGGTAGAAATTGGCGGTTATCGACTTGTCGATAACCTTGATCACACAAACACTTACTATGACCTTATTTTCAGCACCTTGTGCTATGACTATTTGAGCAAACTAAAATTGGAAATAAAATACTTTAGAGTTGGGCACAATGGTAAGATGGTGTGTTTTTTGGTGTGACTGGAGTGGTGCCCGAGTCAACAAGGACCGAACATCTTGTTACACTGAACCAAGCATTTTTGCGTGCTAACCACATTAGAGGGACATGAGACCTCTCTTGACTTAGTACTTTGGCGTGTGTTAGCTATGGGTCGCAGGAGGGAAGTTGTTTGGGAGCATTGTAGTTGTCCGAAGGCTTTACCCCTATAGGGTAGTTAACTTTCGGCTTTACAATGTAAGCGTATGGGTTGCTATCCATACGAGTGGCTCGTAGTTGATACACAATATTAGAAATGTCTCGTAGGACTTAGCCGTGCTAGCATACCTTCGGAAGTGTGCTTATTGTGGCAAAAAGGCGGTCTGAAGTGTGGCGACATTGGTACACCCCTGTAGGGTTTGATCTATTCGAATAGCCTCGTCCTAGGTTATGGACACGCTTGGCAACGTCTTTCAAGAGTTAGACTACAACTTTTAATTAAAACATGATGGGTGGTACGATCGGGGATTCGTGCTATGTTGTGGTGGCTATTGGGTTAGTCACCTCTAGGTGGTTACTTGCTATTTATTGTTACTCGCTGTTATTTCAATGCTTAAAACAGATTTTACAAATTGCCTTCAATCTATTACATTATTGCAAATGAAAATTGCTTTATGCGTCCAATTAACCATATAACCATATTCCTTTATTGCAGCCTCCATGTAGCTATGTATAGGCTTGTTACTCGTAAGTCTTACGAGTACATTTTTGTACTCACCTGCATTGCTTGTTGTGTGCAGAGGAGGAAGTGGATCCCTAAGGGACCTACTTCTGTGAGTTTTGCTGTGGATCGTGCGACTAGCTTGGCGGCCCGGTCGGTTGCCTTGTGGGTTATGGCTGACCGGTCGACTTTTGTTTATAGCCATCTTATGGCGCCTTTGCTTCCGCTGTTATTATCACTCTTGTGTCAATTGGGTCGGTTGGCTTCTTTTGTAATAACTCTATATATTGTATGTCTTTTACTAGACTTGTTGTTGTGATGTATGGAATTGATGCATACTTTTGGTAAGATGTATGTGTGCTGCAATTCTGGGAAGCACATGTTCGTCGAGGCACGATGTATTTTATTTGTGATGCTATGGCCAAGGGAAGGCTAAGTACTACAAGCTAAATAAACCGGGGTCTCACAGTCCCCCTGTCTCGGACCTCCCCTTGCCTATTTAAGGCAAGCACCAGGTTGTCGAACCCGGGAAAGAAGGATCCCGAATTCTCTGTGTTCATACACCAGTCCAGGATTTCCAGTGTACACAGTGTCACAAAATGGGTATCACAATCATATCACAGAAACTTATATAACATTAAGTAATCAAATGTTTAGTACAACTGAGTCTGATAAACAAATAACATGGCGGAAGCATAGTAATAAAAGTGAGCCACACGATTCGCCGCAGGCAATCATCTGGAATCGAAGGCCTAAACGTCCTGGTCCTCACCGTCGGGGAAAAAGTCTTCTCCTGAATAAAGTTATTCACAGAGTGAAACTACTCTTTGTGCTCGCAAACTACACCCAATATGGAATGAAAATGCATGCATAAGGTAAGCAAGTGAATAAGGCAGGGGTTATTTTGCATAAACAACATTTCTCACGTTAAATACTCATAGTAATTTTCAAGGCCAGTTTCATACTATAACTAAAATCAGATTTTAAAATGACAATATTGAAGTATGGATAACCTCCAATGAACAGGTGAAGGATATCTTCCTATCACAAGGCTGACCACCCAATTTTACATAAAGATTCACCATCCTTAAACCACTGGTTAAAACATTTTTTAAATCAAAAACAAATCTAACTTCAAGTAGCCTTGCTAGCATATCCATGACCATGGACGCGGCTATTCGAATAGTTTTCTACTCTGCAGAGTCTCTACAGCTTTACCCACACGAGATGACATGCTCATTATGTTGGCCAATACACGCTTTCGTAGGCGTGCGACTGAGCAGTTATCATGAGGCCTTTACAATGTTCTGTTCTAATGTACTTATGCCCACTAAGGTTTCACTTCCATCGGACTAACCGTCCTCCGGGAGCCCCCTCTTGTGCCAGGTGCGAATAAAAGTCTAACCGACACCCACACAAACAACATGGCACAAATACACTAAAACATTACAAATTACTTAGCCAAATCCTGCCCATACAGGACATGTGGTGGTACGGTAAGGCATAGCAAAAAGCGGCTCAAAGACCGGTCCTCAATTGACTTGGGCGTCTTTCAAACAAACCCTGGGCCTTAATCTTAACCAGATTAAACCCGTGCATGAACCTGCACCCACCATTCAACCAATTCGCCCAAGTCCAAACCCATTGTTGATTTTATTTAGAGTAAAACCCTTTTTAAAAACCTTCTGTGGTAAAACAGTACCACAACGTCAAATTTGAATCAAGTTTGTAAAAGATTTGGCTAAACCTTCCCAAATTCATAAGTGTGATCTAAGCATGGCTAAGCCTATGACTAATTTTAGTAGTATTTTGTCTAATGGTGACAAGGCATTCATGTGCAATACTCAAATTGGCCATACAATGAAGATTGGAATAACTATATACGAAAATAGGGTATTTAAATAATTGTATAGACATATGCATGCATTAAGTAATTTAAAAACTAAAAATAAATATAAATTAATGGGATAACTTGCCTTCGTTGACGTCCTAAAAATCTAGGTCCTCGGGATGGTCAAACTCTCCGGAGTCGTCGAAGTCTATACGCGAAAATACGACAAATTCAATTCAAATTCCAATAAATTCCAAAAGATATCTCAAATTAACTCGAAATTGAATTATTTTTGTTTAGTTATCTAGATTGTAATTTTATACAAATTTTGCAACTTGAATCACCCAATTTGGAGTTCAGATGCAAAAGATATGAATTTTTGAAGTTTAAATCTATTAAAACCTAAATTCTGAATTTATTAGATTTTCTTAATTTATTTTTCTAAAGGAAAATCCTTTTATTGCGCATGGCTGACGTCAGCCACAGGATTTCAAAATTAAAGGAAATAAACAATTTTCTAACGTGTGGGACTAAGTCCACGGAGATTTGAGTCTTGGTTTGAAAGGGGTGTGCCACACACGCACCCATGCGGCGCCGAGTCAGCAGACACACGGGATGCCACGCTTGTGCGAGCGCTGAGGTGGACACCACCGTGGACATGCCACGTCAGCTTGACGGCAGCAACCCTCGGATGCGCACGACAACGGCGTTCGGTGGCTTTCCGGCGAGAGTGAATGGTCACAAAGGGTAGAGGGGAATATTGTGAACACATTGATACCAGTTTGGACACGAGAGGTTGTCATAGTTGGCCGGTGGCGAGCTTTTGGCGGTGGAGAGGTTCGGGCGTTGTCGGACGAATGCGTTGGCGGTGCTCCGGTGTAGTGAAGGGGTCCCCGAGGTGGCTCCGGCGACGAGGGTGCTGAAGGTGGGCTCCACAGAGGCAGAGCGTCGACGGCGGCGACGAAATCAACGAAAAACCGGCAACGGCGACAAACCTTACAACTCGAACTACGGCAAAACAGGCGTGAGAGGGAAGAGGTGAGTGGTGGCGTTGGCTTTGGTGGAGAAATGTGCACCCGGGGCTGCCTTTTATAGGCGCTGGGAGGCTCTGGAGCGGCGTGGAGGAAGTGGGGGCGTGCGGCGGCGGTTGCGGGGGAAACGTGGCGCACACGCGGAGAAAGAGGGGGGAAAAGGAGTGGGGGCGTGGCGGAGATGAGCGCGGGTCGTGTGCAACGACGTGGGGGAGTCGGGGTGGTTGGAGGTGCCCGTTAGAGAAGCTCGGGCGTGGGAAGCAATGGCGGTTGCGGGCGCGGTCGCGCGGAGAAGAAGGTGGGGGGAGAAGATGACACGGAGGCTTTGGATGCTGATCCGACGGTCGAGTTGTTGTGTGGTGACGGTGAGAGAGGTGGGGCTGTGTGAGTTGTTGGATTTTGATCCAACGGTGGAGATAGAGAGAAGGGGCCTTGGATTGGGCGTGCTGCATGAGGCGATTTGGGCCGAGGTTTGGGTTTCGGCCCAAGACTATTTGAGATTTTTCTTTTGATTTTTCATTTGTTTTAATTATGATAATTCAAATAGGCTATAGAAAATAGCAAAATAATTCCAAAAATTATGAAAAAAATTCACATAAATTTTCTTATTTATTTTAGACTTAATAAAATTATTTCCAACTCAATGTTGGCTTTTAGTTTTGCAAATAAATTTGTTTTGACTTTAAAATAACTATAAAAAGCTTTTAAAATTCCAAAACATTCCACAAAAATACATAAATTTTAATTTCTATTGAAAATTGAAAATTGGGCTATTACAAACCTAATCCCCTTATGGGAATCTTGTCCCCGAGATTCAAGCTTGGCTAGCAAAGATGTGGGGGTACTCGGCTTTCAAATCTTCTTCTCGCTCCCAGGTGGCTTCCTCTTCTGAATGATTGCTCCACTGTACCTTGCATGAACGGATGACCTTGCTTCTGGTGATTCGTTCTGCCACATCAAGAATCTTGATTGGTTGCTCCACATAGGTGAGGTCTTCCTGAAGGTCGATGCTTTCAATCGGTGTTTCTTCTGTTGGAACTCTGAGGCACTTCTTCAATTGGGAGACGTGGAAGACATCGTGTACTGCTGACAATGATGCAGGTAACTCAAGCTGATATGCAACTTCACCTCTCGTGGTTACAATCTTGTAAGGTCCTACAAATCTGGGTGCGAGTTTTCCTTTTGTCCGGAATCTCCTTACTCCTCTGAGTGGAGTAACTCTGAGGTAGACAAAATCTCCTATTTCAAAGGTCAACTCTCTTCGACAATTATCAGCATAACTATTTTGTCGGGATTGAGCTACCTTCAGGCACTCTCGTATAGCCTTAACCTTGCTTTCAGCTTCTTTGATCAAATCCGGTCCAAAGAATTGATGCTCTCCCACCTGATCCCAAAGGAGTGGAATCCTGCACTTTCTGCCATACAAAGCTTCAAATGGGGACATTTGCAAACTGGCTTGGTAACTATTGTTATACGAGAATTCTGCCTAGGGCAGATTCTTGTCCCAACTTTTCCCATAGTCTATGGCACAGGCTCGAAACATATCTTCAAGAATTTGATTGACACATTCTGTCTGGCCATCTGTCTGGGGGTGATAGGCTGTACTGAAATTGAGTTTGGTACCTAAAGCTTCGTGCAGACTCTGCCAAAATCTTGATGTGAACTGTGGACCTCTGTCAGACACGATCTTCTTGGGTACTCTGTGTAAACAGATGATCCTGGCCACATATAACTCTGCTAGCTGATGCATCTGTATGTAGTCTTGACTGGAATAAAGTGAGCTACTTTAGTCAACCGATCGATTATCACCCAGATGGAATCACATCCTGATTGGGTCCTAGGAAGTCCGGTGATGAAGTCCATACCAATTTCGTCCCACTTCCATTCTGGAATTGGTAATGGCTACAACAATCCAGCTGGTCTTTGATGTTCTGCCTTAACTCGCTGACACACATCACAACGGGCGACGAACTAAGCAATCTCTCGCTTCATGCTGACCTACCAGTATTTTTCCTTTAGATCCTGGTACATCTTGGGGCTATCGGGGTGAATGGAGTAAGGTGATTCATGAGCTTCCTTCAGAATCGACTGCTTTAAGTCTTGTTGGTCCGGTACAGAGATGCGATTTTCAAACAACACTGTTCCTTGCTCATCTTCGAAAAATCCTTGGGCCTTGCCTCTTCGCATATTCTTCTTTATTTCTTTGATGTCTTCATCTTCTAACTGTTTTTCTCTGATTTGAATATGAAGAGTTGGTTGTACTTCCAAAGCATTCACACAACCCTGGTTGACAATCTCTAAGTTTAGATGCTTCAATTATTCATACAGCTCGGGCTGATCCTTCTGCACCATAATGGTGTTGCAATAAGCCTTTCTGCTCACGGCATCCGCAACCACATTTGCTTTGCCCGGATGGTAGTGGATTCCGAGATCATAATCCTTTATCAACTCTAGCCATCTCCTCTGTCGCAGGTTTAATTATGCCTGTGTGAAGATGTATTTCAGACTCTTATGATCCGTGAAAATCTCACAGCGATTGCCAATGAGATAATGCCGCCAAATCTTCAAGGCATGCACGATCGCTGCTAACTCAAGATCATGTGTCAGATAATTCCCTTCATGTGGCCTCAACTGCCTGGATGCATAAGCCACGACTTTGCCTTCTTGCATCAATACACATCCAAGACCTTGTCGAGATGCATCACAGAAAATCTCAAAATCCTTACGGATGTCAGGTAAGATTAACACAGGTGTTGAGACTAGCCTCTTCTTCAGTTCTTGGAAACTCTTCTCACAGGCGTCAGTCCATTAAAACTTCTTTTCCTTCTTCAGAAGTTGGGTCATGGGTCTTGCAATCTTAGAGAAATTTTCAATGAACCTGCGGTAATAACCCGCTAGTCCAAGGAAACTTCTCACTTCAATGACTATTCTGGGTTGCTTCTAATCCATTACTGCCTCGACCTTGGCGGGATCTACTGCAACTCCTCCTGCCAACACTATATGTCCAAGAAAAGCCACTTGACTTAGCCAAAATTCACTTTTGCTGAACTTGGCATAGAGCTGATGCTCCCTGAGTTTGTCCAAAATCATTCTGAGGTGTTTCTCATGTTCTTCTTCATCCATTGAGTAGATAAGAATGTCATTGATGAAAACAACCACAAACTTATCCAAGAATTCCATGAACACTTTTTTCATCATATTCATGAAATAAGCAAGGGCGTTTGTCAATCCTAAAGACATTACTGTAAACTCGTACAATCCATATCTGGTGGTGAAGACTGTCTTCGGAATATCTTCTGGCCTGATCATCGATCCTGGGTAACGGATACTTGTTCTTGATCGTCACCTCATTGAGCGATCTGTAATCCACACACATTCTTATACTATTGTCCTTCTTCTTGACAAATAGCACTAGTGCTCCCCAAGGTGATGAACTGGATCGGATATAACCTTTGTTCTGCAATTCTTCAATTTGTTTCTTCAGCTCCGCTAACTCATTGGTTGGCATTCTGTAGGGTCACTTCGAGATTGGGGCTATCGCGTGGACTAAGTCAATTAAGAACATTATGTCCCTATCCGGTGGCATGACAGGTAGAACCTCAGGAAAGACATCGGGGTATTCTCGTACTACAGGTATGTCTTCAAGCTTTACTTCCTTCAAGCTGGTGAGGATGGAACTTTTTACGGTACAAGTTTTGGGCTTGAATTCGACTGAAATTCCTTATTCATTGGTGAGGGTGATAGACCTATTGGCACAGTCTATTTGTCTATGATTCTTAGCTAGCCAGTCTATTCCAAGAATTACATCCAAACCCTGGGAATGCAAGACTATCAAGTCTGCCAGAGAGGATACTCCAGATATTTCAAGGGTGAGATTCGGGCATAGAGAACTAGTTCTCATTTCCGAGCCCGGGGAATGGATTATCATATGATTGGCTAAGGAGGATATAGGTAACCCATTTTTGCCCACAAACTTATTTGATACAAATGAATGTGAAGCTCTAGAATCAAACAAAACTGATGCTTGTATCGAGTTGACAAGAAACATACCAAGAACGACATCCGGTGCTACCTAGGCTTCTTCAGCTGTGACGTGGTTCACACGTCCCTTGGTAAACTGAACCGTCGGCTTTGAAGTGCTGCCGGTGGCTGGGGCTCCTGGTGCTGGCTTAGAAGATGCCGCTGCCTACTGCTTCTTTGGGCACCTGTTGGCGTAGTGCCCTATTTCGTTGCAATGGAAACAGGTCACTCCTGTGGTTGAGGGAGTTGAGTTCTTCTGCTGGAATTGCCCTCCAGATGAGGTGTTGCGGAAGTTGGAGGTGTTGGGGCGCTGGTTCGGCGCTGGGGCTCTGGACGTGGAGGTATGGAACTTCCCACGCTGCGGTGGCTGCGGCTGGGTGAATCGAGGCTTGGGAAGGCCTCCTGCATTGAACCTTTGAGCGGCCATCCTCCGCTTGCGATTCTCCATCTCCTGATGCTTGGCCTCCTGGCGGATTGCCTTGTCCACCAACTGTTGGAAGTCAGTGAAGGTTTGGGGGATCAGCTGCATGGAGATCTCATCATTTAGTCCTTCTAGAAACCTCTCCTGTCGATCCTCATCTTGGGCTACGTTGGCTGGGGCGTAGCGAGCCAGATGGTTGAACCAATGTAGATATTCGCTCACCGAGCGACTGCCCTGGCGAAGCGCATGGAACACTTTCTTCTTTAGGGTCATCATTCCAGCGGGAATGTGTGCGTGGCGGAAAGCTTGCACAAATTCCGCCCAAGAGATAGCCTGAGCATTGGTGTTGCTACGTGAAAACATCTACGTTAGCTCGGAGGAAAGTGATGAATGTGTCTTCCTATTTGGGGTTGGAAGTATCCCTGATGCGAACAGTCTTCGAGAGCTCCTCTGGATCCAAAGGAACCTCTTTGACCTGGTCGTTCGGCTTTGGTGCAGCTTTAGGCTTCAGCTGCTTGGTCAAAGGCTGCCCTTTGTTTTCTTCTCCAGTTGGTATCTGACCTATCATCTTGAGGGATCGACGGTCGCAGGTATGTGCTATCTTCTTATCACAGTGAATTGTGATCACTCCTTTGGGACATAGCATCTTAAGACATTGATACCCATAATGAGTAGCTATTAAGAATTTTGCCAAAGTTGGTCGTTCGAGTATGGCGTTATATGCCATATCAAAATCAACCACATCAAAGAAGATTTTACCTGTCTTGAAATTACTTGGAGAACCAAATGTTAAAGGAACAGAAACTTGGCCAATAGGTTTGGCCGAAGACCCCGGTACGATCCCATGAAAAGAGTATCGTACTGGTCTTACCTTAGTCCTGGGTACCTGCATCTTCGTCCAGGGCACTCGTAACACAAGATGTTTAATGAGCTACCACTATCAACTAACACTCGATTTACTCGACAGTTGATGATGGTGAGTTTGACCACGATCGAAAATCGACCTGGTCGAGTCGAAGGGATCGGACAGTAACTCTTCTCGAAAGAGATGGTGACATCCGACCACTTCAGCATTTTATTGACCAGAGGGGAGTCAATGGAGTTTAACTCGCGTTTGGCAGCCTTAAGCTGTCATTTTGACTCGTATGTCGTCGATCCCCCATAGATGTGCTCGATGCTATGTTGCAGATCTTGGAACGACATCTCCTTATCGTTGTCCGACTACTTACGACCACTCGTTTGCCCTACCTGCTCAAGAGTAGGAAGTAGCCCTTTGCCGGAGTAATAGTCTCCGAGTTTTCGTTGGAAAACCCGATAGTTGCGAAGGTCATGTCCATCCTTTTTATGGAAAGGGAACCACCTAGGCTTGTCATTTTTCCGCTCGGGGTGCTTACATTTGCCTCGGTCGGAGTATTGCTTGGAACTTAATGGCGTCTTATCGCTTACGGCCAAGACTTTCTTGGAACTGTTGGCTTGAGGATTTTGTCCCTTCACCTTGTTCTCGGATTTCTTGGCCTTCTTATCCTTCTTCTTTCCACTTTTGCCCATCTCTTGGGGAATTTTGTCGTCTTGGTCGATGGTTTTGTTCCACTCGACTCCTTCAGTAGCAGTCACATATCGATCGGCCATCTCGAAGAGCTCAACGATGTAGCAGGAGGATTCAAAGCGATGTCCTCCGTAATTCTTCTACTATGGACTCCTTGCTTAAAGGCTCTGATAATGGATGAGTCAAAAACCTTTGGGGTAGAATTACGAACCTAACTGAAATGCCTGATGAATTGGCGTAAGGTCTCATGGTCATTTTGTCTCATGTTGTGCAGGTCGTCCTCCTTTCTAGGGCGATTATAGGTGCCTTGGAAGTTTGCCAGCAGAAGGTCGCAGAGGTGTTGCTACGAGTAGATCGACTCGAGTGGTTGGTGTAGCAGCCACGATCGAGCGGACCCTTTGAGCATATGTGAGGACCCGCAATATTTAACTAGTAACACTTAACCTCCAAATGGTTCTAGCATTACTAATTAAACATTCTAAGCCTCGATGGACATGTGCTTCCCAGAATTGCAGCACATGCACATCATCACAAAATCATACATCATTTCCATACAACAATTAACACTAAGTTCAACAACGACATACATAAAGTAAAGTTATTACAAAAGAGCCGACCGGCCAAATAGAACAATAAACGAGAATGACAGCGGAAGCAAAAGGTGCCATAAGATGGCTAGAACAAAAGTCGACCGGTTAGCCACACCAACCACAGGGCAACCGACCGGGCTGCCAAGCTAGACGCCTCTCAGGCTACCACAGCACAACTCACAGAAGTGAGGCCCCTCAAGCTCACCTTCTTCCTCTGCAACAAATACATTTAAGCAAGATAACTGAGTACATAAAGGTACTCGCAAGACTGACGTGTGGAATAGCAGACCTATTGATAACTACCTGCAAGCTTATTTGGGTGGAGGTTGTATGTCTCATTTGCACAAAGCAAACTTTATTTGCAATAATGTAATACATTTAAAAGCAAGCTGCAAATCTGTTTTGTTGTCAAAATAACAGCGAAATAAAGATACATACAAGTAACCACCTGGAAGTGACTAACCCAATACCACCACAACATAGCACGAATCCCCGATTCGTACCACCCATCAAGTTTTAGTTTAAAATGTTGTAGTCTAGTTCTCACGGGGCGTATCCGAGCGTGTCCATAACCTAGGACGAGGCTATTCGAATAGTTTTAACCCTGCAGGGGTGTACCAATGTACCCACACTTCAAACCGCCTTTAAGCCACAAAGCACACTTTCGAAGGTATGCCGGCACGGCTAAGTCCTACGAGACGCTTTCCAATATTGTGCATTGACTACGAGCCGCTCGTATGGATCGGAATCCATACGCTACATTGCATGCCGAAAGACAACCAGCCATCACAGGGGAAACCTTTCGGACCCTACAATGCCCCCAACACTATCCCTACTGCGACTCCCTGCGACACGAAGCCAATACACGCCAAAGTACTAAGTCAAGAGAGGTCCCATACCCTCTAGTGTGGTTAGCACGCACAAATGCTGAGTACGGTGGCGTAAGTAACTCGGTCCTTAACGACCCGGGCACCATTCCGGTCACACCCAGAAACACACCAACATACCATTGTGCCCAAATCTAAATCATTTTGCTTTCAGTTTTAGTTTTCATAAGTAGACAAGGCACAAGGCTGAAATCATAACTCATAATAAGTTTTATGTGATCAAGGTTATCGACAAGTCGATAACCGCCCATTTCTACCGGAAGCTAAGCATGGCTAAGCAATTAATCCGCAAAAATACTAAGTGAAAAGAGCTCATCCACGAACTCTAATCACAGCAATAACCTAGGCTCATGGTAGTAAAGTATAATCATTTGCCTAAGGAAATGAATCTACTAGGCCAACTATCGACAATAGTTAAAACAAGATAGCAATGCATACGTAGAATTCGTAAACAACATAAATACTCAAAATACTAGGATTAACATGATCAAATTGCTTGCCTTGCTGGGATTGATCTTGCTGCAGAGGAGGATTCTCAGATTCAATAATCTCTTCGGAACCTAACGCGAAAATACGATAAAACCAATAAGAACGAAAAAACACCAAACAAAACTCAACAGCAAAAGACAACCAAATCCCAAGAAATTTACCCAGCAGCTAGAGGTTGATTTTAGACAATTTTAGGAATAAGAATTACTTCATTTGGACTAAGCATGAAAAAGTTATAGTTAAAACTAGCTCTCTTATCCTATAAATTCCCTAAATTAACTACTGGTACTGTTCATGGCGAAAATTTCCAAAATGATCTAAGCTCTGAAATTTTTATGGCAAGTAGATTATGACATCCTAATGACAGCAAAGTTGAGTTTACTAAATTTGGAGTTATAATGATTTACTTATGATTTTTCTAAGTTGTAAACCTAGCACATTACATTTTCCAGAAACAAGAACATGTTTAAAACCTATTTCACATTAAAGTATGATAACAGAGGGATTTTCTAGCATCAATTTTATATTTTTAGGATTTACAGGGAAATACTTGTGTCTTTTATAACATTAAATGAATTTTTAAATGCCACTAATAAGGTTAAATCTATTAACATATTTTTCTGGTGCTGATTTAGGCCTACAACCATTTTTAGATTAAAGTTTAGTTAATAACCAATTTATCAAAGTTAAAACCATTCAAATTGCAGATATACAGAAAAAGATATGCATTTTCTAAGTTTTATTTCAATTCTGGAATATACAAAAATGGCGAAAAACAAGCTATTAAAGATTACAAATTTTCTACCACGAAGCAAAGCTAAAGGCATTTTATATTAAACTTTAGTGAAATACAAATTTATTACGATTGGATTCATCTAAAAAGGATCTATTTTGATTTAGATATGAATTCTCTAAAGATTTAATACAATTTTGATTGCTAAATAAATACTTACGAAATAAACAACACTTAACGAAAAGCAGCGTGACAATTATGGGCCCTTGATTTGAAATCCAACGGCGCGCGCGAGGGGTGCGCGAGATCGACCCGAACGGCCCATTCCATCACGACCGTTGATCGAAGATCTGATGGCCAAGAACGAGGGAGGTTCGGACTTCGCGATCGGCGCATGAATCAGGACCGTTGAAAATCAATCGAACGGCTCACGATGATGGGAGGATCGGGTGACCCGATCAGCCCAAATGATCTGGGACACAGATCGCAAAATGGATAGTGGCCATTGATCGAAGTGCGAAATGGAGCGCTGACACGTGGGGTCGCATGTCAGTGACTGAGAGTCACGCACGCGAGCTTTAACACACGTGCACAGGGCTCGGGTCCCAGATGGCAGCGAGACACAAGGAGGTTTTAGGACAGCTAATTAATTACTAATGACCAATGATTAGTGATGATTAGCAATTAATGTGTCCTAAAGCTTTTCAGCAGAGGCGATTAAGGACTGAGGGCCCACACGTCAGTGACCCAAAAGGTAATTTGGACACATTCTGTGTTAAGGCGGATTAATGCCAATCATTAGCATTAATGATGTCCAAAGCACTAGGTTAACGCCAGCGGGTGATTACAGAGGATTTGGCCCACATGTCAGTGAGACATTAGGCTAGATTAGGACATAATTAATACACTCAATGATTAACAATGATTAGGCACTAATTACGTCCTAAATAGCGGCAGCGGAGTTCCTCCCGGCAAAATCGGCGGCTTCCACGGCTTGTCGCCAGCGACTCCGGTCGCAGCGGCGCCAACCAAAGACCAAAATGGGCTCGCAATAGTGTTGCGGACCCAAAGGTGATGACCTCGCCGGCGGTGGAGGTATAGAACGCCGGCGAGCCGAAAAACAAAGATGGGGTCTTTTCGGTAAAACAAGAAAATGCAAAAATGCTCCGCTGCAGTCCACGAAAGCGAGTGCCAACACTTCTAGGGACTAAATAGAAGCCACCTTAACCGAGAGGAGCTTCAGAAGTGGCCGGAGAAGCTTGAACACGGTGGAGCTCACCGGAGCCGAGGAAGATGAAGTGGAAGATGACAACCTGAGCAAAATGAACACCAATGGGTGATCAAAATAGCTTTATTATGGTTCCCATAAGCTCCACAAGTAAGCAATTGCAAAAAGAACCACTTACCGTAGTTGGATAAGAAAGGGGGTGAAATCGGCTGAAATCTCCAAACTTTAAAATTGAGCGATTCCTGAGAATACAACCCAAAATTAAGTTAGGGGAAATGTAAAGGAAGTTGAGGAGCTCAAAAGGGTACAAGAAAGATTGAAGATGAACCACTGGAACCCCAAGAACACCAATGAAGCTTCTCGGGTCAACAATGGTGAAAAGCTGGTTTTTGAGGAGTTAAGCTCCAAATTTGAAATTGGAGCTTGAGGGTGGTCTAAAGGAATACCAGGAGGTGTTGAGGGTGCTTATAAGGCCTTGGAAGCTTTAGGGTTTGGACCAAGAGCCTCTCGGGCGGCAATGCACAAAGCACAAGAAGTGGCCGACAGCGAAAAGGTGGTAGATGATGCATTAGGGTATGGCACGGCCGAGAGTGTCTCCCATACCCCTAAATGTCGGCTAGGACGACTGTAGGGCACAAGATTTGACACGGTCAAACCTCCCCTACTGTTTACGCACTGCTCGGGTAAGAAGAAGACCAGAGAAATGCTCGGGCAATTTTGGACCGTAGGATCTGAGATGGACGGTCCAGATTACAACGGCTCTGGAGCTTTTAAAACAACAGAGGGAATCGGGGCCCTTAGATTAAAATCGAACGGGCACGATTTAATGGGCGCTGTAGTGACCCGAACGGCACATCCAGTATGCACCGTTGGATCAATCAGGGCGGCCGAGATTACATGTGCCCGCCGGGTGACCCGACGCACACTCGGTAGCGAGCGCGTGATTTAAATCCTACGGTGATATCAACCGCGTGTTTTAAAAGGGCGGTGCGATTAGGTGGTTCGATCGAATCGATTGACTCGAGCCAGTCGACTCGAACCAGTAACGATGAACCGCACTTAGGTTTTAATTTAGAACCGAGACTTTTGAGGAATTATTTGAGGTAGCAAAATAACTCCAAAAATTCTGGAAATTTTACAGGAGCTTGTTGATTCAAAGGTTGACCTTGTGTAAGATTTTCAGAGGTTTTTATGCAGTTCATTTTTCTTCAAAAATTTGGCAAAGTTCTGATTTAGGGTTTGACTGCCTCTAAAATATTCAATCAATTTCTAAAAATTGTGAAAATTTTCAGAGGGGTCACATACCATCCTTAGAACTTAGGAAAAATATTTCCAGGAGATGATCAAAAGGTTTGACAAGATTGTTTTTTTGAAGGATCAAGATTTGGATCAAAGGCTTGTGACTTTGCATTTCCATAACTCTTGTACAATAATTGTTTAGTACATACAGGAAATACAAGATGTAAGAAATTTTTTTAATTTCTACTCATTTTCTTACATTTGAAACACAAGCCCAAAATTGAGATGTTACAGCATAGTTGGAAGGTAATTCGCCATGACGCGTTCTCCTCCCTCGGCTGCTTGGATAGCAGTTCTATAGATTTGAAGGAATTCGATGGGATTCTGAGAACAATCAAACCTCTCCATGTTCACTGATCGAAACTGAGGCGGCCAACTAACTGCTCGGAGGTCGAGTGAGAACGCCCGACATCCGGTAATGACTTCCTAAGTCCTTTTTTGCAGGAAAGAAGGGTTAATATCACTAGATGATTGTACATGACGATACCTGGTCATGGGTAAACCTGACCTATTGTAGGTCTCAGCTTTACGAGAGAAATACTCCTCGTATTCCATCTATCGTTGCAGATTTCTGGGTTGAGGTGGTGAACGATCACCTCCTTTGGGAACTTATGGATTGTCAACCGTTCGAGGAACTCTTTTTCGAGTGGAGTCAAGGTTAGGGGAACGACATAATCTGTTGTTGCACCGATCACCATGTGATGAGCTGTTCAAACAACTGGTAGCTGATGGAACCATACTGCTACGACTTCTAGAATGATGTCAGCGAGGATGCTCGAGTCGGGCCATTGTGCTTCGAAGCCTTCATGCGATCTCTTTGGCGAAGCGGTCGTTGCCTGGCGCTCGAGCAAGCTCTCGAGTTGGGTTCTCGAGTAGATCATTGATGTGTTGGAGTTCCTACACCTCCTGCGACTGGTACTAAACGCACCTAGGCAGATTTCCCTGAGCCGTAATTCTTCTCCATCGGGTTGTTCAGGATCACCCACATCCAATCCTTGAGTTTGCCTTAATGGTGTGCGATTATGTCGAGGATTTTCCTCATGCTCACCAGAGTGTTGACCCTGGTCTTCACCGGAGGCGCGCGAATGCCATGTTCACCCAAGAGCTTCCTATACTCCTCGCCACCGTAATGCCACCTTTGGCCATTTCTATCATCGCCACCACCACCTATAGCTTTGCCCTACTTCCCTATTTCCATTTCCGCTGCTCAATGTCGCTTCTCATCGCGCCATTCGCCAGCAGCAAGCATGCCATGCCCTTCGGCTGCGTGCGGCTCTGCTCCTCTCTCTCCTCTCACTAACCAGTAGGCCCAAGTGATTCAGGATTAATTAGTGCTAAATGGCACCGCTTAAACACACTAAGTATATGACAAGTGGGACCAAGTGAAAAGTTAAACATAAATCTAATCCAAATCGTATTTACAGTATGTGTCACTGACATGTGGGACCACGCACTATTCTCAGTTTTAAAACACGATTAAAACCTGAGGGGCTGACATTTGGATCCCAGTTGTCAATGGATTAAATCAAAATAGAATTTAATCATTTAGTTAAATAGTTAATAAGTGTATGACATATGGGACCGCCAGTGGTTTATAACTAAAAATTAAGAAAATTAAACTATCAGTCACTGATAAGTAGGCCCCACATGTAAGATAATAAAATTTAGAAAAATGAGAAAAAGCCGCTTTTAGTAAGAGGAAAAATACGCTTTCTCTATTGGAAAGTGTAAACATCAGAGGAACTCAGAGGAAAATATGGTTTCTCTGTTAGAAATAGTAAACCTTGGATAATACACTTTCGACATCACCTTTTTTTATTAATCTCAAGATTTTCAAAACCGAATAAAATTGAAACGTTAATAACTTTTGCATACGAACTCCAAATTGAATTAATCTTTTTTTTAAATCCATCTAAAATTATTCTCTATCTGAATATGGAAAAATATTTAGATTTTGTTGTTGTTGAAATTGTTTTTCTATATTCAATTTGCTATCGACTTTTGAATAGACATCAATACTTTGAACAAAATCTATGATGATCCTCTATCCTTTGACCATGTTGATCCTACTATTTCAATTATTATACTTTTTTATAAAATCTATTATGCATGTGTGTATGTTTGCTTAAAATTGCTATATTTGGGGATATCAATAGTTATATTCCTATTCAATGCATGATTCTCCTTGAAATATTGGTATCCTTGCGATTGTAGCCAATAGGTTATAGTTTAGGCAATAGATGATGTCGATTTGGGTATTTCGAGTGTAAATATCGCATAAATCCTTAGCCACACTCTAGATTTACTAAAATTTGAAAATTAATGAAATGTTAAATATGAATTTGGGAGATTTTGAAATGATGGTCCAGAGGGGTTACCTCTATTATTTTGTATAAAAATAAAAATAAAAAACTTAGTTTGTGACACAGGCGAGTTATATTATAATCTAAGGAGTGTGAGAGGTGTATGTTACAAATAGATAGGGGGAGATCCTCGCCCGAGTCAATTAAGGACCGAACACCGATAAGTCCTATCTAAGCGTAAGCGTACAACCACATGTGCCAGTATGGAATGGCCTTAGCTAATTAAGTTATCGAAGACTAGCATTGCATATTTGTAGGCCGCAGTAGTGCAAGCATGACTAGGTAGGCATATTCGAACGGGCTCCCTTCACCACAGTGTCAGGAACGAAGCTTTCCGACACAACAGTTAATGCCTCACTTTGATAGGATGTATTGGGATTGAAGTGAAGGTTTTCATTGCCGTTCTAGTGCAAGGTTAGGACTAGGTGATGTAAAGGCATCGTTACGTGCTCTAGACTGCTTATTAAAAGATCGTGAGCGATGGTATCAACGGATACCAAATAAATTAGAGAATTTGTATACTGTGGGTAAAGTTGTACACATCTATAGAGTGTAAATCTATTTAAATAGTTGTGCTCGTGGTCATGGGCCTGCTTAGTGCAGTCTTAACAGGTATAGACTTGGTTTTTGCAAAAACAACTCTTGTTGGAAAATATGGGGACGGTGTTTGTTGATTGATATTTGAGTTGAGTGTCATGTCTATGGTTGAAACTAAGATGTTGATCACAGCCGAGGAGGGTTGTGATTTGTTATCTATCAAGTACTCACTTGTTGTTCTTTATCTACTTAACTACTCTTAAATTTCCGTTGCAAAATACTATATATCGATATTGCAAATAAAATTTGCTTATTACTGAAACAACTTGTAGCATAGAGCCTCGCCCCTTATTAGCCATGCATATATATAAATTTTGTTGTACACTATAAGTCTTGTTTAGTACGCAATGTACTAAATATTATTTAGAATTTGAGGATGAGTCTATGCCAAACGACGCGTTTTTTGCCCTCGGTACCAAAGGGTTCGGTGATGAGTCTTGCTAGGACTTGTTCTTGTCGGTTGATTGAGGGTTTGGATGGGCATGCCACTGGAATTTTGGACTTCATATATTATTCTTCCGTTGTTTAAATTGCTACTTATGATACTTGCCATTTTATTTGGCCGGTTAGCTGTGTATTACACTCTCGTGATGTAATCGTTTAAGTTAAGTACCATATTTGTTTCATGTTGTATGTATATTTTGTATAGATGTGTATGCCAATATTGTGGATGTATGTACTAGCCACTGAGCATGGGCTAGTACGATACACACACGAGGGCTTCGGGTATTCCACGCCCAGGGTCCGACAAACTACCACTACTACAGAAAAGGTCTTCACAGACAGTTCAAAAACGTCATCATAGACGGTTTCGTAAGCCGTCTAAGCTTATGGGTTAGTGATGACATGAGATCATCACAGACAGTTTTCAAACAGTCTTTGATGCATACTATAACAGACGGTTATTAACTCAGAACCGTCTGTGATAGTTTCCTATCACAGAAAGTTTATAGATGAAACTATCTGTGATAGTTGCCTATCACAGATGGTTTGTAGATGAAACCTTCTGTGATGATCTTTCTCTACAAAGTCTCCAAGCAGTGGTTGCTTATGCCTTTAAAACCGGCTTCATATACATACATATATATATATATATATATATACATATATATATATATATGTGTGTGTGTGTGTGTGTGTGTGTGTATGAAGCCAGCTTTAAATGTACAAGTAGCCACTGCATAGAAACTTTATAGAGAAGAGTTGGAGAAATGAATAATATGCACAACATATACCACATGTATACTAATGAAATCAGCATAAAGCTCACACTTTGAGCTCAAAATTTAATGCTTCACTAATATGTCAAGAACTATATCAAGACAGCTAATTAACCTTTCAGTCAACAAAGGATCTTTTGATTAACAGTGCAAAAGAGAAACTATCTCAGCATATTTAATTTCTGGCACACCAATTAATAAATAATTTCTATGTTAAATGCAGCTTTATAAATTAGCCTAACTTTTACAAATCTAAAAAGTTAATAGCAGCTTTCAAAAGCAGAATACCATATAGGAACATACATGTCATGAACCAACATCATACACAGAGAACCCACCCATATCATCCAACCATCACAGAACACCCACCATAGCTTACATCATTCATCACCCACATCACAGAGCAAGGGGAGGGAATAGGATAGAGAGTAAAGGGGAGTAGTTAATCCAGTGCAAACGGCAAATCGACCACCGGTAGTAGCTCACCACATCCATCTCCTTCAAGTTAGCAACAACAACTAACATAAGTAAACAAGTCAAACTCAAACCCAAAAACTGAAGCAACATAGAATGTAAACAACTCAAACTCAAACACTGGGGGGAGAGGATGAGGTCAACATTGCCAGTGTCGGTGGTGAGGTAGCCGATGCTGAGGTCAGTGGAGAGGTAGCTGGGGGAGGTCGGTGGAGAGGTAGCTGGGGTCGCGCACGTTGGGGGGAGAGGACAAAGAGGGGAAGGAAGATATGGCGTCGGGGAGGTGGATTTGGCCAAGGGGAGGTCAATTGGATCGGCGGCGGCGGTGGTGGCGTCACCATAGTTGTGGCACAGTGGTGACACTGAACAAGACACTCTTATCGTAAGTGTCTTCTACAGTGAACCGTGGTGTCACAACTGGCGGCGACGGGGTTGGGGAGAAGGCGTGACTCGGGCGGCGCCGTTGATGTCCGTGACACTACTACAGAAAAAGCCATCACAAACGGTTCGGAACCGTCATCACGAGCGGTTTTAGATAAATGCGGAAAATAGTGCGTGATAACGGTGGTTATCCGCAGCGGTCGATAAACCGTCTCGTGATATTAATATCACGACGGTTTTTATCAACAACCGCTGCGTGAAGACGAGTATCCTGACGGTTATGGTCACAAAGCGTGCGTGAAGTCGAATATTACGAGCGGTTACGTGTAAAAACCGTATGTGATACTCTGTCTTCACGACGGTTATTTACACGTAAACGCTGTGAAGTCGATTATCACGAGCGGTTCGTTGTTAAAACCGTCGTGATACTCTAAGTTCACGACGTTTTTACTTAGAAATGCAGTGATACTCGAGTTCACGAGCGTTTTTACTTAGAACCATCGTGATAATCGAGTTCCGAGACGTTTTTACTTAGAACCGCTGCAGTGATACTGCATCTTCCTGATCGCTTTTTATAAAAACCGTCATGTGATAGTTCATTAACTAACTACATTTTCCTGATTTTTGGCTAGCCTCAGGAATTGCTAGCCATGCCCTCGAAAACAAGCATACAAAAAGCGGATACATCACGGATAATCAATTGTCGACAAACCGAATCGATCATTACTCAAAATAAATTACAAAAGATCACATTTGTTCAAGTATTGTTACAAAATAAATTGGATTACAATTGAGTCAATTGTTTGCGGTGGTTGAGAAGTGCTTGCGGGGTGATGCGCTCGATCGGCGATGAGTGAAATTCTCGGTGTCCTTAATTATCTCGATATGATAAAGCCGCAGAGCTTCCCTCGAATGTCCTTGATCTCATTATCAACGAGTCCATCTAATTCTATGTTCAAGCCACATCGCTAGCAAGAGTAAAGTGTTATGCATATATATTTAATTTTATAATTAGAAAATAATTATTTGGAGATTCACAAACCTCGAGATCCTTCTTCTAGCTCTAATGATTCGGTCCATATGATGGCAAGCGTAAATTGCACATAACTCATCATTTTTTTGCTTTGTGACCTTTGCAAAAATAGAATTACATATATCGATTCGAGATCGTTATTATGAAGTAGAATATAGGATTATCGTATTATAGCGCGTCTGGAAATTTTGTCTGTGTGTTAGTTGGCGCTCTTTCCATCGTATATTCCTTTGTTGGCAACATAGTCGATGAACGACCTACATGATTCCAAAAATTTATCCTCGACCATTTCAAACTAATGAAGACTAAAATAGAGTTATGTATGAAGGAAATGAGCATACACATCAGTATTCCTCCTAGAATCTTTGAAGTCGTGGTTGTTGCGGATTAGGGAATCAAGGTATATCACATGGTTCCTCTTTGGTATGATGACAAAAGGATCCAGATGGTACCTACTCATGTATGTCACTATAGTCATTAAACTGAGTTCGTGCTGCGTATAAAGTAGAGCAAGTAGTGACACTTACCCACGGTTGTAGGGCACCACGATGTACTTCGTGTTCTGCTTGCGAAGCAATGCTGTGTTATGTATTTCTCGGCGAAGGGCGAGTGCATTTGGATGGTTTGCAATGATACCACATGTGGGTCGAGAAACCCACGGTTCTTTCGACCGGACATTTTCATCATGTATCGTACATAAGAAATGAGTTGTGATATTTATCGGTATTACGTGAATGTAGAACTTGATTGTATGCACTTACGATGTCCAACATCGTAGAAGCGGCGTCAAGGCCAACGATGTTGAATAGGTCATATAGGTCGTTGAAGCCCACGGCGAAGTGGTTCGTCCGTTGAAGAAATGCTTATCCTCGTATCGGCGGTGATTCGATGTCGCACCCCTCCTTTTGGGTCCTATCCAAGTACCGGGCATGCAAAGCGACAAGCATATCCAGACGCCCTAATCTGCGTGGGAGCACAGCGGTTTTCGAGGATGTACTTCGCGGATATTCCCGACTTGCCGGACTTGAGGCGCCGATTTGGTCTTAAGCATTGGCGGCGTCTTCTTGCGAGACGACTCGGGACCGATCACGGTGACACGCTTTTCTTGTTCCTTCGATGTCTTCTCCAAGGAACCGAAAGGTGGCCTTCGAGCGAAATATGAGGTGGAGTCATGGAGGTTCCGTTGGAGAGGAATGGTGGGTGTTGAGATCGCGGCCTTCTGGGTCGGGGCGATGTCCTTCTTGGGCCATTTGGATAAAGCGTGCACGGCATCCCTAGTGTTGTGATCTCTTCGTTCGGGCGAATCTCGGTGGGGCGACCATGAAATGTTCATGTACCATGTCCACCTCCACCTGGCGTAACCTGCGCCACTGGACACCGTCTTTGCCTTGCCTTCTGGTATGGATACACCATCCCCGCGGCCTCAATAGAAATGGACCCAACTAACCTCACTCGAGCTTGCAGGCCGTCGGCTCTACAAAGCGATCGCAATTAGCTAAAGTGTCCTATAGGTCTATCTTTGCTGCATTCCATACATGTACATTACCTTGATCTCGTCTATCGGTAATGGACATCGTCATGTCGATATTATGCGTGGGCGCGGCGCTACTCCGATGTCGGCGGGTGGCTCCCAAATTAACGAGGCGGCTTGCGGCTGCTGCTGGCTAAGAGTTGATTCAATTGATCTGCAATGCTGCGGCTTTCCTTCAAAATGTTCGGTCATGCATGCGAACCGGTCCTCACGCTCGGCCTTAGATATTTTCCTACTCCTGTACGTGCAGTAGTCGTCTGCGAATCCATGACTCCATGGTACGGTAACCCCAAGACCTCGCGTGCGACCCGGGTGCTCCTTGTTTCCCAGGGCCGTAGAGAGTATGTCCTTCTCCCTGTCTACATGGAAGGAGCCTTGGGAAGTTTGGGCAGACAATTCACGCTGCAAGAAGTCATCATGTTATTATAGACACTATGAAGTTATATATGGAGTTATTAACTAGGTAGTTCGACATACTTACCAAGCGTTGAGACACTTCCTCAAATGCGCGAGTTTGTGAAAGAGATGCTTCTCGAAGACGAGACTTTTGCCCTCGCTTTTAACCGGGCTAGAGAGCGCGGTGCGTGACATCGAGAAGCGCGTTGTCCTCCGCCCGCCCATTCATCATATTTTCCTCCGTATCCGGCCAGCAGTGCATGCGGATGAGTGTTTCGATGTGCGGAGAGCTTTGTGTGCGCGCTTTGCTCGTTAAATTGGCGTCGTCTTCATAGCAACAAAGGCGTCCCATGTTTCTGCGTCAAGAATCCGTGCCGCGAAGGCGTCGACCCGTGTTCACGTGCCGTGACAAGAATGCTCTTGAGCGACCTCCACGATTTATCGATCGTGAGCATCGCCGTCTGTTCCACGCGTGCCATATGCGCTTCGGGATAGTGAACTTTTGTAATAGTTACGTCCCGGTAGCGCCTCTCGCTTCTTTAAATCGAGATCCTTCCACCTTGGTGTGGTGATGGGGACCCGTTGCCTTGCAAGTATCCCGCACATGGTCAGGAATCTCGCCACGAGCTCTTGGGGCGCAGAGGGACCCCAAACTCACTAACCTCCGTGATGACCGGTCGGCCCACAAGCATCTTGATTCTCCTCGCCATCTCGCTTCGTGTCATTGTCGTTTCAGCGTCGGCGGCGGCGGGAAGATGGTGCCTCTGCAATCTGCGGCGTCGGCGGCAGCGGGAAGATGGTGCCTCTACCATCTCACTTACTTGCTATCTATATAATTAGTTTGAGATATATTACTACCCAGGCCAGTAGAGGTTAAGCACACCAAGAAAACAAAGCGTATGTGAAGTCCTTATAGTACTCAATATAGCTTAAGAGTGAGCTTGGATGTTTACATATACAAAGGAGGCAAAAATATTTAGCTAGGTGAAAATATATATAGTATGCGTATGAATGGTGATTGGCTAGGACATAAATATTTAGCTTTCGATCCACCACAGGTGTATCCAAATTTGGAATGTACAACAAATTGCTCATAAGAGGAATTGTTTCCTAGCTCAGGTGAGAGGCCTGAATTGTGCTCACAGGTGCCATTTCTATTGAAATACCTTAAAATTTGTTTTATTTTGACGAACAAGAAACGAGACACCTGATATTTATTTGATACTTTTTTAAGTACACCGGTGGACACACAGACCCCAACAAACACACATAGACAGCAGGTAGCTACCTCAATTATAGAGCTCAAAGTGAATTAATTATTGAAACAATTATCGAGATATGGCTATGAACATCACAGAGCAAAACCCGAATCACTCATTTCTTTGCAATATCTTCCAGAGCTAGTCTCAAATATCAATCTCAATCACAGATCAAAAACAACTAGCACAAAGTGTATATATATGCAAAGAGACAGAGCACGTTAAGTCGCAATACTCACAACGGCGCGGTCGGGAGCGGCACTAAAACACCATCAAACATGGTACATATTACATCAAGGGCATATACCCTAGCATAGGATATATGTATGTCATATCTAAAATTTTCATACAACAAATATCATTAGACATAGCTGCCCATGTCCACTCTAACCGACAATCAAGATCCTAGATGGTAGGAAACAAAGTAATGGCTCAACCAAGATCACCGGGTGCTATGTAAATAAAGCTATTAAACAACTAAGAAGCCTAGGTTTTGCTAGTTGCCGAAAACCAAATGAACATATTACCTTGCCACCAAAGTAATCTAACATTTCTTTAGATGGGAAAAAAATGGAAATAGCTTGGCACTCCTAATTATTCATTATGTCAAATACCGGTGAGCTTTAAGCTCTCATAATTATGAAGTTAAATTATAGCTATTATGAAGCCACACATATTTTTGACACACATGAAGAAAACACATGAAAATATAAATACACGATATTGGCTATCAAATTATAATGTTGTGATTTGTTATTGACAACAAAAATGAACCCACATCATTTTAGATACTCGACTTAGCTACCCAAAGGAAGTTTTACCAAAGCCGAGGTCGGGAGGCGGCGCCGAGGTCGAGCGGCGATGTCGGTCGGGCGCGCCGGGTCGGGTGCGGCGACGCGGAAGAGGCACCGGTCGGGCGGCGATGTCGAGGTCGGGCGCCGAGTCGGGAGCGAGGCGCGGTCGGGAGTGGCGCCGGCGTCGGCGCCGAGGTCGAGCAGCGATGTCGAGGCGGCGGTCGGGCGGCGATGTTGAGTCGGGCGGCGGTGAGCGGGAGCCTAGAGGAGGCAAAGGCGCGCGATAAACTTCGAAGTGCGGGAGAGGAAGGGACGAGTGAGAAAACCTAGCGGTTCCCACCTTATAAGAGGCTATCACGAGCGGTTCTTTACTAAAACCGTCTTTGATAAATAATCATAGACGGCTTTATCTAATAACCGTATGTGATACGTTCCATATCACGACGCAGCGGTATTTAAACGTGCGTGATAAACTCATATCACGAGCGGTTTGTGTATTAAACTGTCTGTGATTAGCTTTTATCACAGATTACCTATTGGTTTTGTCGGGATATCACAGACGGTTATCAAATAGAACCGTCTGAGATAATCTCATATCACAGACGGTTCTATTATAGAACCGTCTGTGATTCATTATCACAGACGGTTATATTATAGAACCGTCTGTGATAGATCCAGACAATTATCAAATACAATGAACCTGGTGACAAGTATATATGAAGACAAGCTCATAACACATTTTACTTCAAAAACCAATTGTCGGTTACGATGAACGTCCACATTGACATCAATATCAAAATATATGAGAGATTACAAGTCCACAACACAAGATGTTATAGAATAAATTAATTACAATGGATTAAATTCTTAATTAAAATATAGCCCTTCATGATGATCGGCGCATATAGCTAGCTTCCTCACTGGGTTCTTCGTCGAGCCTGATGCCATCTCCGAAAGGAGGCAACTCGTCAAATTGATTGTATTCTTCCTCGTCCACTACATTCTCAACTCCGACAATCCTTCTTTTTCCATGAAGAACTACGTGGCGTTTCTTATTTGCCGGGTCGGTTACATAGAATACTTGAACAACTTGATTAGCCAGTACGAATGGTTCGTCTTTGTATCCGACACGTTCAAGGTCCACGGTAGTGACGCCGTACTTGTCAACCTTCACCTGTGGGAGATGGACCCAACGGCACCGAAATAGGGGGATCTTGAAAAGCACGTAGTCGAGCTCCCATATCTCCTCTATTTGCCCATAGTACGAGCTCCTCAGCCCATCGGTACTGAATGCATGTATCACGGACACGCTGTTACGGATGTGCTCTTTCTATCTCGAACTGTCGTATAAAATGTGTACCCATTTATGTCATATCCTTGCCATGTGACAATTGTAAATTGTGGCCCTTGTGCCAACCATAGCAATGTATCATCACTTGATGACCTCCCAGTGATTCGCACCTTTAACCATCCGTTGAACCGACGATTGTGCTCTCTCATGATCCAAACCTCCGACCGGTTTGGATTCTATTGGCGTACCATGTCTTTGTGCTCGTCGATGTACGGGGACACTTCAGTCATGTGTTGCAAGACCATGAAATGGGCTTGGCGTATGTATCGGATCGGGAGTGATTGATTTCCTTCCGATGGTCCCGATACCATCAAGTCTCCCCTCATGGCGAGATAGAGGCACACCTATCGGATCCACGAGCCATATAGTCGACGCAGAACTCAATGACCTCTTCGTTGCATAACCTTGATGATGCTGCCCTCGGTCGAGATTGATTCCGTCACGTAGGACTTGAGAATTCCCATGTACCTCTCGAGCGGGTACATATAACGTAGGAACACAGGGCGCATATCTTTATCTCTTTCACAAGGTGAACAATGAGATGGACCATGATATCGAAAAATGACGGAGAAATACATCTCAAGATGACATAGAGTCGTCACCACCTCGGCTGTAGAGCATCTAGTCCTTGGGATCGATAACCTTACGAGCAATTGAGTTGAAGAAATAACACGACCTCAAGATTGCTACTCGGACCTTGTTCGGCAAGATACTCCTAATTGCAACAGAAGCATTTGTGTCATCGGCATGACAATCATGCGACTTCATACCAATTAATTTCAAATCTTGCATAGAAACAAGTTTCTTAATGTTAGCGAGTAACCAGACGGGACTTTCACACCATGCAAGCTCAGCACAGATTCATATCTCTCGGCCTTGGATAGAGTGTAGCAATTTGGGAGGTGCGTTCGTCTGTATCGATCTCTTCCGGTGCTAACTTTCGGTCCTTATGTTCATATCGACCAAGTCTCTCCGTGCGTTAACACCATCCTTTGTTTTGCCACTAATGTTGATGAAGAGACCAATCAAGCTATCACATACATTCTTCTCCACATGCATGGCGTCGATGCGATGGCGAACTTCTAAGTGCTCCCAATAAGGCAAGTCCCAAAAATTGACCGCTTCTTCGGATGTTCTTCCGACGGGTTCTTAATTGGCGTCCTTCCCAAGCACAACATCGATATCCTTAACCATATCATAGACATCTTTCCCTCTAAAAGCCCTTGGAGCTGAACCGTCCTCCTTATTTCCGTCTAATTGTTTCTTCATCTTCCGGTATGGGTGACTCACAGGAAGGAACCTACGGTGGCAGCGTATACAGATTTGCGTGAGTTGTTTAGCCATATACTCTCAGTAGCATCTAAGCGGTGCGGACAAGCTTTGGCTCCTTTTTGTCTGAAGCCCGATAGGTTACCAGGCGGGAAAATCATTGATGGTGCGAGAACAACATGGCGTGTAAAGTGAAGTTCTCTCGTTTATCGCATCCCATACCTGTACCCTTCGTTCCACAGTGTCACAAGATCTTCCGGCAATGGTGCTAGGTACACATCAATATCATTCCAGTTTTTTCGCCCTTGGATAAGTAGTGACATCAAAATGTACTTCCGCTTCATACACGCTAAGGAGAAAGGTTGTACATGCATAGATTCACGAGCCAGTGCTATGTCGATTGCTCATGTTACCGAAAGGATTCATTCCATCCGTACTCAACCCTAACCTTATGTTCCTTGGTTACGCACGAACTCTTGGACCTCCGATCAAGTTTCTCCACGGCGAATCAGCGGGTGTCTTAGCTTTCCATCTTTCTTACGGTCCTCCGAGTGCCAACGCGCAATCTTGCCTCTTTTGAGTTCGCAAATAAACGCTTCAAACGTGGGATCACGAGCGAGATACCACAACATCTTAGCGGAGGTCCTTGCTTCAACCTAGCGATTCGACGCTTGTATCGGGATGCTTTGCACACGGGACATACATGCATGTCGCATACTCTTTACGATAGAGGATACAATCGTTCGGACATGCATGTATTCTTTCTACATCCATTCCCAATGGACAAAGAACCTTCTTTGCTTGGTAGGTGGTGTTGGGCAACACGTTTCCCTCCGGAAGAATGTCCGCTAGGAGACCTAACAACGCCGTGAAACTCTTATCAGACCAACCATTGCTTGCATTTAATTTAAGCAATTCAATCACGGTTGACAACCTTGTATATTCGACTTGCGACGGGGAACAAAGGTATCACCGAGTCCTCCATTAAGCGCTCGAATTTACAAAACTCTCTCTCTTGTAGTTCTCTTCTGCATCGCGTAGCATCTGATCCAGATTGTCATCGTGTGACCTATCCTCATCAAAAGCACAGTCTACATCCGGCATATCGTTGATATCCGGCATATCGTTGACTTCCTCGGCGATGTCGTTATTACTAACTTCCTGTCGCTCTTCACGTGGATGGTTCAACATGTATACCCTTTTTTGAAACCCCTTCGAATCAAGTGTGCTTCTATCTGCGCCGGGTTGGTAAACATCTTCAGATTATCGCAATCAATGCATGGACAGTACATATATTTTATCCCCTTTTTCAACATATCCTGCTCGGCGGCTCTTCTAAAAGCAACCACGTCATTAATGTACTCTTGACTCACACGGTTCACACCATACATCCAGTTTCGGTCCATCTACGCTACACATGTAACAAAATATATAGTGTCAAATTAGATTAATAAAATCTCTCTCAACCGCTCTCTCTCTCCATTTCCTTCCCCCTCACAGAACTTTAATATTATTCCAACTACCAAATGAAAAATATTATTCTATTCCCTTACATCGGATACAAAAGTTTACTCCCACTTCGACTCTTATACACGCGATGCTTAGCATATTCTACCATATCTCAATTGGGTTATAAAGAATGTTACCCTCGGAGCTCACGACGAAAATACCAAATCGATCTATTCGATTGTTGTCTCCTCCCTTTCTCCTCTCTTTCTCTTCTCCTTCCCTTTCTCCTCTCCTTCTCCCTCCCTTTCTCCTCTCCTTCTCCTCCTCTCTCTCTCTGTCGTGTGTGATGGGTTTTTATCCGGGTGGCGGCTCAAATGGAATGGGCAGGGGTACTCAAGGTATTTATAGCGCGAGATATCACGAGCGGTTCAAAATATGAATCTATGCGTGATAGGCATATATCCTGAGCGGTTTATAAATAAAACAAATGCGTGATATGTCCTGACAGTGCTCTTTATCAACCGTGCGTGATACGGAGAGATTATCACGAGCGGTTTATATACAAAACCGTCGTGACATATCCTGACGGCTCTATTAATAAACGTGCGTGATATGAGGATTATCACGAGCGGTTAATGTGCGAACGTCAGGAAATATCACAAAGCGCTCTATTTATAAACCGTCTGTGATATGGAGGATTATCACGAGCGGTTCATAAATAGAATCGCATGCGTGATATTTCACGACGATTACGTATATAAACCGTCTGTGATAATCATATATCATAGACGGTTACTAGTAAGAACCGTCTGTGATAGGCCGGCAAAGCAAATGTTGCGCCCAACAGACCCAACACAGACGGATTCAAATTAACCCGTCTGTGATGGGGTGTCTTCTATAGCCTGTTTTGTAGTAGTGTGATATGGTCTCATATTGTAACATCCCAAAAAGTGTTAGAAGAAATTTTCTAATATGCCACTGCTCGTTTCATTGATCCAAATCTGCTACTTGCTAGTGTTTTCTCCCCAAAATCACACACTATGCAGTGACATTTCTCTAAGAAAAAACTTTTCAGTGGCACATTTGTGATACATCACCTTTGCAGTGGCATATTTCAATTAAATCCATAAAAAAAATATAGGATTCTTAAAACTTTTTGCATGTTATTTCATTTTTTTTTTTTGCCTTGATTGCATTTCTTTTATAGTTATTTGAGTGTATTTTCTCTTTTGCCGGTACGAGTGAAGTAAAATAGAAAACCCTAATTATAGAGACCCTAAATATGAGAAACCTAGAAACAGAAAATGCAAAATGCAAAAGAAAAATGAACTTAAGGTGTTTCCATTTATAATATTGCACGGAATATACACTCTAAAATCGGAATCGTGTTTAAAACCTAATTCTTTGAATGACCCAAAAGCCTAGTTAGAATTCTTTAGGAAATATCGGTTTTCATCTATCGTGGCATGAGAATTGCATAAGAATTTCCTAAAACAAATATCAGAATTTTTAGCAAGCCTAAAAATTATGTTTTTCCTAATATTTTCTTTTCCCTCCTTTACTGCTGGCTGAACCTCCTGGAGCCTACCTGCCGCAACCGGACCAGCTCAGCGCGCTGGTCTTCTTCCTCGCCCGAGCCAGCTGCGTTCTCTCTCTCCTGGCGACGAGCGTTGGCAATCACGCCACATCTCAACCTTGGTAGGCACCCGGTGGCATGCCTGTCACTCACCTACAATGTGCCACCAACTCAAGTCATTTTCCCCTCGCGAGAGCAACGCTGAGTCCCCACCATGGCCCAACTCCACGCTCTCCTCTTCCCTCGCTCGACCACACTGGCACCACCTCTGCCCACTCCCCATTGCCACCTCCCAACCCCCTCGCCGCCAACTCACGCGCGGCCAAGCACCAACCCCTGGCCCTTCTCGAGTCCATCCATCCCATCCACCAGCCAAGCCCTGTCCCCGCTTTGCCTCTTCTCATTCTCATTCCCCGCTTACTCTCAATCTCACTTCTGCTCGAGCCGAGCCTTCTCGAAGCTTCAAGCACCCTCGCGGCCATGATGTAGCTGCGGTGGCAGTAGGAACAGTCCATCCTCTCCTTCCTCCAGAAGCAGCTGCCACCGTGCCAGAACCTGATGGTGGGGGCACTTGGCACCTACATGACGAAGCCCCCGAACCCCCTCCCCCCCCCTCCCCGCGCCGCGTCAGTCTCTGCCATTACCTCTATGCTCCCTAAAGAGGCCTTCTCAGTTATCCGCAAGTCATTATGTGGATGTTAAGAAGCTTCTAGATATGAGCCAATGACATCGGGATGTTATTGCCAAATTGGAGCCCAAAGTTGGAGCTGTAGAATACATGCCTGATGAGAAGGTAGCAGCTGATCTGGTCTACGCTTATGGTTCATAAGAAAGGTTCCGATGATGAACTAGGAATCAGGGATACTTTTAATCATAACCAGGCAAGCAGAGGTATCACTTCCTAGGCAGAGTATTATTATTTTCAGGTATAAATTGGGATAGATTAAATATCTATTGAGTCAGCTATTCGGGTGCATATTCTTGTGAGCCATCCCAGTTGATTAGTAAAACCAAGTAGTAGGGCTAATATTAGAATATGGATTATGTTATCCTTGTATTTTTATTAAGTTGATTATTGGATAATTTTACATGATTAATTCAGATAGTTTTGTTAAATGGTCTCAATGACAGTAGGCTCATTGGATTAGATTAATGTATATGTATATGCATTTTAATTAGGATGGTTAGTGATTGATCCGAGTGGTTAGCCTAAGAGTATTAGGAGGTTATTTAATTGTAGAAATTCAATTAGCAGACTGTGAGGTTGATTAGTCAGGAGTTGTTATTTAGATAATTAGTTTGGTAATCTGTAGTAACATTCCAAAACTAGCAATAGCATGGTAATTGTGTAGTTAGCATAGAAAAGGGACTCAGGTAGCTAAATCAAATACTTAGTAAGTACCTTAGACGAAAATTAACTAGTATTAGGATACGTCACCGACATCTAAAAACATATACGACCAGACCTAGATGTTAAGGAGTAATATTAGTGCCATTAGGTAATTGTAGAGATAACCAATTATATGTTGATTAGTTTAGCTAGTAAATAACTTGATGGAAAGCCAGACCAGCAAGAGTGGTAATGATATGTAAATATCAATGATTTGTGGTCCCTAGGCCAATGTTGTACCAATAACCAAAAATGATAATAGGTGTTTAGCTAATCTGATACAATCAAGCCTAGGAATATACATGAACACCAATACAATGTAAGCTCTTAGCCGATGCACATGATAATAGCCATGGGTTTATCTCCGTATAGTAACCGTGTAGAAAAACGTATGAACTTGCATGTGCTTATGTAGAATAGTTAAGTTAGGTAGCTAGAGCCATCTACAGATAATAGATGTGGACACAATCACCATGAAAGTCTACTGAAACAGGAGAGCATATAAGAGAATTGATTTGGACTATATGATCATCGTGGATGTGCACAAAGAATACCTGGAGAGAGAGCTTGTGAGTACTAGGTGGCTTGTTAAGGAAAACAACATCACCTAAACTCTAGGTATTGTCCGTCGTCATCCGTTCTCAGTAGCAAAACCCTTCTTGATCCGAAAGCAGATATGAGAGTATAACCTAATCAGGTAATCTCTCCTATCTGGGTAATTAGTGAGGAATGTTCCTGCAGACATTCTCTCTCCCTGTTAGATTTATCTACTTTTGTCTACAGTATTTCTTTCATAAACTCCTTTGGATATACTTCGTCTGATGTATTTCATTCGTCAACTCCAAATGAGTATGTTTGGTCTCATCTGAAGTACTCCCTTCTTTTAAGAGTATGTTTAGTTCTGTTTGAAGTGTTTCCTTTCGTTTGAATGTATTTGGATTTATTAGATTTTATTTGGTTATTTTCAGATGCTCTTGGATTTAATCGTAATCTGCGTAGTTAAACTCTGAAGCTGTGATGGGACAACCATCCCAACAAGAACGAGGCTGAATCAAGATTTGTCCGAGCGTTGAATAGGATGATTATCAGCATAATGAGCATGAGGATTATCAGAATATTGAGCAAGGCGAGTCAACACTTTGATCATGTTGCTCCTACTAATTTTAAAAGTTTTATATTGATTTCAATCTAGCTATTGCATGCTATTTGGAAAATATGTTCATGGGTAGAAGTAGTTAATTTCCTAATTGTTGGATTACCTTCATTGAATATTAATATCCCCTTATTCTGTTGTTGCCTAGGATATATGTATATATGGGAATTTTGTATTGTAGGATAGATAGTTTGCTTAGCCATGCTAGTAGATGTAGTCAAAAGTGGTTGATGGAGCTAGTCCATCAATTAAGGTGAATCGAATTTGGTTGGAATTTGAGGAATGTGATTGGATCTTCAAATCTGGTTATTGTGGACATGTTGGGCAGTGGATACTATGTTTGACTTAATCGAATTATGTTGGGTTGTAGATATTGTGTGTTGGACTTGGACGGGTGATAGGGTGATGAAGGGAGGCTGTCCTGGATTCTTGTAGCCTCATCTGGGTGATTAAGGATCAGTCTGTCTGGTGTTGAACCAAGTCACACGTGCAACCACATGCTGGGTTAATGGCAACTGCTTGGCTTATTAATTTGTCGTATGTTAGATATCAAATCAAAAATAAATTGACAATTGTTGTTTTTGTTATTGTGTTGTCAATCTAGTGGGGGCATGTTATGTTTCGCCTTACTTGTCCTTAAGGGTCGCTTATTTGTAAGGGACTTACTTACACAACGGGCTACACCGATGTTGATGATAAGCGACTTTCGGCCATGGTGTTGTTTCCTCGGGTGGTTTGCTAGTTAATACATGACATTGTAACGGTCTCATTATGATATCTCAGTCACACTCCTACGGAAGAGTGCATGGCGATATTATGAGATATTCATATCATGTGGATAAAGCTGTGCAAACTCTACAGAGTTATAAATCTATTCGAATAGCCGTGTCCCCAGTCATGGAAATCGTTTGTGGGAAACCATGCACAGTTAGGATCTGATATTTGGGTTTAGGAGCATTTGGGAAGGGTATGAGTTTGTGATCATTGATTAATGTGAGAACTATCAAACTGCCTTACTGTTATTGGAATTGTGATCATGGATTTAATGTGAGGATTATGAAATGTTACTTGCTAATATTTAAATATTTAAAATGTTTTACTCGCTGACATATGAATCTAAATATGATATCTTACTGAAAATTATGGCTTTGTGCAAATAAAAGAAACACGAACCTCCCTTGACTAGCCTTGCATATATGATAATTGCATTGTGTGTTGGTTTGTGAGTACGGTTGTGTACTCATGCTTGCTATTTACATTCTTTTAGTTAGTAAGCATAAAAGAAGGTTACAAGGACAATTATGAGCATTGGACAAGACTGAAGATTAAGAAGACCAAGAACTAGGTCACGAGCCCACAGTCGATTGCCGGTGGGCATATCGTGAGGGTTCCACGCTTACACTTTGTTGCTGCTTCCGTTCCTGTTCTCTGAAAGATATTTGGCCATCTGGTCATTTTGTAAGTCAAAAGTCGTAAGGTATATTTACGCTTTATTTAATAGATTTAGGGAAATTTTGATAAATGCCATTACAGAGTGTCCAAGTGAGAGAAATGCCATTGCTCATTTCGAATTTCGAAAGACGCCACTGGGAAGCTTGGAACATCCTACAAATGCCACTAGTATACGTATTTTGTCAGTATTGGACCAAATTGCCCCTATCTTCAACCTCCTCACTCCTCACACCTGTACGCTTTATCAAATGGCATCCCTTATCAAATTGGGAAATCCCCATACAAGATCCGACCAAGGGCGGTCGCTCCTCAGCGGTCACAAGGCTACGGCGGCGGCGGCTACGGAGGTGGCGGCGGAGGCGGCTACGGGGGCGGTGGCGGAGGGGCGACATAGAGCCGGCATCCTCAGCTATGGCCGTCGTCCACACCCAACCGGGGCCAAGCTCGACGGTTGTGCAGAGTAGGAGACACCTGAGTTGGGGAAGTTTGTGCCGTGCTCGACAGCGCTCAACAGGAGGCTCGACGCCGGAGGACTCACTGGCGGAGCTGGCCGCTGTGGCGGTGTCTTGCAGCACACACGCTCCTCCTGCAGCTCGACATGTCGGTGTCAAGGTCTATGGGAAATCATGTCGATGTCAAGGTCTATGGGAAATCCGGCGGCGACAGCGGCCAGATCTGGGCGTCGGTGGTGCACGGAGGTCCGGTGGCGGCGGCTCAAATCGAGGCCGAGCAGCGGTGGTAGGAGCTCAAATCTAGGGCACGGCGGCGACTCAAGAAGGTGAGCAGTGGCGATGGTCCAATTCGGGAGGCAAGCAGCAGCGACGGTCTTGCACGCGAGTGGCGGTGGCGGCCCAGAGAGAGGACATCGGCGGTAGCTCGAGCAGGGAGGCTGCGACGGTTGAGAGAGAGAGAGGAAGTAGGCGGCGGCGGTGGTGAAAAATTTCTAGGGTTATAGGGTTTGGGAGGGCGCCTTCGTCGGCCTTTGCTCCATGGCGAGGCGGCGCCGGGCATGCGGTCGAAGAAGATGGGGGCAATGTCGGGACCCGAGTGCGATTACGGAACCCTCGTATATCTTGCACTAGTCGAGATCACGCTAGTGCACACGGGTTAACTGCAGTAAATATCGATCCACACAAGCGATAGATAAAGTAAGCGATTAGTTTAAATAACAAATAATGGTTTTGACCTTATGGTGAGTTTACACTTATTAAGCCACGCGCGGCTAACAGAAATAAAGCGGCGGAGCGGAAAAACTCGGCGTAGATCCCACCAATTCACCACGGGCAACCAGCGGGAACCGGACCTTAGCGAGCGATCGGCCTTCAACGAACTCCTCCTCAGCGGCGTGACTCCTCCATACAGCAGGTTTGGGCGCAAGTTTTACAACAAGCGTGAGTACACAACCGTACTTCGCAAATCATACCACGAATGCAATGTATAGATGCGGGCTTATTCCAAAGAAAAGGCTTACGTGGTTCTTTTGCATAAAAGCAACATTTGCAATTGAATCGAATAATAGATTGAAAGCATAATTCAAAACAAATAGACAATATTAATTTAATGATGTTTTCACAAAGACACACAACTAAGCAGTTATTTCACATAGCCATATGATTGAGATCACACAGCTCCCATTCCCACATTTTATGAAAACTACCCTTATGTGAAATCACGAGCATGTCCATGACGCGGACGCGGCTATTCGAATAGTTTGTTTAACACTCTGCGGAGGTTGTACACTTTACCCACACGATATAACCAAGGTGTAGCTAGCACCAATCATAACAAAGCAGTTCGGAAACTTCATCTCCAACATTGACATTCCCGGTGTGCTTACAAACCGTTATACATATCACATAGCCCATGCATAACACACACCGTTGGGCGGGGACGACGAATCCTCCGTGATGCAACCACCAAGTAGTCACACCTCCACCCTATCACAAAGCCTAACCTACCACAGAACATCAATGCAGAGAATCCATAACACTAAGTTAGGCCCGTCCCATACCGGGCATGTGGTGCGTGAGAAGAGCTCAGTTCAATGGCGCACAAAGTTAAGTCCTTAATTGACCAAGGCAAGACTTCCATGTTCTAACTAAGCCACACAGATTATCATACCCATCACATAGTCCACCATGTCACACAGTTTCCACCACTTGCCTCAGTCCAAATCCTTTACCACCCAGTTGGTTTTAGTGCAACACATGCCATCACGAAGTAATAGCATACAACACACAGTTTTACACAAAGTTCCATAGTCACTTAGTCATAATTGATATTTGCAACTTACATGAGATGATGACTCGTGGCATGGCTAAGCAATTGTACTCGTATCTAACCAACCCACGTTGGTGCTATAATATTACCAACTAATAACCAATCTAGGGTGACAAGGAATTATGACATACGAAGCCAAGGTGTGATAACAATTGGGATAATAACTATACCCAAAGCATTTAAATAAATAATTAAAATAGAATGCAATAAATTAACACAACATAATTTGAAAACGGGTTCAAGATGATCAAAGGTATGACTTGCCTTGGAAAGGTCTATGTACTGATCTTGGTCTTGGGGTGCTCCTTCTTCCACAAAATTCCCAAACGAAACAGCGTCTACTCGCAAATGAGACACAAACAAACAAAACAAATAAATAACGGACGCAAAATAAACTCCAAAAAATTAAATAAAAATCTCAGATAAATAGATCTTGAATTTAGACAAATTTAGAAATTTGAATGGGCTCAATCGGAGTTAGGATGCAAAAGTTATGAGCTTTAGAAGATTGAAAATACATAAAATCTGAAAATCGGTATTTCATGAATTTTCAATTATTTCCTAAAGGAAAATCAGATTATTGCGCATGGCGTCATCCGAGGACGCTCGGACGGGGTGATTGTTGATCGACAGTGGGTCCCACCGTCGGCGAGAGATGGCTCACGGTGGACAAGGTCCACCGAGCCTTAGCTTTGAAACCGGTGGGCTATCTGCGCGTGCGCGCGCTGCGTGGATGCGCAAGTGGCGTCCACGTCGGCGACGGAGGCGTAGGGGTGAGGTGGCGGGTGAGGTGGCGAGTGAGGTGGCGACACGTGGCGGACACGTCGGCTCGGCGGCGCGCGCTCGGTGCCGAGGATCCGGCGACAGCGGCCCCTCGTCGGCGGTTAGCACAGAGGCGAGGGTGGCACGAGGTCACGTTGGTAGGCTCACCGGTGCCGCGAGGGTGGCCGTGGCGGCGGCGGCGAGGTAAAGCGGCGGAGGTCTCGGGCTCGTCGAGATCGGGGTTCGGCGGATCCTCGGTGAACCAGGTCACCGGAGGTAGAGGGCCGTGCGATCTTGAGGTGCGATCGATGAGTGCGGGCGGCGTCGGCGACGAGTCGACCTCGCCGGAGTTGGGGCGGCACCGGGCTTCCTCTGCGGATTCCGGCGGCTAGGGTTAGGGTGGGGATGGCGGTGCTGCGCGTTGGGATCGCGGAGACCGAGGGCTTGCCCTCCTTATATGGCGGCTCATGAAGGTCTAGAACGCGGGCGCGCAGCAAAGCGGCGCGGCGGCGCGAGGAAATCGGAACGAGTCCGCCTCGGAGGCGGCGATGGCGTGGCGGTGGGACCCACACGTCGAGAACACGGCTTCGCGTGGTCGCGTGTGAAACAGCGCGGTACAAAGCGGACTCGAGATCGGCCGTTGGATCTTGATCGAGCGGCCCAAAATCAAGAACATTCGGACAACTCCGGTTGCCTTGCGCGCATCTAGCCGTTCATCCTTGATCGGACGGTGGAGGATGATCGGGGCGCTCGGAGAGAGAGAGAGAGGGACTGGCATGCGGGGCCCGCATGTCGGGAGGCGCGGCGCGAGCTGGGCATGGCCGCGGGTGGGTGGTGGAGAGAATGGGCGGAGGTTTGGATTTCGGCCCAAAGGATTAGCGAGATTTTAAATAGGTTTTCTAATTTAGAAAATACCAGAAATTCAAATAAGCAATAGAAAATAGCAAATAAACTCAGAAAAATTCTAGAAAAATCTAGAAAATATATCTGAGCACAAAGAACCCAAATAAAATAGTTTTGGCTATTGTTCATGTTGGGATTATTTACATTAAATGTTTTTGATTGTAAAGTCCAATATTAAGCTTTTGAAATTAAATTCAAATAAAATCAAATGGTGAATTTTTCCCTACTAACTATTCAAAGGATTTTTAAGCTGTGAAAATTGGGATGTTACAAACCTCCCCCCCTTAAAGGAATCTCGACCCCGAGATTCAGGCTAGCTAGAGAAAAGGCTAGGAAACTCGGCTTTCAGCTCTTCTTCACGTTCCCACGTTGCTTCTCCTTCTGAGTGGTTGCTCCATTGGACCTTACAAAAACGAACAGTCTTGCTTCTGGTGAGGCGCTCTGCGACATCCAAAATCTTGACTGGCTGCTCCTTGTAGGTAAGATCCTCTTTCAAAACAATTGATTCCAACGGGGCTTGCTCTTCTGGCACACGAAGACACTTCTTCAATGCGAGACATGAAAGACATCATGTACTCACACTAACGCTGTGCGGTAGCTCCAATTGGTAACAAGCGCCCCACGGCGTTCCAAAATCTTGAATGGACCAACATACCTAGGGCAAGCTTCCCTTTGGCATGAAACCTTTTGACACCTCGGCGAGTCACTCGAAGATAAACGAAATCCTCGGGTTCAAAATCGAGATCTCGGCGGCGATTATCGCATAGCTCTTACGCTGGACGAGCTATCTTCAATCTTTCTCTTATCATGGCCACTTGCTCTTACGCTTCTGAATAATGCGGACGGCGATCGTTGGTTGTTTCTAACCAATTCAACGGGGTTCTACGAGCGCGACCATACGATGCTTCAAATGGTGACATTTGCGGACTAGTTTGATAACTATTGTTGTGCGAAAATTCGCATACGGTAAACTTTGATCCCAGCGGGTAGCATTTGCTAGAGCACAAGCTCTCGGCATATCCTCAATATCGATTGACTCTTTCGATCGCCCATCGATTACGTGGATGGTATGCGATCTTGAAATTCGAATGGTACCCAATGCTTCATGCAAGCTTTGCCAAAAGCGAGAGTGGCGAGATCCTCGATCGACACTATCTTCTTGGGCACACCGTGTATGTCGACAATTACGGCCATGTACAACTCCAAGGCGATCTCGGAGTATGTGGTTTTGGTGGCAAGAAATGGGCGACCTTGGTCAAGCGATCGACTATTACCCGGATCGAATCGTAACGATTGGGTCTTGGGTAAACCGGTGATGAAATCCATCCGATTTCTTCCCACTTCCACTCGGAATCTTCGTGATTGCGGTAATCCTGGCGGCCTCACGGTGTTCGCCTTCACTTTCGGCGGTGTCGCACAAGGCAACGAACTCTGCGATTTCGTTTCAAATTTGGCCACAAAATTTAGTCTTAACATCCTGGTACATCTTGGTACTTCCAGGGTGGATCGAATACTTTGAGTCGTGGGCTTCCTTTAAGATTAGCTGTCTTAGACCATCGCTATCCGGTACAGATTCGACCATTAATCAGTATGTCTTGATCATCCTTGGTGAAATCTTTAAATTTTCCTCTGCCATCTTGAGCTTGATGTCGACAACACGGGTCCTTTGGTTGTGCTTCACGAATTTGCTTCTCGGGGGTGTTGTACTTCCAAATTGGCTACAAATCAGCCGAACACAACTTCTAGCTTTAGCTTCGAAATTCTTCATAAAGTTACGGCAACTTTTCTTTACTTCAAAGCATTACAAGAACTCTTACGACTTAGAGCGCTGCAACTCGTTGGCTTTTCGGGATGGTAGTGGATTCCAAGATTATAATCCTTGATCAATTCTAACCATCTTCTCTGTCTCATATTCAGATCATTTGGGTAAAGATGTACTTGAGACTCTTATGATGCGTGTAGACTTCACGGCGATTCTGATGAGGTAATGGCGCTAAATCTTTAGAGCATGCACTACGACGGCTAATTCGGATCATGGTAGGGTAATTCTCCTCATGAGGTCTCAAGCTGTCTTGGCGCATAGCGGCAGCTCTTCCTTCTTGCATCGGGACGCATCCTAATCCTTGACTCGAAGCATCACAATAGATATCGAAATCCTTGCGAATATCTGGCAGAATCAGCACTGGGGCGGAAGTCAAACGCTTCTTCAACTCTTGGAAACTTTCCTCACAGGCTGGAGTCCAAGTGAACTTTTTCTCCTTCTTCAACAATTGCGTAAGAGGCTTAGCAATTGATGAGAATCCTTCGATGAAAGCGGCGGTAATAACTTTGCCATTCCCAAAATCTGCGAATCGAGTCACGATTACAGGTGCTCCCAATGTAACCTTCGCTTTAACTTTACCGGTCAATCGCTACTCCTCATTGTCATCACATGACCAAGGAAATCAACTTCCTTCTTCGGAAATCACACTTACGAACTTGGCATACAAGCGATGCTCTCGAGTTTTCAATATTATCCTTAAGTGTTTGGCGTGTTCTTCCTCCGACTTGGAGTACACGAATATCATCAATAAACACAACTACTGAACTTGTCCAAATATTCCATGAATACTTTATTCATCATGTTCATGAAATAGCGGGGCATTAGTCGGACCAAAGGACATGACTAAGAACTCATAATGTCCGTACAGCGTTGAGAAGCGGTCTTGGTATATCCTTAGGACAAATTTTTAGTTGGTGGTAACGATCGCAGGTCGATCTTCGAGAATAATCGGCTCCTTTCATCGATCAAGCGGATCATCTATCCGGAGTAGTGGGTACTTGTTTTTATGGTAACCGTTGAGAGAACGGTAATCAATACACATCCTCATGCTTCCATCTTTCTTCTTGACAAACAACACCGGCGCTCCCACGGCGGCGAACTAGGTCTCACGAAACCTTTCTCAAGAAGTTCTTCTATTTGCTTCTTCATCTCTACCAATTCATGGTGGCATTCGATCGATCTCTTTGAAATTGGTGCTGTCCACGGCACTAGGTCGATGACAAACTCAATGTCACGATCGGTGGCATTCCTAGTAATTCTTACGAAACACATCCGGATATTCAGCGACCATGGTACTTCTTCTAAGGCAAGGGTCTTGATGTTTACTAGCAAATGTCCATCACGAATCGAGGTGGTTAGAAACTCTACCTTGTTTCCTCTAGCGTCCTCATTATTCGACTCTTCGACCACAATCTAGCACATGACTTTATGCTTGGATAACCAATCCATGCCAAGAATGACATCTAGGGTTTGGGTATCTAGGACTATTAGGTTGGCTAGAAACTCAACTCGACTATGAGTAACAGCTCCTAAACATCCACTCTAGTACTTAGCTCTGCTCGGCGATTGGACTAACGAGTATGCTTAAGTTGCATAACTTCCAATTTATTCTTGGTTGCAAACATTCCGAAACAAGCGAATGCGAAGCTCGGAATCAAACAAAGCGATCACAGTGCGAGTTAACGAAACTTACCCGGTCGACGTCCGGTGATTCTGGGCTCCTTCGGGGTGGCGTGGTTGACACGACCTCGATCCGCAGGTTGTGGGGCTCCTCGAAGCGGCCCGACAACTTGTGCGCTCCTTGATTGATGCACAGCGCTGGTGTCTTGGATGGTGTAGCTCCAAGGTTGAAGCGTCTTGGAGTGATTGTTCCCCTTTGCGGACATTTGGTTGGCAAAATGTCTGGCCGCGGCGGCGTAAATGACCTTTAGTACGTTCTGCGGTTGCTTCACGGGTTGGGGTTAGCAGGTGCGGGGTTGCGGAAGTTACGGCGGTGGGCGGGGTGTTGAAGTTGGTGCAGTGCTGCGAGCGAAGTTTGGGGTGGAAACTTTGTTGAACTCTGCGGCACTATTCTTGCCCTTTCTTTGTGATTGATGATTCCCTTCTTTGAGCCATCCGGCGTTTGCGGCTATCTTCCGCTCCTTGCGTTTGTCCTCTAGAACAAAAGCTTTGTTGACCGACTCTTGGAAATCGGGAAAAGTATGGGCGATCAAAGCGACTTGCGATCCGGTGTTTAGTCCCTTCAAAAGCGATTACGGCGAGCCTTGTCGTGGCTACATCTTCTGCTGCGTGGCGAGCTAGTTGAAAAACTTGTTGAGGTAGTCGACACGACATAGCTCCTTGCTTGAGCGCGGAACTCATCCTTCTTGGATCAATAATGCCTTACGGTACGTGATCTTTGGCGGAATGCGCGAAAATTCCTCCTAAGTGATATCTGTGGCGTCTCATGAAGCGACGAAGTTCTCCCACCATTCGTGTGGTGCCTTCCATCGGTGAGTGGCATACGAACCTTTTCACGATCGCTGCCTTTGGGTGATCGCAGCTTCCTTCGATAACCACAGGCCAATCATGCGCTTCCACTGGAGAGCGTGTCGAGAAAATGTGGGTGGGCGAGTCCTCATGAATTCTGCAAGTTTGGATGGTCCATGGTGACCATGAGCAGTGGGGCTCCATCTTGGTGATTGTTGTTGTTATTGTTACGGTTGTGCATGGCTTGCATCGAGTCATCATTATTCATCAGGTGATGCAATGCCGCCATGAAAGCTCCAAAGTTTTGCAAGTCAATTGGGGTGCTTGCGCGGGCGCTCCTGCGGTGGTTGCTCATTGCCTCTGGTGTGGAATGCGGAACCACTTGCGCGATCAGCGAGTTTGAACCATCGCGACTCCATGGGTTAGATAAGGTAGCAAGCACAAGATAAGTTGAGAACTAGCGGGGTAGGTTAAACCCAACAAAACATAGCTCAAGAAACTCAAATGAAATACCTTTATTAATAGGGTCTTAGCATGGCTGCAACAAATGCCTAAGGGCGCTTTGCGGCTCATACTACACACAAAGAAACAACGACCTAAGCACACAAAACTACGCCTAAAGGCGACTCACTAAACCGAGCGGCTAAGCACGGCGGAATTAAGACCAACTACTCGAAAGCCTCCACAACAGCGGCGCTCTGGCAGTGTAGGCTCGAGTGAGCGGCATCTTGGCAAGCGATCCTGATGCCCTAGGCTCGTGCAGCGAGCAGGCGTTCCGGTGCAAGCGCAGCTCGGTGGCTCCTCGGCTCTGCTTCTTCTTCGGGCTCAGCTGGCCTTCCTCGGATCTTCTTGGGATCCTCCTCGGGTCTTCCTCTTCTTGGGAACTTGGTCGTAGGGATCTCTTGCGAGTGGCGACCTTCTCTTGACTCTGCAAGGCTTCATAGACATGATCCAACTCGTGATAGTCCTCTCCGAGCTTCCTCTGGCGGCCACGAACCGGGCGGGTGTACGGCCGTAGCGTTGCTCTCTCCTTCTATGGGCGGGTAGCGTCTTTGGCAAGTCCACACCGCGGCTTCGGGGATGGTAGCGGAAGGCGGTGTCTTGAAGCTCGTGCGTAGATGTTGCGAATCGTAGCATGGCCAAGCGCGGCGACTCACGGATACCTTCCGGCCAAGTGATCTTCCTCATAGAGGCGTGCGAAGGTTGGCTCGCCTTGTCGTTCCTCTGGCGTGATCGTCGAGCGACAAATCACTCCGGTTACGTCCATTCACTTTGTCGATTGTTGCCGGCGTACGGGGACGATCAAAACCTCCAAGAACACGGAGCAACTTCCAAGCTTCGGGCATACCCTCGGTCGCGCTCACCATAGCTCGAAGATGAGGCATCTGTCAAGACAGACGAGCAGGGTAAGAGCAACTTTAAAACAGCGGGGAGATAAGAGATTATAGCAATAGTTGAGGTGAGAGAGATATGAGAAGAGTTAAGCAATCAATTAACCTTGCAAGTTAATTTTTCTTTTAGAAAATAATTTGGACTCTCTAAAGGCGGCCAATCTAACTAAGGTCAAGACCTACGATCGGTATGGCTCGATACCACCTCTGTCGGGACCGAGTTACGATTACGGAACCCTCTGTATCTTGCACTAGTCGAGGATCACGCTAGTACACGAGGTTAACACGGTAAATATCGATCCACACAAGCGATAGATAAAGTAAGCGATTAGTTTGAATAACAAATAATGGTTTTGACCTTATGGTCGAGTTTACACTTATTAAGCCACGCAGAACTAGAAATAAAGCGGCGGAGCGGAAAAACTCGGCGTAGATCCACCAATTCACCACGGGCAACCAAGCGGGATCGGACCTTAACGAGCGATCGCCTTCAACGAACTCCTCCTCGAGCGGCGTGACTCCTCCATACGTAGGTTTGGGCGCAAGTTTTACAACAAGCGTAAGTACACAACCGTACTACGCAAATCATACCACGAGAATGCAATGTATAGATGCGAGCTTATTCCAAAGAAAAGGCTTTTGTGGTTCTTTTGCATAAAAGCAACATTTGCAATTGAATACGAATAATAGATTGAAAGCATAATTCAAAACAAATAGACAATATTAATTTAACAGATGTTTTCACAAAGACACACACTAAATGATTATTTCACATAGCCATATGATTGAGATCACACAGCTCCCATTCCACATTTTATGAAAACTACCCTTATGTGAAATCACGAGCATGTCCATGACCATGACGCGGCTATTCGAATAGTTTGTTTAACACTCTGCAGAGGTTGTACACTTTACCCACGATATAACCGGTGTAGCTAGCACCAATCATAACAAAACAGTTGGAAACTTCATCTCCAACATTGACATTCCCGGTGTGCTTACAAACCGTTATACATATCACATAGCCCATGCATAACACACACCGCTGGGCGGGATCGCGAATCCTCCGTGATGCAACCACCAAGTAGTCACACCTCCACCCTATCACAAAGCCTAACCTACCACCGAACATCAATGCCGAGAATCCATAACTTACTAAGTTAGGCCCGTCCCATACCGGGCATGTGGTCGTCTGATGAGGCTCGGTTCAATGGCGCACAAAGTTAAGTCCTTAATTGACCAAGGCAAGACTTCCATGTTCTAACTAAGCCACACAGATTATCATACCCATCACATAGTCCACCATGTCACACGTTTCCACCACTTGCCTCGGTCAAATCCTTTACCACCCGGTTGGTTTTAGTGCAACACATGCCATCACGAAGTAATAGCATACAACACACGCTTTACACAAGTTCCACAGATCACTTAGTCATAATTGATATTTGCAACTTACATGAGATGATGACTCGTGGCATGGCTAAGCAATTGTACTCGTATCTAACCAACCCACGTTGGTGCTATAATATTACCAACTAATAACCAATCTAGGGTGACAAGGAATTATGACATACAAGGCCAAGGTGTGATAACAATTGGGATAATAACTATACCCAAAGCATTTAAATAAATAATTAAAATAGGATGCAATAATTTAACACAACATAATTTGAAAACTGGGTTCAAGATGATCAAAGGTATGACTTGCCTTGGAAAAGGTCTATGTACTGATCTTGGTATTGGGGTGCTCCTTCTTCCACAAAATTCCCGACGAAGCGACGTCTACTATAAACGAGACACAAACAAACAAAACAAATAAATAACAGAGGCAAAATAAACTCCAAAAAATTAAATAAAAATCTCAGATAAATAGATCTTGAATTTAGACAAATTTAGAAATTTGAATGGGCTCAATCGGAGTTAGGATGCAAAAGTTATGAGCTTTAGAAGATTGAAAATACATAAAATGCTGAAAATCGGTATTTCATGAATTTTCAATTATTTTCTAAAGGAAAATCAGATTATTGCGCAACGACGCGTCATCCGAGGACGCTGGGCGGGTGATTGTTGATCGGCAGTGGGTCCCACCGTCGGCGAGATGGCTCCACGGTGGACAAGGTCCACCGAGCCTGAGCTTTGAAACCGGTGGGCTATGCGCGCGTGGCGCGCGCGTGGATGCGCAAGTGGCGTCCACGTCGGCGACACGATGCGTAGGGCTGAGGTGGCGGGTGAGTGGCGAGTGAGGTGGCGACACGCAGCGGACACGTCGGCTCGGCGGCGGCGGCGCCGGTGCCGAGGATCCGTGACAGCGACCTCGTCGGCGGTTAGCACCGAGAGCGCGGGTGGCACGAGGTCACGTTGGTAGGCTCACGGTGCACGAGGTGGGTGTGGCGGCGGGCGGTAGTAAGCGGCGGTGAGGTCTCGGGCTCGTCGAGATCGGGGTTCGGCGGTCCTCGGTGAACCAAGGTCACCGGGAGGTAGGGGCTTCGTGCGATGCCGAGGTGCGATCGATGAGGCGCGGCGGCGTCGGCGACGAGTCGACCTCGCCGGAGTTGGGCGGCACCGGGCTTCCTCTGCGGTTCCGCGGCTAGGGTTAGTCTTTGGGGATGGCGGCTGCGCGTTGGGATCACGAGACCGAGGGCTTGCCCTCCTTATATAAGGCGGCTCGGGAAGGTCTAGAACACGGGCGCCCAAAGCGGCGGCGGCGGCGCGCGAGGAATCGAACGAGTCCGCCGGAGACGGCGATGGCGTGGCGGTGGGACCCACACGTCGAGACACGGCTCGCGTGGTCCGTGTGAAAGCGGCGCGGCGCAAAAACGGACTCGAGATCGGCGGTTGGATCTTGATCGAGCGGACCAAAATCAAGGAACATTCGGACAACTCCGGTTGCCTTGCGCGCATCTAGCCGTTCATCCTTGATCGGACGGTGGAGGATGATCGGGGCGCTCGGAGAGAGAGAGAGAGGGACTGGCATGCGGGGCCCGCATGTCAGGTGGAGGCGGCGCGCGGGCGAGCTGGGCCGCGCGAAGCTGGGCTGGTGGCGGAGAGAATGGGCCGGAGGTTTGGATTTCGGCCCAAAGGATTAACTGAGATTTTAAATAGGTTTTCTAATTTAGAAAATACCAGAAATTCAAATAAGCAATAGAAAATAGCAAATAAACTTAGAAAAATTCTAGAAAAATCTAGAAAATATATCTGAGCACAAAGAACCCAAATAAAATAGTTTTGGCTATTGTTCATGTTGGGATTATTTACATTAAATGTTTTTGATTGTAAAGTCCAATATTAAGCTTTTGAAATTAAATTCAAATAAAATCAAATGGTGAATTTTTCCCTACTAACTATTCAAAGGATTTTTAAGCTGTGAAAATTGGGATGTTACAGGCAATAACATCAATATTTGTGAAATATGTAGATCAGTGGCATTTCTATGAGAAAAAGATGTTTTCAATGGCATCTTTCGAATATCGAAATGAGCGATGGCAATTTTCTGATACGGGCATTTAGCAGTGGCATTTATCAAAATTTCCCGATTTAATATTATGCAATAGCTTTACAATTTCGTAATATGTGTTTGAACCAACAATATAACTGTGTGTGTCATCTACTGATCTAGGGAATGACACAAATATACATAGTGGGTCCCAAGTTCTAAATCTGGAGTCCTACAGGCTTGGTATCAGAGCATATTGACTCTAGATCGTGATCTTAGTTAGCCTGGCCGTTAGTTTCATTAGTGGGAATTTTCAAAATCTATTTGCACCTACAAAAGCCTTGTTAAAAATATAAGTAATATTGCTCAGTCTCATATCCCTCCTAAAGATTACTCTCTCTTACCTCTGTTGGATCTTCTTTTTATTTCGAAAGATGATTGGCTTCCTCTTTCTCTTACCCAAGCTTCAAAAGTTTAAGTCAGGAACATGACAACTTGTTAGGCTAGGGCAATCTCATTTTCAGTGACCTTGTGCGCAGAACTGTGCATTCCTATGTGTGTATTTCCACGAGTAGATGATGTACTGTCGTGATATTTTATTTGGAACCTGTTGTAACACCCTGGCTATTCGGAAGCCAAGATGTCACCTAAAACATCTAACATACATCCATAATGCGGAAGAATTTGAATAAAATCAACTAATGATAGTATCAAAACAACCAAGACATGATGAAGGTATCCTTCCTTCACCATCTAATCTATTTATTTCAGTTCATTGATAATGAAAGTTCACACGCTTGAATAATTAGACATCAATGTGGAGAAGGTATCCTTCCTTCACCACTTATACCACTTATAAATTTATTATTACAGTTCATCATTTACGAATGTAGATAGAACTAAATTTAATCTTGAACATGAATTGGATGATGTGAACAAGTAGTGCGTGTCTACTCCCTCCCAAGTGAGCCAACATCGGGGTTACCTAAAATAAACAAACAACGCAAGAGTGAGTCCACGACTCAAGAAATGCGATAAAGGGACATAACACACATATGAACAATTCATCATCATAAGAGAATATGAGCATACATCGAATGAAAACTTAGGAATGCATGGCATGAATGAATGCACTCAAGGATGGATCGCACACATGCTTATACCAGTATAGCGAGTGACACACCGTCGGTGTTCACTTAAGCCCGCACCTTAACAAAAGTGCGGGGATCCAAGTCCTATATGAAGAACGTTTCATATAGGTGTCCAAAGCTGCCCATACCGGAATTGATGGGTCTTACGTGCCCATCTTGGAATTGATGGGTCTTTCAATCCACTCCGTGGACGGACATGACAATGTCCAAACACGCCACATTGGAATGGTGGGACTTACACCCACTCCCGTTGACATAGCATGAATAAAAGGATGCATGATATGAACATGAACAATGCTAATATCATCTTTCGGCATTTACTCCACATATTGATAGAACATAACCAATTCAGCATTTCGGGTATCACAAGATGTCACATCATATTCATGTAAACATTCACAATCACGACACTTAAAACCAACAAAGTACTTGCCTTCGGCGTTGCGGCGCTAGTTAGCGAGCAACGATGGCGCTCCCAAACCCGTGAGGCTCGCGGCCTAAACAATTAAATAACCGAAATAAGAACAACATAGAGCCCATCATGAATTAATATTCTACACTACCCTCTTGCACACCCAAAACATAGTCATAACCGAATCTGAAATTCCAGCAGTAACATGGAATCCCATCAGGACAGCAGCACGTAAAGACCAAAACTAATGATCTGGGACTCCAAAGAGATGAGCCCAGATCCTACACGAGCTTAACAAATATATCTACAACTTTGTAGTTGACGAGATAACCCAATTCGGCCAAACTAAATTGCTAACTGTCAAACGAAATAGCACAACAGAATCTGACTGAGCAATTAGAACAGCAGAACTAAAACGTCCATAACTTTTAAACTACAACTCAATTGAGTGATCTTTAACAATCTGAAAAGGTTATAAAATTACCTACAATAACCTAGTTGGCACGACATTCATATTTTGCCTTTAACAAAAAGTGGCACACGGGTCAAAACTAAAGATAGAAACGACATACAATCTGGACAGACTGACCTACAATCTGGACAGTCACAAAGAAAAGTGCATAACTTTTGATCTATAAATCCAAATGAGGTGTTATTTATCAATCCTGAAAGCTAGTGATATCACCTTCAAAATTTGTTATGGGCAAGACCTCTGAATCACCCTCTAACTAGGCCATATATCAACCTATACAGAGACTGCTAATTCTCGTCAGGATTCTGGACAGCAGATAGTAAATCTATCATAACTTTTGACTCGAAAGTCGGAATGAGGTGATCTTGGCGGCCACCGAAAGCTAAGAGTATCCTCTAAATAACTCTAGGAGATCAAAATCCCTAATTCTGCCTCTAAGCATACGAAACATGCCGCGCAAGAAACTGGACATAATTGAATTTGTAGCAGCAGCAATTCAATCCAACCAATCTTAATCGATTTCGCATCTAATCTAAATCAAATGGCGGGGAAACATCGCGTTACCATTGGAGACCCTCAGGATGACGCTGATCAAATTCCCCCACGAAGACGATCTTCTCCCACCTCCTCTTCCTCCATCTCGATTTGATGGCAGCCATGATCTACATCTCCTCCTTCGCGTTGGTCGGCAACCGGAGGCATCAAGGCAGGGGGCGACACCACCAGCGGGGAGCTCCAAGGGAGGTGGAGCGCCTAAGGCAGGAGGGAAGGTGGAGAGGGTGGCGGCAAGGGGAGGGAGAGAGGGTGGCGGCTTGAGGAGGGAAAGAGAGGAAAAGGGTGGCGGCCTAGGGTTTAGGGGGGCGCATGGGCTTGGGCCTTGGGCGCCTCCCCCTTCTTGGCCCACCCGTGGGCAGCCACTCGGCCGACTTAGCCTGGCCGGAGGCCCAGGTTCTCCGAAAACCCTTTTTTTTTATTTTGTTTAATTAATTCCCTCACCCGATTAAATAATCTCTCTAATCGAAACTCGAGGTATCACATTCTACCCCCCTTAACAGGATTCAACCTCGAATCTAAGTGCCGATCTATGCGAAAGAACAACCACAACTAGGAACTAACGACGGTAACCACGTACCCGTTGTGAACAACACCGGCTAAGGCTCACGCACGCGAAACTCCAACTTCCCAAGTAGCCTCTCCCTCGGACTGAAAAAATACCACAACACAACGACGTAACACGACGTGTGAACTAACACTCAACCCGGTACTTCCAGGTACTCACTCAACACGAGAACATACAAGACGTTACGTACTCCGCGCATGGACTCGAGACAGTCCTAGCGATATGCCAACTAGCGAAAACAACCCAATGACACCGAACCACACGACAAGCACAAAGAACACGGAACTCTTATTCCACCTCTCAATTGAACTCTTCACTGAAAACAAGGATCACCTCCTTTAACCGGAAACATACAATCGAATTCTTTTTAAGCAAACTCTTTTACCGGCAACACACATCTGAATAAGAAAGATTCACATCACAACTATACGTTACCAACTGAGTACTGAAAAGTAAAATCCAGAAATCAGAATTTCATCAAGAAAACCTCTCCACTTTCCAAGTGGCAAATTGCGAATAAACGTCACAAAAGCTAAAGGAGAAATCATTTTAAATGCCCAAATCAAAACTTCCTTTATTCTTCCTGAACCGATAAGAACCACACATACCAAAATTGAGTCAAACTCGACTTACGGAAGACATTGGTCAACAGCATAAGCTCAAGCAAGAATAAAGAAAATGCTTCACTAATCAAGAAGACATCTTTTTCCTTAGTTTCACTTTTTGGAATAAAATATCTCTCCAACCTTGGAATTCGAATTCATCGCATACCACACGTTCTCAACCTCTTAATTTAACATCCTCAAATTTAGGCTTAAACCGAAACACATCATCCACACCTTTGTGGAGAGACTCTATTGATTCCACTGAACACTCTAGACAAACTGATGACATTACTTTGATAGAGGGCACCAAAGCACCTCAAAGACCCACGTAATCTCATCACCTCCAACTTTCAAGAATAACACGTCAGAATCCTCAGTACACCCGCTCATGAACTACATCAGAAGGGTTCTATCGACAATCATTCCACTACTCAGAATACTCCAGTTTTCTATCTCCTCTACACACAAATCTTTGGGCGACCAAAAGTCTAGCATGAAAATGGAAAGCCCAAATTTAACCTCCAAGACCCCTACCACGAATTCCTCTTATAACGCATGGTGAAATCATCGGATTAAATCTCTAACATCCCCACAATTCCGACATACTCACTCATTGACATCATTAGGAATCACTCACTCAACATCGCAATTCTTTCCAATTGTGTTACGCTATAAAATTGATTAAGGTTTCTATACATTTGATAATCCGCAATATTTCAACATGAACCAAAGTTCTGGAACTACACTATATCATAGGTTCTACTTAGTTGAACACTATACAGTTTTACTTCGAAGCCATACATTCCATCTGAATCAACTTCCCTCCAAGAGGTTTAGGTCAAAACCAACTCATCTTCTATTACTCCTCCAATAGCTTGGTAGCAAAATCTCACCACTACAATTACTTAACCACCACCACACAGTTGCCAAAATTACGCTTTGTAAAGATCTGCAACACAAAACTATTGATCCTTTCTCAAAAGAAAGAGACGAACAAGGACAAATTTCACCACACAGGAAAATGTTGCTGCTCACAGTGAGCACGAAACCAAAAGAAATAATCTGGTAATGAAGATCTGGGAAAACAAAAATTGAGTTCACAGCAGAGGGCACGCATCCCTCGAAAAGGGAATAGCAAATAACCACCATTAAGGGAAATGACATTGTGATTGAAACTCGACACTCTTGAGTGAAAAGAGCAAAAAGTTTATGAACAATTCAAATAACTACCAGTTACAAAACTTGACTCAAATGCTCAAATATTCGTACTGCACTCTTTCCTTTAACACTGAAATTAATTCTTTGACTAACATCGCTTTGCCACAACGAACAACATAAGGTCTTTAGTCCAAACCACACGGACTAATTAAGAACCAATGAAATTCCTCAATACGTCATATTTGTTCAGAACAATTCAACTACACACGAAACATGAGATCCAAATAATCTCAGCCACCAAACTCGAAACATTTCCAATTACAGGATTTCATGAAAAACAAGCAGATTATTCTTCTCTTAAGGGAACCAACATAATTTTTTTCTTTAATTGCCGCTTCACGATGCCAACTCAAACCAAAAACCCTTTAAGATTAAATCACTTGAATCTCTTAAGAAGCAACAAGACAATTCAATACCTCAATTTATTTAAAATAATTTCAGCTACCAGATGATTCAAGAGCTCAAAGGAAATATCACGAAAGCTAAACTTGAAATATTCTCAACTGAACGATATCATCGGCTGCGATCAAATTACTATGGGTATTAACATCGGTTTCACCACAACCATTAGAAAACACTTCAAAAGACCCACATGTAAAGAATGGGTTGATTCTTTCTCAAAAGAAGAGACAAATGGAAACGACTTTCACCAACTAGAAAAACTCATCTACCACTCGCACTGAACACGGGACCAATGAAGAAACCAATTAAGCAATGAACTCATAGAACATAAGTGGAGTCCACAGTTGAACGCATAAGCCTCACAAGAAGAGAGTATCGAACCTTAACAGATAAGAACAAATAAGTATTCAAAATCGAAGCACTTGCATCACTGAAGAACCATTATAACTTTGCAACATATCGTTACTCGATAACTTCATTGACCACATACAAGCCTGAACCCTCAAAAGATCATGAACATAAAACTTGAAATTTGATCATTTAGGGAATATCACCATGGGTGATCAAATTACTACGAGAATTAACCTCATTCTCACATTTTGTGATTTAAAAAAAACATCGACAACATATACTAGTACCAAGAATCATCAAACTTTATTACTCCATCCTAAAACTTCCCAAAGGGAACATAAACCACAAAGTTGAAACAAATTTATTAACCAGATTATGCTAAGCAATAACAATATCACAATGCACGCTATCAAAGCCTACTTACGAAATTCATCTACTCAACTGTTGGTGTTGCTCAACACCTTCTTCAGCGTTCATTAACAATTGATGATTGTACTAATCATGTGTGTACATATGGTACTAATTTCATTTGCAATCACATAACCACATATAAACATAGATTCACATTTCACCTTTGTTCAGAAATCATTTCAAAACATGATTAAAGATTCACTAACATAATTTTCTATAAACAAGGTTTCATGAATCGATACACCAGCACCCATCTGGTACTTTATACAAGTTTCAACAATTTTAGCATACCAGGAAATAGATAAATCTAGCTCTTACGTAAGATCTATAGGTTCTGAATGGATATGGACAGTCTTCATTTAACCTACACCATGTATCAAATACAAGGACATTTCAAATTAATCAATTTCACTTTCATGGATGGTAGTTAAGAATAATTGATTTGCACCATACTAATTACCCAACTTGGTAACTCATATCGTAACAATTTATTCGTTTAGTTATAACTTCTCATTTTAAGCATGGCAAGACATCACAAAAGGATTCTAACACCTTACTACAGCAAAAGAGAGACTTCAAACCTCAACGTTCGAAGTAATCCAAAAGAAACGATAAAGCCAAAGCTTTCCCATGCAAACGAACTTACAGCTGGAAAACTCTCACTAACCAAGTCATCAAGCGAGTAAATGAGTCATTCTTTTTCAATGAGAAAGAAGGAGCAACCATGAAAACATCAATCTTGCCAATTGACAACAACCACAAGTGGTAAAAGCAACTCAACAGTTGAAAAGCAATATTTGTTTCAGAGAACCAAGAGGGATCTATTGAAAACCATAAACTATCATGAACCACAAACCCAAGAGAAATTCATCAACCACCACAGGACAAGAATTGGCAAATTCAGAAATCAAGAAAGAGAATAACTTTCTAAAGCAACTCACGCTTAACACCTGAAACTATGGTACTCGGGGTAACTACTCCTCTAACCACGTCTCGCGAACGATGGTGTAACACAGTGAATCGGAGTAACAACCACGACCTCCACTTCTGATCATTCGTTTACAACACGCTTCACCAAAATACTCAATTATGAATATACAGGATCATCTCATGACAATCATAGAATTAGTTCATAGATATTGAATATCATAGCAGATCATATATTACCAACAAGGATGATAGTACAGAAGCAATTCAACAATTGCTCAACAAAATGAAACATAATAACAGATATTGCGGAAGCAATGTAATTTTCCAACCCCACCTACTGTGCACAGTGTGTCAATTTAATAACTTAATTACCATGGACCTAAAGCCCGCTCTGATACCAACTGTAACACCCTGGCTATTCGGAAGACAAGATGTCACCTAAAACATCTAACATACATCCATAATGCGGAAGAATTTGAATAAAATCAACTAATGATAGTATCAAAACAACCAAGACATGATGAAGGTATCCTTCTTTCACCATCTAATCTATTTATTTCAGTTCATTGATAATGAAAGTTCACACGCAGTAATAATTCGACATCAATGTGGAGAAGGTATCCTTCCTTCACCACTTATACCACATATAAATTTATTATTACAGTTCATCATTTACGAATGTAAGATAGAACTAAATTTAATCTTGAACATGAATTGGATGATGTGAACATGTAGTACGTGTCTACTCCCTCCCAAGTGAGCCAACATCGGGGTTACCTAAAATAAACAAACAACGCAAGATCGAGTCCACGACTCGGCAAGTCTGATAAAGGGACATAACACACATATGAACAAGTCATCATCATAAGAGAATATGAGCATACATCGAATGAAAACTTAGGAATGCATGGCATGAATGAATGCACTCAACGATGGACTGCACACATGCTTATACGGTATAGCGAGTGACACACCCGTCGGTGTTCACTTAAGCCCGCACCTTAACAAAAGTGCGGGGATCCAAGTCCTATATGAAGAACGTTTCATATAGGTGTCCAAAGCTGCCCATACCGGAATTGATGGGTCTTACGTGCCCATCTTGGAATTGATTGGTCTTTCAATCCACTCCGTGGGCGGGACATGACAATGTCCAAACACTGCCCACATTGGAATGGTGGGACTTACAATCCACTCCGTGGACATAGCATGAATAAAAGGATGCATGATATGAACATGAACAATGCTAATATCATCTTTCGGCATTTACTCCACATATTGATAGAACATAACCAATTCAGCATTTGGGTATCACAAGATGTCACATCATATTCATGTAAACATTCACAATCACGATGATTTAAACCAACAAAGTACTTGCCTTCCGCGTTGCGACGCGTTAGCAGGCAACGATGGCGCTCCCAAACCCGTAGGCTCGCGGCCTAAACAATTAAATAACCGAAATAAGAACAACATAGAGCCCATCATGAATTAATATTCTACACTACCCTCTTGCACACCCAAACCTTAGTGATAACCCGAATCTGAAATTCCAGCAGTAACATGGAATCCCATCAGGACAGCAGCACGGTAAAGACCAAAACTAATGATCTGGGACTCCAAAAAGGATGAGCCCAGATCCTACACGAGCTTAACAAATATATCTACAACTTTGTAGTTGACGAGATAACCCAATTCGGCCAAACTAAATTGCTAACTGTCAAACGAAATAGCAGAACAGAATCTGACTGAGCAATTAGAACAGCAGAACTAAAACGTCCATAACTTTTAAACTACAGCTCCGAATTGAGTGATCTTTAACAATCTGAAAAGGTTATAAAATTACCTACAATAACCTAGTTGGCACGACATTCATATTTTGCCTTTAACAAAAAGTGGCACACGGATCAAAACTAAAGATAGAAACTGACATACAATCTGGACAGACTGACCTACAATCTGGACAGTCACAAAGAAAAGTGCATAACTTTTGATCAATAAATCCAAATGAGGTGTTCTTTATCCATCCTGAAAGCTAGTGATATCACCTTCAAAATTTGTTATGGGCAAGACCTCTGAATCACCCTCTAACTAGGCCATATATCAACCTATACAGAGACTGCTAATTCTCGTCAGGATTCTGGACAGCAGATAGTAAATCTATCATAACTTTTGACTCGAAAGTCGAAATGAGGTGATCTTGGCGGCCACCGAAAGCTAAGAGCATCCTCTAAATAACTCTAGAAGATAAAAATCCCTAATTCTGCCTCTAAGCATACGAAACAGGCCGCGCAAGAAACTGGACAGAATTGAATTTGTAGCAGCAGCAATTCAATCCAACCAATCTTAATCGATTTCCCATCTAATCTAAATCAAATGGCGGGGAAACATCGCGTTACCATTGGAGACCCTCAGGATGACGCTGATCAAATTCCCCCACGAAGACGATCTTCTCCCACCTCCTCTTCCTCCATCTCGATTTGATGGCAGCCCATGATCTACATCTCCTCCCTTCGCGTTGGTCGGCAACCGGAGGCATCAAGGCAAGGGGGCGACACCACCAGCAGGGGGAGCTCCTAGGGGAGGTGGAGGGCGCCTAAGGCAGGAGGGAAGGTGGAGAGGGTGGCGGCAAGGGGAGGGAGAGAGGGTGGCGGCTTGAGGAGGGAAAGAGAGGAAAAGGGGTGGCCGGCCTAGGGTTAAGGGGGAGGGGGCGCATGGGCTTGGGCCTTGGGCGCCTCCCCCTTCTTGGCCCACCCGTGGGCAGCCACTCGGCCGACTTAGCCTGGCCGGAGGCCCAGGTTCTCCGAAAACCCTTTTTTTTATTTTGTTTAATTAATTCCCTCACCCGATTAAATAATCTCTCTAATCGAAACTCGAGGTATCACAGCTGTGTACTGCCTATTTTGCCCATGGGTGTCGTGTTTCACAGTCACGGGGAAAAGCTTGTTTTAAAATGATTTGCGTGAATGTTTTAGCCTTCCCGACCTTTCGTATGTTAAAATTTTAAAAGAAAAATAGGTTTAGTGACCTTATCCCTACGGTCTTCTCCCTACATCTTGCTATTCTCTCTTCATCCCTTCTTGATAGCACCACCAGATGTTAAGACCAAACAAGCATCATAACCACAAAAGCCCAAATGGAATCAGTCCTTGACCAAGAAAAACATATCCTTATGATGGAAGGCAGCCTAGACAATGGATTGACATATGTTATATCCTTAGGTCTAGATGATGTCATAGGAGATTTGCACGATAAATAGTTAATGAAAATGTATCGACGATATCATATGATATTTAGAATGAATCAAATGTATGGCAAGTTGGTAGAGTCCTAGAAATCATATGGATAAGTGCTTGTAAGACAGCACCGTAGGGCCACACTTGGATTGAATTATCAGGAATAATTGAATCTATAAATAAAATGTGATCAATAAAAGGATTGGTAGCAGTTCATAGTGATTAGATGTCGAAAGAATTAACGTGATCAAAGTGGTACCGAAGTGAAATTCAGTTTATATTAGAAGGTATTAGTTTAGCATGAATAGTCTAGATAGTAATTAATTATATGATAATTGATGGAATCAAATACAATTATAGGCAATTAGGATCAATTGAAAGGTAGTTGATCTGTAGGAATAGCCATAAATATTCGAAGTTGGATCACTGGGACTTATGCAGAATCTATGCATTGGTTAATCTAGATATTATGATCAACAGGTGGACAATGACGGATCATAGTTATACAGTTCCTATGTGATGAACCCGAAGGTCCTATTGTTGGCCCGATCTTTCGATTAGAACGATAAGTACGGTAGGCGTCGCTCAATTCTCACGATCCTGGCTACGAACACGCAAGGCTCGAAACCACGCAATCGCTGAACTGATTGACAAGTCGTTATCAACCGTGCACAAATACACGAATGACCTGACCACGAAGGTCGATTCCTGCATACACCGAAGAAGCACGCAAGAACAAGATAAATAAGCAATCTGAAATTGCGAATATGAATGAAATATTTGATAATTTGGGATTCCGAAGCGGTATTATGGTTGGTCTAGTCGACACAAGCCAATACACGAAGTTGCATAGAAGCTAACTTTTAACTAAACAAAATCCCTGTAAAACTAAAGGGGTGTGGCCTCCTTATATAGGGGAGAGGGAGCCGCAAATGTCTAAGCGCTAGCAATGTGGTACTATTTGCAATTACTATTGATGTGAACAGTACCATGAACAGTAACCGTGAACAGTGCGTCCGGCCCAAGTGGAGGCGGCCGGCCCAAATAGGCCAAGGAGGTGGCCGACCCAAATAACCAAGAATGGTGGCTGCTCTTTGGGCCAAATAATTGATACAAATACAAGACCCTCGGCCCAATGTGAGGTGGCGCAGCACCAGATATAAGTGAAGTGTATTCATCGGCACGTTGAAGTAGCGTTTGACGCAATCGAATCGATGGCGATCGAGTAGCTTGCTGGAGGTGGAGTAGCGTTAGATCCAAGGGTTGATGTCCTCATCATCCCCCCTTCTTGCATTTGAGTCGTCCTCAACTCACGCTCATCCTCTAGCGGCAAAAGAAGCTTTAAAGCTTGGAGCAACACATTCTCATCTTTCTGCAAAATGTTAGCAATAGCAGGTGGCAAAAAAATAGAGAAAGCTGTAGAAATGATAAGTGATTGTGCATGCATCAAATCATCACAGGTATATTTTCTCATAGCATTCCGTTTGCAACTCAATTGGCAAGTATAAGTGAAGTAAAAAGTAGAGTTATGCATCGCTCGATTATGAAAGAAAATTATCCTCAACTTTTGTAAGTTAATGGGCAACACAACAATTGATTTCAAAGTGCACAAGTCATGTATATAATCGGAGTTCAATTGAGTAATAGCAAATACATCTAGCAAGGGTGAGAAGATTTGTACATCATTATTCAGATTGTCAATACTAGTTGGTGCAATAATAGATGAACATATAGGTATCGGATAATCCACGAAATTCAGCACACAAGAATTGTTGTTTGAAACAACAAGCCTCAAATCAGCCATGTGATCACAAGTTATGCATATTCGATATTCAAGAAATTGATTGTCTACACAATAATCTCCAATCAAATTAAACTTATATCTAGGGGCGTAGGCACAAAGCAAGGATTTCGAACATTCAATTACAGAAACTTTTTCCATGGCATGTGATAATTTCATAGGTGGATCCAACATAATGTAACATAAAGAGTCAGCAGGAAAAATTCTAGTCAAAACGTCTTTATGTCTAACCAATTCCACATGATCATTGTATGCGATTAAATCATCACATGAATCATTCAAAACAGTAGGCAATTCAATTATTTCAGCACATGGTGTACTCAAGTCAACAGGTAATTCAACAAGTTTATCACATGGTGCAGTCAACTCAGCTGGCGAATCAATCAAATTATCACAGGATTCATGCAAATTCTTAATAATATTAGATTTTGTAGCTAGGAAATTAATTTCTACCTTCTCAGCACTAGGTTCATCCACCTCATGTGATGCAGTGGTTTCTACTACAATCTGATTTTTCCTTTGCTCAATGATACTAGGCATGAAATCATGGTTATTGTTCTTAGGTTGAGTGATCAAATCAGTACCTTTGGTATTACCTTGTAGGCTCGACTCAGATGATGTTGGTAATCTGAGTTGGTGAGTAGTCAAAAGCTTTTCCTTCTTCTTCTTCTTGCTCCACTCAATTAACAATGAGCGAGCCAAGGGTGCAAGACAACGAGGCAGAGTAACGCTCACAAAGCAGAGGGGCGACAATCATGGTAGATGCAAAGCAGGAGAAACAACCAAGATGATCTTGATGCGAGGTTTGTACCGTGCGCTTATTTGTTTCATGTACACGTGAAGGTGTAGTGGAAGTAGACGAAAAAGCACGAACGGTCTTGGATTGTCGTCCCTGTACTTCTTTTTCAACTTGGCAAGCAAGACGAAACAAACGAGTGATAGTGGAAGGTTTATAAACAAGTTTATTTCAAATTTGATGGTTTAATCCTCCTAGAAATCTAGTTATCTTCGCATCTTCAGTTTCTTCTAAACCACAACGAGACAAAGCAGTTTGCAAATCTTGATAATAATCCTCTATAGAACTACTACCTTGTCTTAAGCGTTGCAATTTATTAAACAATTCATGAGAATAATATGAAGGTACAAATCTATGTCTCATTGCTCTCTTCAAAGCATTCCATGTGCTAGGTATGTTCTGATTAGTACGACAGTATTCACTCCACCTAATAGATGCAAAATCATAAAACTCACTGGTATGACTCTAACTTTTAGATGATCAGGAAATTCATGGCATGCAAATAATTGTTGTACAGCTAATTCCCATGTGAGATAAGCATCAGGATCATAATTCCCAGCAAAAGAAGGCACAGTGAGTTTAGTTTGATCAGACATACTATCACGATTATATACCTCCCTTGGTGGACGATCTTGTCCCAAGCGTGCATCTTCCTCGCAGACTTTCTTGCGCTCCCGGTCAATGGCGCGAAGAAGACGTGGATCTAGTGGAAACTTATCCCGTGAACCTACCATAGTTAGTAGAAAACAAAGAAACAAATCACAGTGTATATGTCCCTATGAACTACTAGGTTCTGGAGTTTCACAAGTCACTCACACTCAAGCTTATACCCAGTTCTTACAAGTTCTTACCAATGCAGCAAGAAAGTGGTACAACCGGTGGCTGGTTCGTGATACTCTCACTTGCGACCAGCCCAACGATTGCGAGAAACGACACCTGCTGAGTTAGTAGGGAGTTGAGCTCGGAAGGCTAGTACGTAGCAAAGGAATAGCAATTATTCAATTCAGTATGCAAAGTTGAAAAGTAGTTCAAAGTACTAGTCACAAGTGCTGGTTCTAGTTTAAACCAAGCCTAGCTAGAGCAACTCACAAGAACGACTAGTAGCAACAACGGCGGGCTAGCACAAGAACAAACACGCAAGCGAGCAATAGATGAATTATGCCCAACTGAACAAGAAAAAAAAGTCAAGAAAAGAGGCCGCTCTGAAATTTGTTTTGCTTCTTCTTCTTCTTCTCTTTTTTTTTGCCCTTCTTCTCTTTCTTTTCCTTTTTTTTCTTCTTCTCTTTCTTTCCCCTTTTTTTCTACCTCAGGAAACCACTAGGAACTGAAAATATGATTTTTTTTTCGGGTTGCTACAATAACCAAAAGTCAATTTTTCCCTGTCCTTTTTTTTCCTTCTCTTTCTTTATTTTTTTTCCTTGCCTTTCCTTCCTCAGAAAGCTACGGCACTTGGTCTTCTTGAATCCGAAAACACAAGACTGGGTTCCCACGTGAGCAAGGAGGCGACACACACGAGGCGGCGGCGACCAGCAGCAGGGCGGCTCGGCCGGCGGAGGCGGCGCGGTCGGCGGCGGCGGCTCGAAAGAGCCAGCGGCGACGGCTCCAATGCCTTCAAGGCGGTGGGCGGCCGATGCGAGCGGGGCCTCCTTATATAGGGGAGAGGTTTTAACTAAACAAAATCCCTGTAAAACTAAAGGGGTGCGGCCTCCTTATATAGGGGAGAGGGAGCCGCAAATGTCTAAGCGCTAGCAATGTGGTACTATTCACGTGAACAGTACCATGAACAATGCGTCTGGCCCAGGTGGAGGCGGCCGGCCCAAATAGGCCAAGGAGGTGGCCGACCCAAATAACCTAGAATGGTGGCTGCTCTTTGGGCCAAATAATTGATACAAATACAAGACCCTCGGCCCAATGTGAGGTGGCGCAGCACCAAATATAAGTGAAGTGTATTCATCGGCACGTTGAAGTAGCGTTTGACGCAGCCGAATCGATGGCAGTCGAGTAGCCCGGTTGGAGGTGGTGTAGCGGTCGTATCCGAAGGGTTGATGTCCTCATCACTATGTGCTCTTGATGGTAATAACAGACTTAGATATTGTGAGCGGTATTAAAGAATGGTGAATCCTTGTATTACAATACCATTATAATCTTGGTGAATAATAACGATTAAGTTTTTGGCAGTTGAAGAAAACAATGAATATCAGTGGATATTATTTTTAAGGGGGTAGCTAAATATAAGAATGGCGGATCCTTAAAATTGTGTAGAATTATAACTTGGTGGTATAATAACCTTATTGAAGAAAATCAGGCAAACCAGGAGGATTCACAAGCTAAATTTTTGGTGATAACGTCGATTATAAGATAAGCCCAGAGTTTAAACTAGGGCAGTTAGCAGGCTAAAAGGAAATATTTGGATTCTAGTAAGGAAAAATAGGCCTTGATGATCAGAACATAGCTATTATATCAGCATGTCCAAGGCTAGCTGTTCCTTGGAATATGGGCAATTACTATCAATCCATCCACAGAAAATTGGTGGCTATCATGAAGACACTAGAAGACAACGGCGCTAAGAAGCCACATTAGGAACCGGCAAAGCTACTAAGAGCACATCAGCATTCTCCGCTACGTCTCTCTTCCTCCTCGTTCTATCTTCTTCTTTCCGTACTACCGGAATCTCGGGACGCGATTCTGTTTAAGGGGGGTAGGTTTGTAACATCCCAAAAGTATTAGAATATAAAAATACAGAATTTTTCAAACTTTTTGCGTGTTATTTCTTTTTATTTTTGCCTTGATTGCATTCTTTTAAGAGTTATTTGAGTGTATTTTCTCTTTTGCTGGTATGAGTGAAGTAAAATAGAAAACTCTAATTATAGAGACCCTAAATACATGAACCCTAGAAACATAAAATGCAAAAGTAAAATGAACTTAAGGTGTTTCCCTTTATAATATTGCACGGAATATAAACCCTAAAATCGGAATCACGTTTAGAACCTAATTCTCTGAATGATCCAAAAGCCTAGTTAGAATTCTTTAGGAAATATCGGTTTTCATCTATCGTTGTAAGAGAATTGTGTAAGACTTTCCTAAAACAAATATCAGAATTTTTAGCAAGCCTAAAAATTCTGTTTTCCTCTTCCAAAGTTCTTCCTAATATTTTATTTTCCCTCCTTTACTGTTCATCCGGCTGAACCTCCTGAGCCTACATGCTGCAGCCGGATCAGCTTAGCGCGTTGGTCTTCTTCCTCGCCCGAGTCAGCTGCGTTCTCTCTCTCCCGGCGACGAGCGCTGGCAATCACGCCACGTCTCGACCATGCAAGGCACCCGGTGGCACGCCTATCACTCACGTGCACTGTGCCGCCAACTCCAGTCATTTTGCCCTCGTTAGAGCAACGCTGAGTCCTGCTGGGAGCTCCGCCAGTGCCTTACGTTCTCTGCACCCAGTCGGCTATGAGAAGCCTCTCGGACCTCCCCCTCCTCACCATTCTCCCTCCCTTCCATTCCTCTTCTCCACCAAGAACTAAGGTGAGCGGAGCCACCTAGCTCCCTTCCCCAGCATCCACGCCACCCCGGCCATTCCCCTGCCCACGCCCTTCCTCGCTCGTATCGCCGCCCAACTCCACGCTCTTCTCTTCCCTCCGTCGACTGCGCTGGCGCCACCTCCGCTCACTCCCTATCGCCACCTCCCAAACCAATCGCCGCCAACTCGTACGCGGCCAAGCGCCAACCCCTGGCCCTTCTCAAGTTCATCCATCCCATCTACTAGCCTATTGGAAACTAATCTAAACTTACCAAGTAATAGAGCGTTAGGATCCTGATGTAATCAGCATCAGATCAAAATTAGTTTATTTGTCTTGTTATGCTTTCCTTGTTTAGCTTTTCATATTTAGTTTCGGCTTGATTAGCAAGTTGATTACGTAGTCTTTATAAGGACATGTAATCAATTGTGTTTTGATTTGAACAATAGAATAGGAAGAAAACCAGAAAACACTGCACGGGAGTGCAGCACCAAAATCTCTATTCGCTTCCTGCGTAGAGAGTTCTAGCGTACGTATGTGATTGCTTGCCTCTAGTGCATCGTGTGTGTCTCTCTTTACAGTTCAGCGACATGTCTGTTCAGCGTATGTGTGCGTGTGCTCTTTTTCCGAGGCGTATGTGAATTTCCAGTGAGTTCATGTGTGCGTGCCCACCTCGCGCCGCCCGTTCCCGCCTCCGCCGCGCCCGTGCGCCCCTCTTTCCCCCTTCTCCACGCGGACAAGCCGCCCCGCCGCCGCCATTGCCGCCCCGACAGCACCTCCCCCTCCTCCTCCTTCGGGCCTCCCCGAGCCCTTTAAAAGGGAGCCCCGGCTGCGCCTCCCTCTCCTCTCTCTTTGCCCCCATCTCCCTTCCCATTTCTCCCTCCAAGCTCGTCGCGTTTGGGGTTTTCACCGTCGCCGCCGAGCTTCGCTCCGCCGCGCCCGCCGCCGCCGTCAAGCCTCCTCCGCCGCCTTCGACCCCACCATCGGCATCGCTGCACTAAGGGGCACCTCGTGCGGGTGTAATACCCCAAATGTATTCGAGAGAGAAGAAATAAATTAGAGACAAGGACCAATTAGAAAAGTGTTTTAACAGGAGATTAGAGGGCGATTTATGCATAATTTCGACAACTTGGGCTATGGACTTTCAGCCCACAGCATTTAGGCCCATGAGGGGCTGGCTACTAATAAAGAGAGGAGGGAAACCCTAGATGAGTTAATGTAGCATGATGTGCTACAGTACCCGCCGCCGCTACAGTACTATGAACAGTGCATACGCCAATTGGAGGAGGAAGGCGATCACCCAGGAGATCGATTGGCCAAGAAGACGGAGATTGCTGGAGGTGGCCAGCTGTTGGAGGAGGAAGAAGGTGAGGGGAACGGGACCATCTTTGGAGGGAGAGTTCGCTAGTGGGTGCTCTTCGTGCCCGGTGATCGGTTCGTCAAGGGTAACCTCGTTTTCCCCTCGTTTAGATGTATTAGCGCTTAATTGTTCTTTGCCGGTAATTCTGTCGCCTCAGGACAGATTGCATTAGAGGGACGTTTTGGTGTGGTTAAGTGCGGATTCAGTCTTGGTCATCTCCTAGAAAGTTGTAGAGGACGTCACTAGCTTTCAATGAAGTGCTAGATCGTATTTTTTGGACCTCTGTAGCAAACGTTATGAATTTATTAGTGCAACTGTTCTGCGAGCCTGTCAGTAGTTTGACAGGTTTTAGTAATCTGACTTGTTCGATCAGATAACGGGATAATTAGAGGATCTCAGTATAACGAAAGTTGTAGATAATTGTCGTAGCTTTCAGGGAAGCACAAGAACGCAAAATTTGGACGAACGAGCTGAAAGTTATGATCAATTTAGTGTACTGTCCAGAGAACCTGACGTGAAAACGATGTTCTGTTATTTCGCATGTTAGGGATAGTAGATGGCCGAAACAGGAAGGCCCACCAACTAGGTTTAGTTGGAGAATTTGATAACCTTTCAATGAAGTCCAAGAATACCTAATTTTGATCCCTGTACAAAAAGATATGAATTTTAGAACATGACTGTCCACAGAGGGGACAAAGCGACATCTAGAAACTGGGGTTGGGTTCGCGCTAGAGGAACTTTTGTGAGTTCGTGTTTACTTTTATGGTTTGAGTGGTCCTTTATTGCTGTCTTAGCATTTTTTAATTGAATGTTTAGGTGGGGGACTGGTTCCGGAGGCAGCACCCTCTTCGCGTCCTTCGTTCCCGCACGGTTGAGGCAAGTGCATTGTTGGTACTTTGTTTGTGAATTCTTCGGCGTAAGTATGTGTTTGAAGCATGTTAGTGTCGTAGGGTTGTTGACAAGTATGCTTTATTCATGGATGTTGTTTATTGCCTTTGTTTCTGTGATGATGAAAAGAGATGGTGCATATGCATATTGATATTATGTTGAGGCCTGGTCTTGTGATGACCAAGCATGCACATCTTTGAGGTCTCCGTCATGAATGTGATGGGCTTGAGGTCCCCACACTTGTGGAGTGTGGGCTTGAGGTCCCCAATACTTGCGGAGTATTGGGCAATTAGTCCCTGTGCGTGCGCGCACAGGCATGGGTATGCAGCGACGGTTGCATACTTTGTATTACCGGTAAAATGCAAAAAGAGATAAAGAAAAGGAATCCTTGAGCATTGCATACGCATGTGAATTATTTAATGATGTTCTCCTGAATGTGGATGCGGATGTTATGATTTGACTTATGTGACTTTTTTTATTTATGTACTTGTTGAGTCTGTGGACTCACTCTTGCTTTCTTTGCTGTTTTAGGTACCCAATTCAAGCGCAGCATGCATGGGAGGGAGTAGCATTATGTTTACACGCACACACCATGTGCTTTAATTCTCGCACCATGCCTTAATAAATAAGCTACTTGTTCAAGGATTTGTCATGATTATATTTCGCATTGGATTAATTGTAATAATGATGATTAGCTTAGTTGGATGCTTGAGGACTTGTTGATTGATTAGCAAATTCACGAGAACTTATTGATGATCTTGAATATTGCAATGTTTCATTATAGTTCTCTTTAATCTGTTGAAACCCATGTGAAGTGAGAAATACAAAGGAGATTCTCGAATTTTAGTAAATTGTCTAGCTTAGATTTGTGTAAGGTTACCTTAGTAGCATTCGGGCTCATTGTTGAGTTAGGTGTTACAGTTGGTATCGAGCGGTCTGTAGGTCCGTGGTGATTGGATTTACAACTTAGGTAATTTAAATTACTAACATTTTGTAATGGTTAATGAACTTAAAACTGACACACTTGTGCATGAGGATGGGATGGGTCAAGCATTGCATTTACGATTCTCGTTATATTGTATTGATGATTCTGTTATGAGATAACCTTGTATACTTATAATATGATTCTATGATTAGTATGAGTGATGGTAGCGCATGTTGAGAGGTTGAGGTCGTGGTTGTGGCCACTGGCTTTAGCATGTCACGCCATCTTTTGTGGTATGAAACAGGAAGTAGTTACCTCGGATGTCTTAGTATAGGCGTCGATAGTGAGTATCTTTAGAAATTTGTTCGCTTCATTGAGTTCGAATTTGGTCAACTCTTGTCTAGTAGTGATTGATGAATTTCTTTGGGTCAATAGTTCATTGCAGTTAGTGGGTTTCGTTGAGAAGGATTGATGTGTTTTCATTGGCTTAATTTGACCGTTAAAGCAATTACTATTTTCCCAATTCTTTGAGTTAGTATTATGGTTGGTGGACTTGGTTAGTTGTCAATATTGACCTTTATATTGAGATTTGTCTTTCTTGTCGGAAACATGACCCATTTATTCACTGGATGTTTTGGTTAATGAAAGTTTCCTCTTGCAAGTCTTTTAGTGTGTGAAAGCTTTGACTCAATAAAGTTTCTTTGGGTATTTTGAGTGTAGAAGTTGAATGGTTCTTGTTTATGAAAGAAAATATTAAACCCTTTAGCAATGTCTTCTCGTGGTTAAGGCAGAGGTTATAATCAAAGAAATTGATGGATATGATATGAGTTATCAAGGTGGGTGCAGAGCGTAGTGCTTGATAAATCCTAACGAGTGTCCCCGGGAGTGAAATCGATCAAATTGACGTTGTCCTCTAGTAGTCCTTGATGAATCAGATCGGAGCATGACCACACTTAATTGGAATCAAAAGAGTTATTTAGAAGTGTGGAACATGGTGAAAATGTTGATTATTAGAATCGTTTAGTTTGCTAAACTTGCTAGATTATTTTGGTCTCCATGGATTAATCTAACTGTGTTAGAAGAGAAATACAATGATGTGTTCGATCATTGTCTTAATAGATGATAATATAGAATTTTGTTTAATGGGCTATTTGACGATCTTATTTAAGCTCGTGGGAATACAAATAGAGAAAGGACCATCAATTCGTCCATGATTGAATGATCATCAATGATTTATGATAGCCTCTAGATTGGAATTAGTGTGTACTAAAGTAGTGAGAGTATTTGAATAGGAGCGAGGTTGAAATTTAAAAGTGATTTATTTACATGTGTTCCGTGAGGTTGTGTTGTGGTTGCAAGCCCTTGTTAAAAGAGGTTTGCGATGGTGAAATTGTTGGATAATAGCATGTTGTTGATGAAGGGTTTTGGTGTAACCTTTTAGATTGTGTAGTAGGTTCCCTCTAAAATAGAGTGGTTGTTGTAGTGAGAGTGTAAGAATTTGGAATACACTCAATTAAGGATGAGATGATAAAGGGATATGTAACTTTTTGGTTAAGCCTTTGGGGACTTTATAAAGGAAGAGTTGACGTTAACAAACATTGTTAAGAGTGAATTATTCTTGATGTTAGTAGCATGGTCTACAAGAGATGTGACGCGTTGGAGTGGTGATGATTCTTCTAGAGAGAAAGTAAGTTGATTGCTTTTCGTAATATTGGATAAATGAAATGTTTGGAGTTTTGCATTCGTGATCCTTTGAGAGTTCATGATTTATGTAGTAGATAAAATTAGTTTTAACAATGTGACATTTTGGAAGGTTCTAACTGGTTTCTAAGTGATTAATGTGATTCAGTTTTAAAGACACTTCATGTTTGGGTTGACAAGTAATGATGTAATAAAAGAGAATTGCTTTATTTGTTGACGGAAAATGAGTACCATAAGTATTTGAGGTTGGAGTTAAGAATTGAAATCTGTAACTTTTCTCATTCTGACTTAAGAGTTTCTTGGGTTTCCATAGCAATATTTTATTATGATTTATGGAGTTTTTTTAAAAAAATTCTTTCTTGAGGGACATGTGCCCTCGACTGTGGACTCATGTTTTGTTTCCCGAGATCATTACTATTTGACTGTTTCTCTTGGTCTCGTGCCCTCTCCGACGAGTGAAGTTTTCTTGTGTGTTGAGACTTGTATTTGTTTGATTCTTCCCTTTTGAGAAAGGATTTAACCTTCTTGTGTTGCCAAGTCTCATAGAGTGTATTATGGCGATTGGTTGGTAGTGAACAAGTTTATGATAGTGGTGAGATTTTGGGAACCAGTCTATGTGAAGAACAGTAGAAGGTGAATTGATTTCGACTTATAACTTCTTTGAGAGAATTCTAGGGAATGTTTGTCATTGGAATACAATTGATTAGTGCTACAAGTAGGGGAACCTATGACAAATTATAATCCAAGGACTTTTGTTCATGCTAGAATGAGGGGATTATTGAAAGTATGGGATCCTGATAAATTTATTAGAGTATCGTGATTGGATAATTAACTTTGCGAGGTTGGATAGATGATTTATGAAGATGTGGTTTAATGAGAGGAAATTAGCAGAGTAAACTAAACATTACGGCAATTAAAGAGACAACAAGGGTTGTGGAGTTGTTGTCAGTATGACCCTATGAGAGTTAAATTATTTTCAAGGATATCTTGGTCAAAGAATATATTTTTTTATCGACGTTAGTGATTGAGTATGTTTGAATCTTGATCAATCAGTTATGGTTTTGCGAACGTGTATATTGTGGCTGTGTAACTCAATTGGATTGGTGTGGATTAGAGAAAGTCTAAGATTGGTGAAATAAACCGCCTTGGGGCAGTTACTTGATTAGTGAGGAATATGGATATTAATGACTGAAGTTATAGTTGAGCTGTGTGAAATTTTAGTAAATGAATTTGAGAATTTCCTATCAAATATAAAAAAAAATCCACGGTAGGAGACTTGGAGGTTGATTTTGGGCTTTTCATTTTACGCTAGGAACTTGGAGACCCAATATTAAGTGTAGAGGTAGATGGATAGAAGCGAATTTTGAATAGTGTGTTCATCTTTGATAGAATACTTTGGGTAAAGTAAAGGAGTTTGTGTGCTGAGAATTTGAAGTTGATTATCTTTAATAGAATGAGATGATGTGGTTGTGGGTGAAAAATCTTTATTGAGATAATAGAACTTTTTCAAAATAATTCCTTGGTATAGGAGTGGACTAGAAAATCCTTTTGTAGATTAGTAGAATCCTCTAAATAAGAAAAGTTGTTCTTTTGGTTTGAGGATCGTTTTAGGATTGTCGATTAAGAGAAAGGAGTTAGTATGATGATTTGAAACCCATGATTTGGAAAAGGTTATTTCTTAACATAACATCCGAGAAAAGAATGTTTTCTTGAGTAAAGAAGTGCTCTATTGGTTCTTGGTTGAGTTGGGTTTTATGACGGAGAACACGTACAATTTGAGTTGACTATATGTTGGCAAGGTGGTTCTTTCCTGTTCAGAAAATAAATGAAGTGTTTGATTGAGCATTCGAGTGATTTCTTTTGGCTTAGGTGGTGTTCATTTGCAAACTAACTTGTTGGAATGTGAAAAGGTTTTCATGAGGAATCTTCGATTTTGGATTTGCGTGTTTTGGAGGAAAGTTGGAATGGCATGGTGAATCCTTTGTTTTTTGTTGAATCGCTTATTAAAGTTTGATTAAAATAAATCTTGTTGTGCATCCTGCGTAATGGAGGATCTCCTTGTTATGATGAAGAGGTCGATGAGAGATGGAACAAGAGTTCTATATGTTACATGCAAGTTTGGTGGTTTGGACCAAGAGATAGATAGCCTAACGTATATTTGGTTGTTCGAAGTTACGGGGACTTGGAAGGAAGCCATTCACTAGGACCGTCTCGAGTTATGGAGCAGCGAATATAACGTGTTGGGTGAATCGGAGTTACGAGAATGCTGGAGCCATTACGAGTGTGAAGATTCGTTGGAGCCGGTGACCCACGAGTAAGACGTGCCCTCGAGTGTATCCGTTGAGTGACTCTTGAAAGGATGGGGCGAGTAATAAGGCGTAACACGCCGCTGCATCAAGGTGCGGTGGTTCCATAATTTTGAGAGTAAGACGACTTGGGAATTGGAGTCTCACATGCGCGATCGTAATCCGAATTATTCACCGCACGTATGTGGAATGTCGATGATGCTCTTAGTCGTGGTTATTCTTTGGCGTTAAGTGTGAGCAGAATTCGGGGTCGAATTCCATTTAAGGGGGGTAGAATGTAATACCCCAAATGTATTCGAGAGAGAAGAAATAAATTAGAGACAAGGACCAATTAGAAAAGTGTTTTAACAGGAGATTAGAGGGGGATTTATGCATAATTTCGACAACTTGGGCTATGGACTTTCAGCCCACAGCATTTAGGCCCATGAGGGGCTGGCTACTAATAAAGAGAGGAGAGAAACCCTACATGAGTTAATGTAGCATGACGTGCTACAGTACCCGCTGCCGCTACAGTACTATGAACAGTGCACACGCCAATTGGAGGAGGAAGGCGATCACCCGGGAGATCGATTGGCCAAGAAGAAGGAGATTGCTGGAGGTGGCCAGCTGTTGGAGGAGGAAGAAGGTGAGGGGAACGGGACCATCTTTGGAGGGAGAGTTCGCTAGTGGGTGCTCTTCGTGCCCGGCGATCGGTTCGTCAAGGGTAACCTCGTTTTCCCCTCGTTTAGATGTATTAGCGCTTAATTGTTCTTTGCCGGTAATTCTGTCGCCTCAGGACAGATTTCATTAGAGGGACGTTTTGGTGTGGTTAAGTGCGGATTCAGTCTTGGTCATCTCCTAGAAAGTCGTAGAGGACGTCACTAGCTTTCAATGAAGTGCTAGATCGTATTTTTTGGACCTCTGTAGCAAACGTTATGAATTTATTAGTGCAACTGTTCTGCGAGCCTGTCAGTAGTTTGACAGGTTTTAGTAATCTGACTTGTTCGATCAGATAACGGGAGAATTAGAGGATCTCAGTATAACGAAAGTTGTAGATAATTGTCGTAGCTTTCAGGGAAGCACAAGAACGCGAAATGTGAACGAACGAGCTGAAAGTTATGATCAATTTAGTGTACTGTCCAGAGAACCTAACGTGAAAACGATGTTATGTTATTTCGCATGTTAGGGATAGTAGATGGCCGAAACAGGAAGGCCCACCAACTAGGTTTAGTTGGAGAATTTGATAACCTTTCAATGAAGTCCAAGAATACCTAATTTTGATCCCTGTACAAAAAGATATGAATTTTAGAACATGACTGTCCACAGAGGGGACAAAGCGACATCTAGAAACTGGGGTTGGGTTCGCGCTAAAGGAACTTTTGTGAGTTCGTGTTTACTTTTATGGTTTGAGTGGTCCTTTATTGCTGTCTTAGCATTTCTTAATTGAATATTTAGGTAGGGGACTGGTTCCGGAGGCAGCACCCTCTTCGCGTCCTTCGTTCCCGCACGGTTGAGGCAAGTGCATCGTTGGTACTTTGTTTGTGAATTCTTGGGCATAAGTATGTGTTTGAAGCATGTTACTGTCGTAGGGTTGTTGACAAGTATGCTTTATTCATGGATGTTGTTTATTGCCTTTGTTTCTATGATGATGAAAAGAGATGGTGCATATGCATATTGATATCATGTTGAGGCCTGGTCTTGTGATGACCAAGCATGCACATCTTTGAGGTCCCCGTCATGAATGTGATGGGTTTGAGGTCCCCACACTTGTGGAGTGTGGGCTTGAGGTCCCCAATACTTGCGGAGTATTGGGCAATTGGTCCCTGTGCGTGCGCGCACAGGCATGGGTATGCAGCGACGGTTGCATACTTTGCATTACCGGTAAAATGCAAAAAGAGATAAAGAAAAGGAATCCTTGAGCATTGCATACGCATGTGAATGATTTAATGATGTTCTCCTGAATGTGGATGCGGATGTTATGATTTGACTTATGTGACTTTTTTTATTTATGTACTTGTTGAGTCTGTGGACTCACTCTTGCTTTCTTTGCTGTTTTAGGTACCCAATTCAAGCGCAGCATGCATGGGAGGGAGTAGCATTATGTTTACACGCACACATCCATGTGCTTTAATTCTCATACCATGCCTTAATAAATAAGCTACTGTTCAAGGATTTGTCATGATTATATTTCTGCATTGGATTAATTGTAATAATGATGATTAGCTTAGTTGGATGCTTGAGGACTTATTCAGTTGATTAGCAAATTCCTGAGAACTTATTGATGATCTTGAATATTGCAATGTTTCGTTATAGTTCTCTTTTAACTGTTGAAACCCATGTGAAGTGAGAAATACAAAGGAGATTCTGCCGAATTTTAGTAAATTGTCTAGCTTAGATTTGTGTAAGGTTACCTTAGTAGCATTCCAGGCTCATTGTTGAGTTAGGGTGTTACAGCGGGCCTCCCCGTCCCCGGACCGCCCCCGAAGCACCACCTTCGACCGTCGCTCGCCGCCGCCTTCCTCGCTCGTCGCCGGTCATCCTATGCCTCCGCGTCCTCTAACCGGTGAGCACCGAGTTCGCCTTGCCGAGACCTAGCCGCCCGTGCCCTCACCGTCGGCCGCCGCCCAGCTGTTCGCCGGCGAGCCATCGGGCCGAGCGTGCCGCCGCTCGGGTCTGACGTGGCAACCCGCGTGGCGCCACCTCAGCACCACATGGCGGCCACGTCACTTCCTTTGCCTGCGTGGCTGCCCCGTCAGCGCCGCGTGGCTTTCCCGATTTTTTAGTTGAAAAATAATTCAGCCGAAAAATAAAACCCCCCCTCGCTGACGTCAACTAGCGCAATAATGCTCGGGCGAGTGGGCGGTGGTAAGTGTGGGTGCCGTAACGCACATTGGGATGTGGATAAGTATTGCCTAAGCAGCCAACTAAGGACTTAACCTGGAACCATTGATCTGGGTCATACCGTGCAACCACATGTCCAGGATGGGGTGGACTGGGCCAACTAATTAGCAATGCTTTGAGTCGGTTCTATTTTGGTTGAGAACGGTGCAAGAGGGGGCATGAATCTGGCAGGAGTTAGACCCGTTAGAAGTGAATCCTTAGCGAGCAGAACCGAATCAAAGCATAGCTTTGTAAAAGCCTTGTGATAATGACTTAGTCGCACACCTTCGGCAGTGTGTCAGACGGAAATTACAAATCAATTATCTCTTGTGGGTAAAGCTGTACAACCTCTGCACTCTGCAGAGTGTAAAAACTATTCGAATAGCCATGTCCCCAGTTATGGACATGCCCGGTGATTTCACGCAAGGGGTAGATGTTGATGAGAGTATGGCCCGATCTTCCGAAAGGTACTGATATGTCAATTGTGGAGAAAAGACGTTGATTATCCAAAGGCTTCGACCAGAACAGATCGAACCCCTCGCAATCACTACACCACCGCTCCGTTGGTTATCAACCGTGCCAAACGCGGTTGACCTCGCCAAGAAGGCTATCTCCTACAAGCGAATCGAGAACACAAGTAAGAGAGTAAAAGATGCAATCTGAAATTTTATTGCAAATAATAATTAAATTCACAGAGTGGGGTTCCTCAAACCGAACAAACGGCGAAACTGCAAAGTGGCAGAATAATCTAAGAAAAACCCAAATTGGACTAAAGGGCGATGGCTCCTATATGAGGAGGGCGACTAGGAGGTGGAAACCCTAGGCGGGGTACTGTTCACATGGCCATGTTACTGTTCACATGAATAGTAATGGCCCCCAGGGGTGGCTATTCCACATATGGGCCATATGGGCCAAGTCAGCCCATAGGACTCGGATACAAGCCTTGTAGGCTAAAGAAAGTTGATGCAGCACCAAATAAAGGGTGGTCGAAGCTCTTTGTAACACCCCAGGACCCACATTACCCTGGGATGCTACTTAACTACTCTACAGCTAGCCAAGAATTTCAAAATTTATTATTTCGGCAGCGACTCTAGGCAAGTATCAATAAGCGGAAGCATAAACCACTAAGGGAATAAACATAACGGTAACAAGTTCAATAATTAAACAACCTCTAGCAGATTAATCCAAGTGTAGTCCACAAAGGCATCAATAATAATTCAACAGAACACTCGTAAATAGCTAGTCATTAGGCTAGTTTCCTCTCAACTTTATTACAGCATGAAACTATGAATTGAGTGCATTATTGTAGTGCGCTCTACCCATCCCAGGAATGCTTAAGAATCACCTGAAAGGGGGAAAGAAACACCAAGAGTGAGATAAAATCTCAGCAAGTAAATTGAGTAACAGTTAATCAATAACAAGCAAGCTACAACACAAATTATATTATTGCATGACCGCAACCACATTCCACTATCTCATTCAATTAACCACATGGACTAACATGAGTCCTTCCTCTTAAGATTTCAACCATTGGCATAAGTATGCATGTCCTCCATCCACAATGCTTAATGCAAATGCATGCCATGCTCCATCGCACTTTACCCATCGGGTAAAGTGTGCATCGTACACTGACAATGTACGATGTCAGACGCAGTTCGGCCGCGCCATAAGCGGCGACATCCACAATGCAATGTCATGATATGCTATGAATGATATGATACTCATAAACCACATATGTGTCATCTCCATAAGAGCACCAACAAGGTTAACTTGTACTACTACCACATAAACACTATGGAAAATACATCCATGATGCACGTTCAGCACATAAAACAACCACTTCATGACCACATACAAGATAGCCAAAATAAAACATTAGATTATTAATTGTTGTTATCACCTCATTTGTAAGTCAACCAACCATGGCAAAATACGAGAATCATATAGTTTGCAAGTAGTAGGAACAACCAATTAAACGGTAGTAACACTGCTACAATTACTTGCCTTCCACGATGCGACGCGTTAGCCGGCCAAGTTGTTACTCCTAAACCTGAGGCTTCACCTCCTAAACAGGTAAAATAAATTCAATGAGGACAATATACCCAGAACTACTAATCGGCATTCCACATCGCTTACTTGACGACTCAAAACGAGTTTACAAAGCTGAAACTGAAAAACAACGTTTCCTGCCATGTACCGTTTCTGGACAGCAGCACGGTAAATGACATAACTCATGATCTGGAAGTCAAAAATAGGTAAACCCAATTTCTGTAGATTCTTAACTGACTAATCTACAATACTCTAGTTGACACGATAATCCAATTCGGCCAAAATATTAGGCTAACCATTGTCTGAACTTTCAGTACAGAAATTGCCTACACAATCGAACAGCAAAACTAAAATGACCATAACTTTTAACAGGTAACTCCGAATTGATCGTTCTTTATCAATCTGAAAAGGTTATCGAATTACCTACAATAACCTAGTTGGGTGAACTTTCAGATTCTACCAAAATCCTTTCAAATTTTAGGAAATAACCAGACAGATTATTCTCGTCAGATTTCTGGCAGCAGATAATAAAATGATCATAACTTTTGACTCAGACCTCGAATCGAGTGATCTTCACGGCTACTGAAAGATAACAACATATCCCACATATCTCTAGGAGATGGAATCTTAAAATTCAGCCTCTAAATACACAAAAAAACCCACGCAAGGTACTGGACAGAATTGAATCTTCTGCAGCCCAACAATTAACCAACAATTCTAATCGGTTTCGTGATCTACTAAGGATCAAACAGCGGGAAGGCATCTCGTTACCCTTGTAGAACCGCTAGAACTCGCTGAACCAATCCCCACACAAGTTCTTCTTCTCCTTCTTCTCCTTCTTCTCTTCCTCTCTTTCTTCTTTCTTGCGCAAGGGACAGCAAGAAGAGCAGAGGGGAGGCGCAAGGACAGCACCTTGGGAGAGGGAGGTGCAAGGGAGAGGGGAGGGTCGGCCAAGGGAGAGGAGAAGGGGCGGCTGCAAGTGGGAGGAGGAAAGGGAGGGGGCGGCTAGGGTTTGGGAGGGTGGCCTCCCTTTGGCCGCCACACTAGGCTAGATGGCCAAGGCCCAGCCCCAAATGGAAGAGAAAAAGCGAAAAGCCCTCTCTAACTTGATTTGACTAAACTAAAATAAAAATCTTCCCGATTAAATAATTCTCACCGATTAATTTTAATTAATCCGATTCTTGACTTCTCACACTTCCTGAGTATTACATTCTTCCCACCTTAAAAGGATTCGCCCTCGAATCTAATTCTCTGCACTACAAAGAATAGAACAACAATCAAACAAAGAACCCAAACTAGAGTACTCACCACCTCAAGAGCTCGGGTACTTCTTTCGCAAATGATCCTCCAACTCCCACGTAGCCTCTCTCTCGGTCGATTCGCCCAAAGGACCTTCACATACTTGATGGTCTTATTCTCAAGACCGCCGACGATCCAAGATACGAATGGCCGACTCTCCAAGTGAGATCTCGCTCCACCGTGACTGCTCTGTGTCAATCTTGTGTTCTGATCCCGCAAGTATTTCTCAAGATAGACACATGGAAAACATTGTGCACACCACTCAATGAGTTTGGCAACTCCAAACGATAAGCCAAACTACCCACCCGAGCAACCACCGGAAAGGACCGATGTACCGCGGGCTAAGCTTCTGGTGGTACCAAACGAACAATACCCTTGGTTGGAGACACCCGAAGGAGCACAAGGCTACCCACCGCAAACTCCAACTCTCGCCACAACATCCGCATAACTCTTTTGTCGGCTCGAGCGACCAACAAGTTCGACGAACCTCCCGCACTTTCTCCACTGGCTCACGAACAAGATCCGACCAAGCAACGACCTCTCACCCATCGCATCCCAACAAAGAGGGGAAACACACTCCGACCATACAAAGCCTCAAAAGGAGGCATCTTGATACTACCGATAACTATTGTTATAAGCGAACTCGCCAAAGCCGATAGTCCTCCCAATCGCCCTTCCAAGATAGCACGCAAGCACGAAGCATGTCCTCCGTGGTCCAATGGTCCGCCTCGACCGACCATCCGTCCGAGGGTGAAAAGTCAGATCGAGGAAACTGTCGTGCCCAACGCAGCCAAGACTCGCGAACTTAGAGACGAACTTGGCATCTCGGCCGAAACAATGGACTTGGGTACACCGTGCGGCCTCACCACCTCTCGGATGTACAACGGGGCTAGGTCTCGCTACTGTGTTGGTCATTTTTATCGGTATGAAGTGTGCGGACTTGGTAAGCCTGCCCACCACGACCCATATTGCATCTCGCCTCGCAGCGCGCAACCCAACCACAAAGTCCATAGTGATATGCTTCCACTTCCACTCAGTACCTCCAAGGGTCGCAACAAACCAACAGGACGCTTGTGCTCGGCCTTTACTGTTGACAAACGCCACAAGCAATGACATATTTAGCAATATCCACCTCATCCGCTTCCACCAAAAGATTTGTTTCAGATCACGATACATCTTGGTCTCTCCCGGATGTACCAATATGGGGTCCGTGAGCCTCACGAAGAATATCATCCTTCACGCTGATTTCGGGTACACACACCGCCTTTGAAACGAACCGCACCGTGTTCATCCACAATAAAATCTCTGAACGCCCTCGAGATCCTCTTCCGCACTCGGAAGGAGCCGATCGCTACCGTTGATCTTCAAAAACGCGCTCGGGGATGGCGAGATCGATGATCATTTGTGTCTCTGCTGCGCAGTAACCGCAGAAGACGTAAAGAAATACCCAACTTCTCAAACTCCGAGACCAAGGACAACGCTACCTGAGGTACCCCTGTCTTGCTAGGGCATCAGCCACCACATTAGCCTTACCAGGGTGATACTGGATAGTCAGGTCATAATCTTTGATTAACTCCAACCACCTCCGCTGCCTCAAATTTAGCTCTCGCTGCGTGAATATATACTTAAGGCTCTTGTGATCAGTGAAGATATCGCATCGCTCCCCATACAAGTAATGCCTCCATGACTTCGAGCAAACACAATCGCCGCCAACTCGAGATCATGAGTGGATAATTCGCCATGAGTCTTCAACTGTCTAGAAGCATAAGCGATTACTCGGCCCTCTTGCATCAGCACACATCCGAGTCCAATCCGAGAAGCATCCGTGTACACCGTGAAGCGCTTGCCACTCCCGGGCAAGGATAGAATAGGTGCATTCACCAGCTTGTTCTTCAAAGTCTGAAACCCAGCCTCACAAGCGTCCGTCCACACAAAAGGAACCCCCTTTTGCGTGAGTCGGGTCATTGGTTTAGCAATGCTAGAAAAATCCTGCACAAAGCGCCGGTAATACCCGGCAAGACCAAGGAAACTCCGGATCTCTGACACATTGGTTGGCCTCCGCCACTGAACCACTGCTGCCACATTCTTCGGATCCACTGTAATACCGTGCTGACTGATGGTATGACCCAAAAATCCTACTTCGGATAACCAGAAAGCACACTTCTTTAGCTTCGCATAGTATTTATTCCTCCGAAGAGTATCTAGGACCAGGTTGAGATGCAACTCGTGGTCCTCCTCCGTTTTGGAATAAACCAGGATGTCGTCGATGAAGACCACCACAAAGAATCCAGTACTCATGGAGCATCCTGCTCATAGCTTCCATAAAGACAACAGGAGCATTAGTCACCCGAAGACATAACGACATATTCGTAATGCCCATACCTTGTGCTAAATGCTGTCTTCTCTATATCCTCCTCCTCGATTCGCAGCTGATGGTAACGGATCGCAAATCAATCTTGAAAATACTTTGGCACCTCTCAACCGATCAAGAGATCTTCAATACGAGGCGGGGATACTTGTTCTTGATTATCACCGGTTGAGTGCTCGATAATCCACACAAAGCCTCTTGGTGCCATCCTTCTTCCCACAAACAAAACCGAGCAGCCCAAGGTGACGTGCTCGGTCTAATGAACCCTTAGCTAAGAGTTCATCCAATCGCTTTAATTCCACTGCCAACCGGTGCCATCCGACGGGACTTATAAATAGGCCGCGCACTGAACAAGCTCGATACGGAAGATCGACTCGCCTGTGGCGTGTCGGGAGCTCACCGGAAAAACATTCGCACAAGCGCACTCACCAGATGTCCTCTAACCTCAAGGCACTCGTGACCTCCACCAAAGCCCACAACAACCCCGACTTCCGCATCCGCCGATCAGAAACAAGCGCACAAAGAACAAGAGAGAGTACATGAGCACTCCTTTGAAAACAACTTCATGCCCGCATGCAGAACGCAAAGTGACCGTCTTCCAGAAACAAGAGATAACACCTTGATACCGCGTGAGCCAATCCATGCCAAGGATCACATCGAAGGGCTCCAGGGGTATAACCACCAAATTCGCCACGAACTCCTCATCCGCTAGAATCACCACACAACCAGGCAAACACGGAACTGGATATAAGCCCACTAGGAGAACTAACAACCACCGCCTCCCAATTAATCGCACCAAAGCCCCGCCCGCAACAAAATTCTCCGAGACAAAAGAGAAACGGCCCGTAATCAAAAAGTACGCAGCATCGAAAGAGTCAAGATAAGGTACTCGCCACAACGCTCCACGATCCTCGCCATCCGATGTCGGCATGGAGAATGCCGTAGGGACAGCTGAAGAAGAAGGATCTCCCACACTCTGGTAGGTCGGCGCAGGTGTCCACTGAGGTACCGGGTCGATGGAGTAGGTCAAACCCGCATCCTCGGTGGGGGCGCCAAGACAATGATGAAGGTAATGAAGGCGCCAGAGGTAACGCGGTGTAGGGACCGCGGTAGGGATCTGCGGGTAGGAGCCACGACCATCATCTCGAACGGTGCCATCGTGACGAGAGAATCCCGCCAAGGTGTAGGCGCCAACTCCCATCGTAGCTTCCTTGGGATTCGCCGCACACCACATCCTTGTGGTTTTGACCACAAATAGTGCACGCCTCCAAGAGCGGGCCATCTCGCCAGTGCGGATCCCACAACGAAGCACACCAAGCCCACCCCAAGCCAAGTGGCACTGGCATCGCAGAGAGCTCCTCCAAGAGAGCTGGTGCGCCTGCCACCACGGTAGAGGTGGTGACGACGACCCTTTGCCTTCTTAAACATAGGGCCCCTGAATGGCCCCTCCTCTCGCTATGACCTCGAGGTCGATCTCCTCCGCAGGCCTTGCGAGTGTCCTCCGTACGCATGCCGCATCTCGATCCCCAAGGCCCGCTCCACCGTGGCACGAAATCTGTGATAGGAAAGGCACCCAGCAGGTGGCGGATCGAAGGCCTAAGCCCCTGACGAAACTGCCTGACCTTCTCCGCATCGTCCCGAGCCACATGTGGGACAAAGCGGACTATCTGATTGAAGCCCACCTCATACTCTGCCATGCATCGCTTGTCTTGAGTGTATTTGCCCAAGTCAATTTTCATCTTGTCCAGAAAGGTCTCTCGATAGAACCGCCTCTCAAATCGCCGGACGAACTCCGCCCACGATGGAGTCCATGTGCGGCCGTCGCGAGCGCATCGCACTCCTTTCCACCGATCGGGCCTCTCCTTCGCAGCTTGCGCCACATAGCGCACGCGATCGGAAGCCACTACCTCAAAAGCCTCCATCTTGTCCTCCACGTGGGACGACCGGTCAAGCAGCTCGACAGAGTGGCCGCCGCGTCGAAGCCGCCCACCAACCCTACCCACTCACGGTGAGATGCCGCTAATCGCTCCACCGCCGCAACCTCGTGCACCGGCGCAAGACGCACCGGGCCACCGCCTCGCTTCAAAGCTCTCAACTCTGCCGCATGGCCCGACTACACCAACAGCCTCCTCTTGGTACGCCACCGGCCGAGCATCCTCGCCTCTCTCAATCGCCGGTTGTGCACGGCGTAGCAGACGAACACTGGCCACTACCCTTAGGTGGCATTCCTGCACCACCGCAACCTACAAGCAAACAAAACATTAATCTCGCACAAGTGAAGCACAAGCAATAAATTAAAGAATTCAACAAGGTATATGCAAGATATGCAAACCCATCCCCATCCTACATGTGCAAGTGTGTCAATTTTCTTACTTCTCCTAGAACCTAAAGCCTAGGCTCTGATGCCAACTGTAACACCCCAGGACCCACATTACCCTGGGATGCTACTTAACCACTCTACAGCTAGCCAAGAATTTCAAAATTTATTATTTCGGCAGCGACTCTAGGCAAGTATCAATAAGCGGAAGCATAAACCACTAAGGGAATAAACATAACGGTAACAAGTTCAATAATTAAACAACCTCTAGCAGATTAATCCAAGTGTAGTCCACAAAGGCATCAATAATAATTCAACAGAACACTCGTAAATAGCTAGTTATTAGGCTAGTTTCCTCTCAACTTTATTACATCATGAAACTATGAATTGAATGCATTATTGTAGTGCCACTCTACCCATCCCAGAATGCTTAAGAATCACCAAAGGGGGAAAGAAACAACAAGAGTGAGATAAAATCTCAAATAAGTAAATTGAGTAACAAGTTAATCAATAACAAGCAAGCTACAACACAAATTATATTATTGCATGACCGCACCACATTCCACTATCTCATTCAATTAACCACATGGACTAACATGAGTCCTTCCTCTTAAGATTTCAACCATTGGCATAAGTATGCATGTCCTCCATCCACAATGCTTAATGCAAATGCATGCCATGCTCCATCGCACCCTTACCCATCAGGGTAAAGTGTGCATCAGACACTGACAATGTACGATGTCAGACTGCATCGGCCGCGCCATAAGCGCGACATCCACAATGCAATGTCATGATATGCTATGAATGATATGATACTCATAAACCACATATGTGTCATCTCCATAAGAGCACCAACAAGGTTAACTTGTACTACTACCACATAAACACTATGGAAAAATACATCCATGATGCACGTTCAAAGACATAAAACAACCACTTCATGACCACATACAAGATAGCCAAAATAAAACATTAGATTATTAATTGTTGTTATCACCTCATTTGTAAGTCAACCAACCATGACAAAATACGAGAATCATATAGTTTGCAAGTAGTAGGAACAAAAATTAAACGGTAGTAACATCATACAATTACTTGCCTTCCACGATGCGGCGTTAGCAATGGCCAAGTTGTTACTCCTAAACCTGAGGCTTCACCTCCTAAACAGGTAAAATAAATTCAATGAGGACAATATACCCAGAACTACTAATCGGCATTCCACATCGCTACTTGACGACTCAAAACGAGTTTACAAAGCTGAAACTGAAAAACAACGTTTCCTGCCATGTACCGTTTCTGGACAGCAGCACGGTAAATGACATAACTCATGATCTGGAAGTCAAAAAGAGGTAAACCCAATTTCTGTAGATTCTTAACTGACTAATCTACAATACTCTAGTTGACACGATAATCCAATTCGGCCAAAATATTAGGCTAACCATTGTCTGAACTTTCAGTACAGAAACTGCCTACACAATCGAACAGCAAAACTAAAATGACCATAACTTTTAACAGGTAACTCCGAATTGATCGTTCTTTATCAATCTGAAAAGGTTATCGAATTACCTACAATAACCTAGTTGGGTGAACTTTCAGATTCTACCAAAATCCCTTTCAAATTTTAGGAAATAACCAGACAGATTATTCTCGTCAGATTTCTGGCAGCAGATAATAAAATGATCATAACTTTTGACTCAGACCTCGGAATCGAGTGATCTTCGCGGCTACTGAAAGATAACAACATATCCCACATATCTCTAGGAGATGGAATCTTAAAATTCAGCCTCTAAATACACAAAAAAACCCACGCAAGGTACTGGACAGAATTGAATCTTCTGCAGCCCAACAATTAACCAACAATTCTAATCGGTTTCGCATCTACTAAGGATCAAACAGCGGGGAAGGCATCTGGTTACCCTTGTAGAACCGCTAGAACTCGCTGAACCAATCCCCACACAAGTTCTTCTTCTCCTTCTTCTCCTTCTTCTCTTCCTCTCTTTCTTCTTTCTTGCGCAAGGGACAGCAGCAAGAGCAGAGGGGAGGCGCAAGGGACAGCACCTTGGGAGAGGGGAGGTGCAAGGGAGAGGGGAGGGGTCGGCCAAGGGAGAGGAGAAGGGGGCGGCTGCAAGTGGGAGGAGGAAAAGGGGAGGGGAGGGGGGGCGACTAGGGTTTGGGGAGGGTGGCCCTCCCCCCCTTTGGCCGGCCACACTAGGCTAGATGGGCCAAGGCCCAGCCCCAAATGGAAGAGAAAAAAGCGGAAAAGCCCCTCTCTAACTTGATTTGACGAAAACTGAAAATAAAAATCTTCCCCGATTAAATAATTCTCTACCGATTAATTTTAATTAATCCGATTCTTGACTTCTCACACTTCCGGAGTATTACACTCTTTGAGTTGGAGGCCACAAATTCTTCATCTCCTTTGGCCATTGTTATTGTCTTCTCCTTCCTTGATGCATATCATCAACTCCTTGATGTCCCGTCCTAGATTCCTAAGCACAAACAAATCATCTCCATTAGGCAGCATCATAGAGTTCTTAAGTGATACACTCAGCCCTAGAAACGAATTTACCTGATAATTTAGTTGATGAGCACGTGCCCGAGTAATTGGACCTTGGACATCATTCATGGTAGTAGCAAGAGGAGTGTTCATATCAGTCGAAGTGATGTCCTCATCAGATGTTTTCTTTAAAATGATGGTTCGGATGGAATGGTTGGGATGATCTCTAGTTGTTTCAAAGAACTGAATTACTTATGTATTAATCTTTTAAATTGTGCTTTCAATCTACTTATTGTATTTACTGTCAATATTGCTTTCTGCAAAAGTAAACATAAAGCTATCCTTGTCTAGCCTCGCATAAATAATCATTGCATACATTTCCCTATGGCTTGCTGAGTGCATTCAAAGTACTCACGGCTTGCGCCCTGTGTGATTAATCTCCACAGAAGAACCAGGGAATTCAGAGTATTACGAAGAGGAGTATCCTCAAGACTTTACGAACTAGGTTGCGTCCTCCACTCGATTGCTTGTGGGCATGTCGAATGGCCCCCACAAGATATTTTGGTTCATCGTTATTTTCTTGTATGGTTGTGATTACACCGATGTTGTAACTGTGCGAGCTAGCTACTGATCTGGGACTAGTTCAGAATGTACAGAGGGTCCTGGGGTTGTATACCCGGAGCTCCGACAATAAATCAACTAAAACTTATGGGATTAAAAGGGTAAGATGTGATATTAATTGGCTAGTGCCTAAAGCACCCTTAGATGATTTTTACGATGCACATTTGATGCGATAGGACTTGAGTTGTGTTCTGAAATTTTCTTCTCAACCGATTGCTTGTTCATTCAATACGAGTTAGTCGTGTTGGGAAGCTAATCTTTTGTATTATAGTTTTGTGCTGCATCTTATGCCTATTTACAAATGTTTGGAGATCATTTCTTGTTAACTGCATGTATGCAATCATGTTAGAGTATTATCACTTTCATCCTTAGTTGATGGCTTCTCTATTGCTACCCTTCGCATCTAGTCTTCGGGTGTTGTTGCTAACCCTTTTCGTCGGATCAGGATGGCCAGAAGAACCCATAGTGGTCAATGTCAGCCTGCTGATAATAATGAGGAGCTCCCGCCTCCTCCGACCATGGACGAGGTTCTCGCTCAGATTGAGCGAAACCGAATGGATCAGACGAGGATCTTGGAGGTTATTGCGCGGAACACCTCTACTCTTTCTGGTGCCTCTGGATCAGGAGGAGGACATCAACAGCGGGGAGGACTCTCGGAGTTCCTTCGCACTCAGCCACCGTCCTTCTCACGGTCTAAAGACCCGCTTGATACAGACGACTGGTTGCGACTAGTCGAGCGGAAACTCAACATCGCCTAGTGCCAGGATCATGAGGAGGCACTCTTCGCCTCTCATCAACTGGAAGGGGTAGCGCTTATGGTGGGATAATTTCCTCGCCATGCAGCCTGCAGGCCGAGCCATCACCCGGGAGGAGTTCCATACTGCCTTCCGATAGGCTCACGTCCTTGCCGGCGTGATGAAGCTGAAGAAGAAGGAGTTTTTTCCACTCAAGCACGAACGCATGTTAGTGACGGAGTATTTGCATGAGTTCAACGATCTTGCTCGTTATGCACCAGAGGATGTGTCCTCTGACGACACCAAGTAGGATAAGTTCATGGATGGCTTGTCTGAGGAGCTGCAGGATAAGCTGTCTATTGTTGACTTCCCCGACATTTAGACTTTGGTCGACAAGGCCATTGTTACTGAGTATAAGGGAAGAGCGCTAAGCGAGTCCCGTAAGCGCAAGTGGGAGGCCCAGAAATCAGCAAGGGCCAACCTGCCCCATCCTCAGGCCCCACCCCTACCAAGGCCGTCGACACCTATACCTCGTCCTCTGCAGACCGTGTTTCAACCACGTGCACCTCTGAGACAGTAAGGTGACCTTCGCAACCCAGCCGCTGTGGTCACTTGTTTCTTCTGTAACAACAAGGGCCATTATGCGAATACTTGCTCTAGAGGTTCCTTGGTTGCGCGAATTTTTTTGTTTTGTGCTATCATAGCCTTCCCGTGATCCTTCAAGTAGGGTGCCATTAACTATGTTAATAAGATGGGGTGGGTGTCGGACACCCACATGCATAGTATTGGTTTGACTTAACAAGGCTATCAAAATGGTTTTGGGCCTTCGGGTATAATGTTGGTCGCCGGGGCATAGAGATGCCACCCAACAAACAAGAGTCACATGTGATATGATTAGCAAGAGATTTCTTACCTAAATCACTAGGTTTCTAGCAGTGATGCCAAAGCTCATTAGGACTTAATGATATTAGGATCTTGGTCTCACTATATGATGTTAGAAGGAAACATGGTTTAGAACATATAGTGGGAGTATCTTTTATTAAATTGTTCAATAGAAGATCTTACGTAAACATAGTGCTGAATTTTTGTTTATTCTGTTGTAGATCATGGCACCTTCTACTTCTTCTGCACCTACCTTTAATTTGCGATCTATTCTTGAAAAGGAAAAGTTGAATGGTTCAAATTTCATTGACTGGTTTCGTAATCTGAGAATTGTTCTCAAACAAGAAAAGAAGGAATATATTCTAGAGGGTCCCTATCCCGACGAACCGAGTGCCGATGCTCCTCGTGCTGAAAAGAATGCTTATGAGAAGCATTACAATGACGCAGTCGATGTGCACTGCTTGATGCTTGCTACCAATAACTCTGAGCTTCAAACGCAATATGAGACCACAGATGCTTACAATATGATTGTAAGTCTGAAGGGTGTGTTTTAGGATCAAGAAGGGCAGAGAGGTTTAACACCTCTAAGGCATTGTTTTCTTGTAGGTTGTCAGAAGGTAACTCGGTCAGTCCTCATGTGATAAAAAATATTGGTCTCATTGAGAGCTTGTAAAAGCTTGGTTTTCCCCTTAGTAAAGAGTTGGCTACTGATGTGATTCTCCAATTGCTCCCTGCGAGTTTGGGCATTGGAAGAGAAATTGCAAGAAATACATGGAAGAGATGAAAAAGAACAAAGGAAGTAAGACTTCCAATTCAGATATAAATGTTATACAAATTAATCTTACCAGTTCTCCGACCAGTTCTTGGGTATTTGATATCAGATCGGTTGCTCATATTGTCATTCGATGCAGGGACTGATAAGGAGTAGAAGTTTGGCAAGAGATGTTGATCTTCACGTATGCAATGGAACAAGAGTTGCTGCATTAGCTATTGGCACTTTACCATTAGCTTTACCCTCAGGATTAGTTATGAAACTAAATAATTGTTATTATGTTCCAACCTTAAGCAAAAACATTATTTCTGCTTCTTGTTTAGGAGCAGAAGGTTATGAGTTCAAAATAAAGAACAATTGCTGTTCAATTTATTTTGAAAATATTATTTATGGCCATGCTCCATTGGTGAATGGATTGTATGTTGTGAATCTTGAGGAATTGCCTATCTATAGCGTTAATGCTAAGAGACTTCGACCCAATGAAATGAATCCCACTTTTATTTGGCATTGTCGTCTAGATCATATAAATGAGCAGCGCATGATGAAGCTCCATAAAATTCTAAACTCATTTGATTTTGAATCATTTGAAACATGTGAATCTTTTTTACTTAGCAAAATGACAAAGGTGCCCTTCACGACTAGAGGTGAGAGGGCGAGTGATCTACTGGTCATAATAAATTCGGATATATGTGGACCAATGAGCACTCTGACGAGAGGTGGTTTTTAGTACTTTATAACTTTTACTAATGATTTCAGTAAATATGGCTATATCTATTTGATGAGATACAAGTCGGAATCCTTTGAAAAGTTCAAAGAATTTCATAATAAGGTACAGAATCAACTTGGCAAGACAGTCAAATATCTACGATCTGATCGTGGAGGTGAATATTTGAGCCATGAGTTTTGTGATCATCTAAAGAAGTGTGGAATTGTTCCACAACTTACTCTGCCGGGAACGCCTCAATATAATGGGGTGTCTGAATGACGGAACTAAACATTGTTGGACATGGTTCGGTCAATGATGAGCCAATCTAATCTTCCATTGCAATTCTGGGGGTACGCTCTAGAAACAGCGGCTTTCACTTTGAATAGGGTTCCATCAAAAACTGTGGAAATGACACCGTATGAGATATGGACCAGGAAGAGTCCTGGATTGTCTTTTCTGAAGATATGGGGTTGTGAGGTTTATGTAAAACGTTTGATGTCTGATAAACTCCCACCCAAATCGGATAAGTGCTTCTTTGTGGGGTATCCTAAGGAAACTGAAGGATATTATTTTTATAATCGGATTGATAACAAAGTGTTTGTTGCTCGTAATGGTGTCTTCTTAGAGAAAGAGTTTCTTTCTAAAGGAGTTAGTAGGAGCAAGGTGCAAGTCGAAGAAATTCGGGAACCATTTGGATATGTTTCTACTCCTATTGAACCACTACAGGATGAACAAGATGTTGTTGAACCTGTAAACGAAGCATCAGCCCCACGAAGATCTAAAAGGCCACGTCAATTGCCTATAAGATATAGGCATGATATTTTATTTATTGAATAATAATGAGCCTAATACTTATTCGGAAGTGATGGTGGACCCAGACTCTGAGTCATGACTTAAAGCCGTGAGATCCGAGATAAAATCCATGTATGACAATCAAGTTTGAAACTTGGTTGATGCACCTGATGGTGTTAAAACCATTGAGTGCAAGTGAATTTTTAAGAAAAAGATAGATATAGATGGAAATGTTCATATTCAGAAGGCATGACCGGTCGCGAAGGGTTTTAGGCAAATTCAATGTGTTGATTATGATGAAACCTTCTCACCTGTCGCTATGCTTAAGTCTGTTTGGACATTCTAGCTATTGCTACATAATTCGATTATAAGATATGACAAATAGATGTCAAAACAGCTTTCCTAAATGGAAACCTAAGTGAGGATGTGTACATAACACAGACTGAGGGTTTTGTCAATCCAAAGGAAGCTAGAAAGGTACGCAAGCTCCAGAAATCCATTTATGGATTGAAGCAAGCATCTCAGAGTTGGAACATTTGTTTTGATGAAGTAGTCAGAGGGTTTGACTTCATCAAGAACGAAGAAGAACCTTGTATTTACTAGAAGGTTAGTAGGAGCAAACTTGTGTTTCTGGTCTTATATATGGATGACATATTACTGGTCGAAAATGATATTTCAATGCTTGAATCTGTTAAAACTTTATTAAGAAAGAGTTTCTCAATGAAAGATATAGGAGATGCAGCATATATTCTTGGTATAAGGATCTATAGAGATAGATCTAAGAGGCTAATTGGATTAAGCCAAGATGTATACATTGACAAGGTGTTAAAACGATTCAACTTATAAGATTCTAAGAAAGGATTCTTGCCCATGTCACATGGTATTAGTCTTAGCAAGATGCAGTCTCCTTCGACCACTAATGAGCGAGACAAAATGAGTAGAATCACATATACTTTGGCTATCGGATCTATCATGTATGCCATGTTGTGTACACGACTAGATGAGTCGTATGCTCTAAGTATTATGAGCAGATATCAGTTAGATCTAGGTGAAGGTTACTGGATAGTAGTAAAGAATATCCTTAAGTACATGAGAAGGACTAAGGATGCATTCCTTTTGTTTGGTGGTGAGGAAGAGCTAGGCGTAAATAGTTACACCGATGCTAGCTTCCAAACCGACAAGGATGATTTTAGATCGTAGTCTGGGTTTGTGTTTTGTCTTAATAGAGGAGCAGTGAGCTGGAAAAGTTTCAAGCATTGAATGGTTGCTGATTCTACAACAGAGGCTGACTACATTGCAACTTCGAAAGGTGCAAAAGAGGTCGTATGGATTAGAAAGTTCATTAATGAACGGGGTGTAGTTTCGAGTGTCTCCAGTCTAATGGATCTCTATTGTGATAATAGTGGAGCCATTGCACAAGCTAAGGAGCCTAGATCACAACAAAAGTCCAAACACATACTTCGACGATATCACATTGTTCATGAGATTGTTGAAAGAGGTGATGTGAAGATATGAAAAGTGCACACGGATTTGAATATTATTGATTTGTTGACAAAGCCTCTTCCGTAACCTAAGCATGAGGTGCACACAAGAGCTATGGATATTCGATACCTGTATGATTGACTCTAGTGCAAGTGGGAGACTATTGGTGATATGCCCTAGAGGCAATCATAGAGATGATTGTATCACGTCTATGTTTATGAGTTATTGAATAAATGTTATTCAGTTCCTTGAATGAATCATCAGTTATAAATCAACAAGTATGTGACTCATTGGTGAAACACTTTTAAACTTATGATGATGTCGTTCTAAATGTATCCCTAGTCGGATGTTACTGGTCGGAACACCAGTGATCCTATCGACTAGCACATGTATTGATTGATGACCATGTTTCACCGGTCATGGATATAGAGATATCGAATCAATAATGTGAACATATATTAGAGAACATGGTATTGGATAGACCCACCTTGAGACACTATTGAGATTATTATAATTCTATGTGTCATTAGTTGGTCTCAAACAATGATGACGTATAATCCTTAGACCTGAGATCAGCATAGTTCTCTATATGTGTAATAGCACTCTTAGGGGTTACCAAACGCTAGTCCGTAACTGGGTAGTTATAAAGGTAGCTTTCGGGTATACTATGAAACATGCGGAGGGATGTGACTGGTCGAATATGGGATTTGCCCCTCCTAACATAACAAAAGAGATATCTTTGGGCCCCTCGAAGTGGTTGGATAAAGAAAGTGCTTGGTCATGCCACTGGTGGTCGAAGAGTTCGACCACATATGGTTATCCGACACTCGATCGAGAAAGTATTGAACAGTCCATGAATGACAAATATCTCACCTAAAGTTCAACCAGATATCGTAAGGCACAGGGAGAATATACAAAGCAGGTCGCTTAGTTCGATCAGTTATGGACTGCTCGTATGGAGATACGAGCTGGTCGAACGTAATCACAAAGGGGTCAAAACCCGATCGTAATAAGTTACGAACTGGTCGAGACTAAATATGAACTTGTTGTATAGAGATACGAGCTGGTCCTTAGTGATAAGGACCTAGTCTTAGACTATATTGTATTAAGGTTCGTCCTATATAATTTGTATGTATTCGAAAATCGTTATGTCCTGTTAGGAACCGCTAACGACTCGTGGTCAGAAAGGGTTTTTGAGTCACAACTGATTACGCATGAACCTATAGGGTCACACACTTAATGGGTTGGAACAAAATGTGTTCGGATAGGATCCATTATGGGCACTATATAAGAAGATGCTTGAGGCTATTGGTAGATAGACGAGAGGAGAGACACAAAAATCGTGACTCGAGTTGCTCCACCGAAACCCTAGCCGCCATCTTCCCAAGAGAGCCCTACCGTGCGAGTTGGTGCTAGCACACCAACATACGGTGTTCCTTCCCTAGACATGTGGATACCGTAGATGCACTACTGAGATTGTTGTTGCGCTTGAGGACGATCCGTGATCTTCACAAGGAATGTTGGAGGATGCTGGAGGAGACGATGGACTAGGAGGACCTTGGACGATCGACTATGACCACTACATCGACGCGCTCTTCGTTTGACCAGGCTGCTCCGACTCTTCTTCTGCTACGCTGCGCGTCTGGTGGTAACGATCTGTGATCACCTGCTTGCTTGGCTTCCTGGTTTATGTGGTAGAAATTTAGAATTGTTGCTATCGTAGCCTGCCCATATCCCTTCAATGTGCCACTTCTTCTGCATAGGCCATGCTCACATGTGATGTCCACATGTTCGACGGTGGTGCAGTATCTCGGCCAATACCTTTCTAAATATTAAACCTAGGAAGATGTGATGCAAACTTGGAATGCAGAACTGTATGGTCACAGCATGGTTGGCCATTTCACCGGTCATCTTACTGGGAGCAACTAATCTGGGCTGTAGGCATTGTTAGGCTAAAGGGAATGGTTGGCCGCGGCAGAGATAGCGTATCAAGAATGACATGGACAAAGCAAAAGTCGGGCATCGCACGAAGAAGTGCTTTATTTGCAAAGAGTCCGATCATACCTTCAAGAATTGCCCTACGAGAAATACACTGGATGAAGGAGAGGTTGTCAGTTCGGATGGCACCGCAGGGACCTCATCCTACCACCACACTTGAGACGGGCACCGTGGAGGTTGACATAGTGGACGTTGAGGTCACGGCTACAAGGATGGTTTATCATGTTGAAATATGTTGTGCTGAATGTTTTGCTATAATATCATTGTGACGTTTTGACAAACTATGTTATGACGTCTTTTCTATTTAATTGTTTCGTCTGATGTACTGATGTGTAACCTATTTACTACTATTAATATTGTTTCTTATTACTTTCTGTTTCTATTTTTTATTATGCTGTGCGTTGAATTGTAATGTGTAACTTATGTTTGCCGTTACTTTTAGTTTTCTTTTGAAAAAATACCCTAATCATGTCACCAATTGAATTGGCGAATTAAGCCTCGTACCCTGTTCAAATGGCGATAGGGACATTTCGCCATTTGGAATGGGATAGTAGCCCATTTTTGTAATTGTTTTTTTTACTATTTATTTTTGTATTTCTTTATTTTGTGTCTTCTTTCTTTCTGATTTCTCCTACTACTCCTATCCTCCCTTTTTCAATCTTCACAAAACCCTCCTCTTTTCTAACAGATTTACCCCCAAATAGCACTGCAACTTGTACCTTGTAAAAGAGGCTCCTAACATAAATGCCAACGCTAATTCTGTGTTCCATGTTTCAGGCATTTTGTATGGTTGTTCTGCCCATTTTCAGGATCACAGCAAACAACAGATGGTTAACTTTGTTCCGAGACCTCTGATGCATGGACACAGCTGGAAACAATGTCAGACACGGACACAGCTATGACACACATTTGAGGTGTGTCCGAAATTAGGGCTGCAGAAAAAAATTCGGACACGTGTTCGACAGGTATTTGTCATTTCGGTCCAGCTCATTTAGTCCACATTTCGAAGCCCAGTCCATTTGCCTTGCGTTAACCCTAGCTTGCTCTTCAGAGGCCTTGTGTTAACCCTAGCATGCTCTTCCAGAGGCCAGAGACGATCCCCACTCAACGTCGCTCCTGCTGCTTCCTTCTACTCAATGCCAACCCTAGTCCTTCCTTCTGCTCCGACGGTGACCCCGTCCCTCCTATCCTCTTCTAGACACCATCCCCTTCTCCTTCTGCTCCTCTCGCACGGCGGTGAACCGGCAACTGCATCCTCCGGCGACGACTGCCTCCTCCAGCGACCGACGATGAGTCAATAGTCTCATGCTCCTTCCTCTCCACTCTTCATGCGCCTTCCTAGATCTGAAATATTCCTCTCTGTTTTACCTCTTTTAGCCTTTAGGACTCTGTACTTTGTAGTTCTTCCTTGGTTCATGTGTTATAAGAAGAATATCAAACCCAATTCCAAATTACATACTATTAATTACTTTATCGATATGAAAAAAATAAGCATCAATACCTGTCATTATCAAAAAAATTCTGATATATGAATATTATATTATATAATCTATATATATCCGTATCGCTATTTTTTAGAAAATGTGAATCATGTCTGATGCGTGTGTCCGTGTCCATGTCCGTGTCCGTGCATCATAGTTCGAGACTATATGGACTCGCTGAGCATGTTACTTGTGTTAAAAGGATACAGTTGTGCGACCGATTCTTCAATAAGAGCTGGCGCACCTACCTATTTTTCAGTCACAGCTAGCGAACTTCTCCCTGTATTGTCGCCAGCACTTCAGAGCTTACTGCCACATATCTGGCAAAACCTGTTTACTCTTTAAACTAAAAGTTCCGAGTCCTGTTCCTGTAAATCAGGATCTCATGCAACCATGATGTAATCTCTTTTGCTATAAATAAACTTGCAACCCTTCAGTGGGCATTACGGCGCAACATCTAGCTTTTCATGGTATCAGAGCCACTACTCCTAACCTGTTTGTCATGACTTCCGCTTCCTCAACCTCCTCTCTGCTCAACTCAACAGCCAGTGACTCAACCTCCTCTGCCATGGCTGGCATACTGCCCACACCATCCTTTAGCCAACTCATCAACATAAAGCTAGGCCGTGACAATTACCTCATATGGAAAGCCCAATTCCTACCATACCTTCGGAGTCAGCACCTGCTCGGCTATGTCGATGGAACAGTGGAGGTTCCACCGACGACCATCACCCGGGCGAGCGCAGATGGGGCAGCACAGGTCGCAAATCCGGCCTACGACCTTTGGTTTCAACAGGACCAATTGGTTCTGAGTGCATTGCTGTCCTCCCTGTCCGAGGAAGTCCTTGGACATGTGCTCTTTCTCACCACCGCACGAGAGGTGTGGGTCGTGCTGGAGAGGATGTTCTCCTCGCGTTCTCGGGCCCGGATCACTCAGATCCGTCTCCAGCTGACTACCTGCCAGAAGAAGGAGCTCTCCATCGCATAGTACTTCCACAAGGTCAAAGGGCTCGCCGACACGCTCATGTCCATCGGCAATCCTCTCTCTGATGAGGAAATCATATCCTACATGCTTGCAGGGCTTGATTCTGACTATGACTCCCTTGTCACGTCAGTTACAACTCGTTCATATCCAATGACCTTGACGGATCTGTACGCTCACATGCTGTCACATGAGCTGCGCATTCTGCAGCGTGACTCCCTGGTGCAGCTGCAAGGGTCCGGAATGTCAGCGAACAATGCCGCACGACGTCCCAATGGCGGAGGCCAATCTCCATCACCAAAAAGAACCAAAGACAGGGCGGCCGTGGCCGCTCTCGCCCTCCATCTGGCAATGGCGCACCATCTGCAGGAGGCAATCAACAGCGGCCAACGTGTCAAGTGTGGTAAATTTTGGCACAGTGCGCTCAAATGTTACCAACACTTTAATCACGCGTACCAGCCTGAAGATCACCGTGTTGTTGCCTCTTCCTCGACTGCTGTGTACCAGGTGGACACCAATTGGTATGCAGATACCGGTGCCACTGACCACCTGACCAGCGATCTCGACCGACTGTCAGTCCGTGAATGGTACAGAGGTGGTGATCAAGTCAACGTCGCCAATGGCACAGGTTTATCAATAGCTCACATTGGTCACTCTACCATTGCTGCTTCCAAATCTCTAATCCTTAAAAATATTTTACATGTGCCAAAGATAAGCAAGAACCTTCTATCTGTTCAGAAGTTTACCTTACACAATAATGCTTTCTTTGAGTTTCATCCGCATTATTTTGTTGTTAAGGATCAACTCACGAAGAAGGTTCTGTTTCACGGCAAGGCTGAAGGCGGTCTCTATCCCTTTGCTACTGTTCAAACTCGACAAGCTCTTCATTCTTCCAAGTGCACCACAGAACAGTGGCATCGCCGCCTCAGCCATCCCTCTCCAGCAATTGTTGAAGCTATTCTTCGTTCCAATAATCTTGTGACCAAGCCAAATAAACTTTCCTCTGTGTGTGATGCTTGTCAACAGGGAAAGATTCATCAATTACCTTTTGCTAGTTCTACTCATGTTTCAAATTCCCCTCTTGAACTTGTTCACTCTGACGTATGGGGGCCAGCCCTTCCATCCGTTGGAGGTTTTCGGTACTATGTAGGCTTTGTTGATGATTATAGTAAATTTGTTTGGATTTACTTTCTCAAACACAAGTCTGAAGTTGCTACTGTCTTTGTCCAGTTTCAAAATCATGTTGAGCGCTTACTTGGTACTAAAATTTGTTCTATTCAAACGGATTGGGGAGGGGAATATCAAAAGCTTCATCGTTTCTTTACTAGCATTGGTATTTCACACCGTGTCTCTTGTCCACATACACATCAACAAAACAGGGCCATTGAACGCAAGCATAGGCATATAGTTGAAACCGGTCTCACTCTTCTAGCTCAACCTGATATGCCTGTTAGGTTTTGGGATGAAGCGTTTTCCACTGTGTGTTATCTCATTAACAGAATTCCTAGTCGAGTTATCCACAAAGAAATTCCTCTTACTCGACTTCTTGGTATTACACCAAACTATTCTCTTCTTCGTACCTTCGGTTGTGCCTGTTGGCCCAACCTCAGGCCTTATAATACTCGTAGGCTTGCGTTTAGATCCCAACAATGTGTCATTTTAGGCTACAGTAATCTACATAAAGGTTACAAGTGTCTTGATCGACAAACTGGACGTGTGTATGTGTCACGTGATGTAATCTTTGATGAATCAATGTTTCCTTTCTCTGTCATGACTGAAAAAGCATCATCCACTGTTAAAACTCCTGCTCCTATTCTTTTACGTTCTCTGGTTCCACCTTCTGCTTTTTTCTCTCCTGCAACCAGCAATGATAATGCACAAGTGAGCCTTGACAATTCTGTTGTTGTGCCGACTAATGATAATGCCTCTCTAGATACTGTCTCTGACTCTGCAGGTCCGGATCAAGGTGCTCCACCAGCAGTTGATCGTCACCCCATGAGAACACGGTCACAAGCCAATGTGCGCTAGCCGAAGCAGTTTACAGATGGCACAGTTCTTTATCCACTTGATCGACGTGCTTTTAGTGCAACTACAGAACCAGAGTCTCACCATGAAGCAATGCAGCAGTCCGAGTGGAAAGCAGCCATGGATCAGGAGTTTGATGCATTACAGAAAAACCATACATGGCGACTGGTTCATCCAAGTCAAGGACAAAATATCATCGACTGTCGCTGGGTGTTCAAGATCAAACAGCGTGCTGATGGCATTGTTGAAAGGTACAAGGCACGCCTCGTTGTGAAGGGCTTCAAGCAGAGACACAGGATTGACTACATAGACACATTTAGCCCTGTTGTCAAACCCGCCATAGTGCGGCTCCTTTTGTCACTTGGTGTGTCGCGTGGCTGGGACATCCGACAAGCTGATGTTCAGAATGCATTCCTCCATGGAATCCTTGAAGAAGATGTTTATATGAGGCAGCCTCCAGGGTACGCTGATCCATCCTTACCAAATTACGTTTGCAAACTTGATAAAGCTTTGTATGGATTAAAGCAGGCGCCCCAAGCATGGCATTCTCGACTCAGTGGTATACTGCAGGAACTTGGTTTCCTTGCATCAAAAGCTGATACTTCTTTGTTTGTCTTCAACAATTCAGATATCATTATTTACATGCTAGTGTATGTTGATGATATAATTGTTGTTAGCTCTTGTGCCAAGGCTACTGACAAACTTTCCAGCCAACTCACTGATGATTTTGCCATTAAAGATCTTGGTCAGTTAAGTTACTTCGTTGGTGTTGAAGCAAATCTGTGCACAGGGGGGATGATGCTCACTCAGAAGAAGTACGCAATAGATCTTCTTCAACGAGCCAAGATGCGGCATTGCAAGCCAATCAGTACACCCATGGCAGCTACTGAAAAATTGTCACAGCAGCAAGGCACTTCACTGTCAAAACATGATTGTTTTCGGTATAGAAGCATTGTTGGGGCTCTTCAGTACTTAACTCTTACTCATCCTGACATAGCCTTCGCAGTTAACAGAGTTTGCCAATTTCTCCACTGTCCAACTGATGTACACTGGTCAGCTGTGAAGCGTATACTACGATACATCAAAGGCTCATATGACACAGGATTGCATATTCAGAAGTCTGACTCCACCTTGCTCAGTGTGTTTTCATACGCGGATTGGGCCGGCTGTCCCGACGATCGGTGTTCGACCGGTGGCTTTGCAGTATTCTTCGGGCCTAATCTCATTTCATGGAGTTTGAAGAAACAGCCTACGGTCTCACGGTCGAGTACCGAGGCTGAATATAAAGCTGTTGCAAACGCTACCGCTGAAAGTATGTGGGTGCAGTCATTGTTGAAGGAACTTGCAGTCTATCAAGCCAAGCCTCCCTCTCTGTGGTGTGACAACATTGGAGCTACTTATCTCGCTGCCAATCCGGTTTTTCATGCGAGGACTAAACATGTGGAGATTGATTTCCATTTTGTTAGAGAACAAGTTGCTTGCAAGAATTTAGAGGTACGGTTCGTATCCTCTAAGGATCAAGTGGCAGATATTTTTACAAAAGCACTTGCTGGACAGGCGTTCAACTTGTGCAAACACAATCTCAATCTTTGGCCAAGTTGAGATTGCGGGAGGATGTTAAAAGGATACAGTTGTGCGGCCGATTCTTCAGTAAGAGCTGGCGCACCTACCGATTCTTCAGTAACAGCTGGCGAACTTCTCCCTGTATTGTCGCCAGCACTTCAGAGCTTACTGCCACATATCCGGCAAAACCTGTTTACTCTTTAAACTAAAAGTTCCGAGTCCTGTTCCTGTAAATCAGGATCTCATGTAACCATGATGTAATCTCTCTTTGCTATAAATAAACTTGCAATCCCTCAGTGGGCATTACGGCGCAACATCTAGCTTTTCAACTTGTATTGATAGAGACAAATCGGCCACAATGGACAGGGAACCATGCTTATTACGGGATTTAATTTAATTCTAACAGCCTCAATCATAATTTCGAAGCAACCGAATAAGAAATTACGCCATAAATTGTTTGTCTGAAGAATTTCACCAAATCCACCTGAACTTATTTTTTCTACGCCTAAATCAGACTCAGGCCCCGAAGCTAATCTCCCACTTGTTCTCGCCAACCATCAGGAAATGGGATCCTCTGTCGATCACCTTCTTGCCGTCCTCCCTCGCCCTGCTGAAGTGCTCGCACGGACTCACGTCGAACCTGAGGCTGGCTTTCTCCCCCACCTTCACATGCTGGTTCTTGAAGCCAATTAGCTGGCTGGCCGGCCGCCCAGCCGTCGCATTGGGCCACCGGAGGAACACCAGCACAGAGTGCTTGCCGTCCATGGGCCCGTGGTTCTGCACCTCGACCACGGCCGGGAACTTGAGCTGCTCGCACCGCTCCACGCCGATCTCCTCGATGTGGTAGCTCGCGCCGCCGTCCGCGGTTGGCGTCGCGGTAAGGCCGGCTAGGAGTTTCGTGTTGGTGGCTGAGTTACCGGAGCCAGAGACTAGCCGGCGGGAGAATTTGGAGTAGCTCAGGCCGTAGCCGAACTTGTAGACAGTCTTGCCCTGGTAGAAGCGGTAGCTCCGGCCGGGGTAGCCGGTGGCCGGGTCGGCGCGCATCCGCATGTCCGTCATGGGAACCTTGGTGAACTCCTCCGGGTACCACGTCACCGGCAGCCTACCGCTTGGGCTGTGATCGCCGAAGAGGACATTGGCGATGGCGAGCCCGCCGGCCTGACCGGGGTAGCCGGCCCACAGGATGGCGCCGATCTTCGGGTTCGACTGCGCGAACGTCACGTCCACCGGCCCGCCGGTGAGGAGCACCAGGACCACCGGCCGCTTCGCCGCGCTGGCCACAGCGGTGATGAGGCTCTGCTGGTTCCCGGGGAGGAGCAGGCTCGTCCTGTCGAGCCCTTCCTGCTCCTGCTTCTGGCTCAGCCCCATGAACAGGATCACGTAGTCCGACGAGGTCGCCAACGCGACCGCCTGGTCCGTCGCGGCGATGGTGCATGCCGCCGAATCGCACCCGGCCAGGAATCTGACGTCTTTGATGTACCCTTGGAGCCCCTTGAGTGGCGTCGTGGTCTCGCACGCCGGGCCGAAGTAGTTTCCGTTGAGCGCACCGGGGTCGTCGGCATTGGGGCCTATGACGGCGGCGGACGCGACTGCCGATCGGTTAAACGGGAGGATGCCGCCGTCGTTCTTGAGCAGGACGATGCCATCCTGCGCCGCCTCGAGGGCGAGGTTCTTGTGTGCTTGCGAGCACACGTCGTTGGCGCTGAGGCTGCCGTACAACGCGCTGCTCCTGGGGTCGCCGTCGAAGTGGCCGAGCCGCATCCGGACGGCGAAGAGGTTCTCGAGGGCGTTGTCGACGTCCTTCTCCGTCATCTTCCCCTGCTGTATCGCGGCTATGGCGTGCACTTGTGTGTAGTTGCCGCAGTTCAAGTCCATCCCTGAAAGTTACAATCTTGGTATTAAATTCGTTTCATGTTCTCAATCCCAACTAGTTTCTTGTTTGCAGTAGTCAGGTTCAGTTTAATTGTCTGCATATTACATCTCAATTAAAAATCAGAGCTCTGAACTAAGGGCTGAATTCCTCTGGTTGAATAGTTTTGAAATAAATTAGGGGTAATAATGCAGGGAACAATAGCCATCTGACTAAGTACCACCGAAACAAATTTCGGTGTTTTCGACACCTTCCGAATTTTTTTAAATTTGTTCAAAAATATTTGGAAATATTTGAATTTGGACAAATTACATCCTAACTTTGTTTTTAGACAAATTTTGGTCAAATTTCGTCCAGTTTGAAAACTCACCAAAATTCCGAAATTTTGGTAATTTCATTCGTTTTGTTGCCCTACGAAATTTTATTCAAAACAAAATTGTTTTCCCTGCTAAGTACTGAACCAACTTAAAATTTATTCATACTATATCCAATGCAACTTGCTACGGCGTTGGGATTTTCTGATATTACCACCTTACAAGCCAAACAAGGACAAATGCAACTAAGCAATACGAGAGCAGGTGTTGTATGTACTTACCAGCCTTGACGGCAACTGCAACGGTATCCTCCGGTGTGGACGTATAATGATGCGCATCACGTATGGTGGCCACTGCATCACAATCTGAAGCAACGTACCTGCGTATATACATGAGGGGAGGCAAACAATCAATTTAAACATCGGGGAATTAGTCCGGGGTCAGGACAAGAGACCTTATTTGGCTGGGCCGAAAATAGAACCTGTCGAAGCCCCGTTTGGAATGTGGGATTTTTTCCTCGAATCCTAAGAAAATTGAACTGTTTTATGTGAAAATCCTAGAAAATTTTAATAAAATTCCTGCATTTCAAACGGGACCTAAACGAGGCCGGCCTAGAAGTTCTATCTGTATCCTACCCTTTCATTCCCCACTCTCCTCTTACTGTTTTAGTGAGGAGGTCGGAGTTGGCGCAGGCGGGGACACCGTTGATGCTGTTGTAGCCGCACATGATGCAGGTCGCCTTCCCTTCGACCACGCAGCTCCTGAATGGCGCGTTGTACGTGTCCTCCAGATCCTGAGGAGTCACCTGCGGAAACCGCAAAGTCCATGTCAATCGAACGCCAATCCCAGTAAAGTATAACGAACGATGCACATCAATATGGAGCACCACACGTACGTGCTCACCTTTGCATTGTAGCTGTACCGTGCGACCCCGTTCCAATCATCCAGATCGTACGCCGTGGCGTGCTTGCAGCACGCCGAGGCCTGCAGCGTCGTCGCCGGGCTACCCTGCAGGCCCTGACGGCGCGCGCGCATTTGCTCGCCGTGGTCGGGTCTTCGCCGGGGGTCTCCTGGCCGCGGCCCCACCGCGGGTCCCTGAAGATGTTCACGTTGGGGGACCAGATGGTGAGCCCCGCCGCCTGGCCCAGGTTGTACAGCGCCGTAGCCTCCGTGCCGATTGCCTACACATGCACGTAAAGCGCAGTATCAATCAGGAACAAAACTAATCAATCGCACATACGAGTGGCCATATCATATATATGTTGGAACTCTCAGGTGGCAAGCAAGATAGAGAAGAAAACAGCACTACCTCGCACTACCTCTTTTTTTGGTTCTGTCTATTTCTTCCTTACATTACTATTAAAACATACCCATAGATAGAAGTACACAGGTCCTTATATAGGCTTACAAACTGACCTACATCAAAGCTGTGTACACCTAAGACACTAGATCTTTCAGTCCTTTACAGATCATGGTCAAACCAAAATCACTTGGGCATTGTCTCTGCCGACATGCAGCTCACCATTAGCCAAACCCCATTTAACTCTCACAAACTCAGGAAAATAAATTAACATCTAACAATATATACACGCAATTACCTGGCCGATGCGGAACCAGAGGCCGTCGTCGAACGCGGCGGCAGAGAGCAGCACCTGCGGGAAGTTGGTGATGGCGCGCACGGTGCCGTTAAAGCGCATCCCGGGGCCCCAGATGGAGAGCCCGTGCAGCCCCTCCGACCACCACTGGTACGCCGGCACGCCCAACCGCGGCAACCCTGGCGCCTTGTGGCCCAGCTGCGACACCTTCTCTGCCAGCGTCAGCCGCGCCACCAGGTCCGCCGCGCGCTGTTGCACCGGCAGCCGTACGTCGCAGAACGCTAAATGCCGCGTCCCCGCTGACGGCCCACACGAGAACGGTGGGTCACCGGCCACTGCGACGCGTAACAAAGCCAGCATCAACATCATCAGCACCACCATGCCAGCGCTGTGGTGGGAGAAGGCACCCATGGCGAGTGTGGCGATGGAGGAGACGGAGGGGATGTGAGAGGCGAAGGGTTTAAGCCAGTGTGCTTAAATAGGCGTTCTTCGCCAATGGGGCCGCGCCACGTGTTTGCTGCAATTTTCAACCTGCGTGCTAGCATGCTAGCTGTTTGCACGGAGATATGCCGATCTGTTTTGTGTTTTTGATAAATTTGTAGCATTATATTCTTTCTAAAAATTAGTAATTCACGTGTGCTTGCTAGTTGTGGCGTGCTAACATTATTGTACTAAATGCACTAAATCCTGCTAGTTGTGAGTTGTGACTAGCTACCTACTATATATATCGATCATAGTGTGCTTTGCACAATTTGTATGTGGTTAATGTGGAAGTAAACCTCAGACTGATACGCCGGTGAGATGAATGACGCATGTTTGGTTAATCTGGAATAATGCAGGATATTAATGTATCTGCGCGAAGAAAATCTTTCGTGTTGCTACAGTAAAATTCTCCTTTCCTCTTTTCCTCAAGGATTTTAAGCTTCGTATCTTGTGGCTGCCTTCTACGGGCGGATCACATCAACTAGAAGCAAACTCGCGCCAAATGACACGGATGTTGTTGTTTTATGTGGGCCGGTGGAACGAGGTTCACATATAGATCATTTTTTGTTTTTTTTCTCAGGCACCGATGTGGACCACCGTTGTAACATCCCAAAATTAGAATTTTGGGAATATATATTATAAATGCATTAGGAAAAATATTTTGATCAGTTTATATATGAAAGTCTACCCATGTTTGAATTTTGACTTTTGTATAAAGAGCAAATTATGAAATACAAACAAACATGCACTAAAAAGGAATTAGGTAAAACAAAGTAAAAAATATTAACGAAAAGAATTATTTTGGGCATAATATCTCAGGAACAATTCACCAAAACATTTATGTGAAAACTTGTTAAGAAAAATAAATACAAACACACAAGAACAAAAACTTGTATGAATTTTAGAGAAATTCACAGAAGGTATAAACTTCTAAAAATTTACAAGAGAAACTATATTAGGTTTCAAGCTCCCACAAAAATTTTCATTAAAATTTGATTTGATTTGCTTGATAAATAAAATCAGCAAAAAAATTCGGCCGAAAATCAAAACCTAAAACCGAACTCTCCCTCTCTCTCTAGCAAGCGGGCCCCACAAGCAGGAATCTTCATCCACTCTAGTCGTTCGCCAACGCACGCACCAGTGCATGCCCGTGAGCGCATCGCCGGGACACCCACGGTTTCACCTTGTCACCCTTGGTTTTTCCACCGCCCAACCATCCCGGTCATGTCGCTCGTCTCCTCCGAGCCCACCCCTGCCTTGATCTTGCCCATACCTACCCTACGTCGCCGAGAGCTCTGTCACTTTGCCTATCGGTGCCCGAGCTTCTTCTTGCTCTAATCTGCCCCTCAGCTTTTAAAAGCCACCCTGAGCTTCATTATCTCTTTTCCTCACCAGTGCGCACCTTCCCTCTCCTTTTCTCCTCCTCACCCGAGATCAAACACCGTAGAGCTCAAGCTCCATTCTCGGCCGTGCGCCACCACCGCCATTCCTGATGCCTTGAAGGGTTTCTCTTCACTCTTCTTGCGTCATCTCGTGTTCCAAAGCATTATAAAGTTTTCCTCTCACTTGATTTTACCTTTGATCCACAGGAGCTTGCCTTATTGGTCACTACTACAAAACAGGCTATATAAGACGCCTCATCACAGATGGTTCTTTTGGAACCACCTATGATGAACTTATCATAGACAGTTCTTTTGGAATCGTCTGTGATATGAAACTATCATAGATGGTTTTTAAATAGAACTGTCTGTGATATTTCATAGATGATTCTTAAAAAGAACTGTCTGTGATAATCTTAGTCATCATAGATGGTTGTTATTAAGAACTATCTATGATACTTCACAGACGGTTCTATTTAAAAACCATCTGTGATGACTGAGATTATCACAGATGGTTCTTTTTAAGAATCGTCTTTGAAGCATCACAGACGGTTCTATTTAAAAATGACAGAGAATTGGCTGCCACGGTAGGGGATTGGCTACCTGCCACAGTAGGGGATTGGCTGCCACAGCAGAGAATTATGTGCCACGGCAGGGGATTGGCTACCACAGTAGAGAATTGTGTGCCATGGCACAGAATTATGTGCCACAGCAGGGGATTGGCTGCCACGTAGAGAATTGTGTGCCACAGTAGGGGATTGGCTGCCACCGCAGAGAATTGAGTGCTACAGTAGAGAATTGTGTGCCACGGCAGAGAATTATGTGCCACGACAAAGAATTGTGTACCACGGCAGGGGATTGGCTGCCACAGCAGAGAATTGTGTGTCGTGGTAAAAATCAGAGAATAAGAAAAATTTCAAGCCATGGTAAAATCATAAAGTAAGAAAAATTTCAAGCCATGGTAAAATCCAAGTCACAGATGGTTTTTAATACAAACCGTCTGTGATGAGATACTTATCACAGACATCACAGACGGTTCGTATCAAACCCGGTATGTGATATGAACAGTCTATGATATGTCATCACAGACGGTTTTATACAAAAAACCGTCTATGATTCGCAATGCGGGAGTTTGAAAAATTTTGAACGCGTGCATGGGAGGCAAAATATTTTGGTGCTGTCCTTATATATTGAACACTGCAGAAGGAGATCGAGGTGGAGGAGGATGACACTAGGAGGGCACGCAGGAGGAAGTGCACGAGGACAGCGCCAAAGTCCACTGATGCGGCGGTGGCCGCAGACAAGGTGGTGGCGGCGGAGAAGGAGGAGGACATGAGCTTGGCTTTGGTTCTGTCTCGTACCGATGCCACTCACGGTATGCGAAACTATTCATTTGCTCCGAATCACTGATTGTTCCCTTGTTCTTCTTTCCTGAGCAATTTTTCTATCCATTCCTTTCTAATTGTTCTTGTTTTGAATCACAGGAACTGACGTTGTGTAGCAGACTGGGTGAGAAGGTCTTTGTGAAAGGATCGTCAAATTGACATGCACATCCTGCTACACTTTTACCTAAAATTCCTGCTTCACTGTATGTTTTTTTTTTGTTATTGTGACCATCTTATAAAAAGAACAATGTTTGTTGAGTAATCGAAAATCTATAATTGCTAAAATCTTAGGTATTGTCAGTTCTTCTCTTCGGTGCTAAATATGGTAGTATAGTTACTGTCACAGAGAACTAGTCAATCATTCTTCGCATGACCAGTGATTGGTTTGGCTCAAAATCCGAATTTTTTTTGCAATAGAAAAAACTATCACAAATGTTTCTGAGTAAGAACCGTCTGTAATAATTACTATCACAAACAGTTCTTGTTCAGAACCATCTGTGATAGCTTTTTTCACAAATAGTTTGAAAACTGTCTATGATAACCTTGTTATCACAGACATATAAATTCAGACGGTTCAAAAACCGTTTGTGATGACCCTTTGTGTAGTAGTGGATGCTTCTGCCTCGTCTCTGGTCATTTCCATCGCCGCAGTTGCTGCTAGAGTTTCACTGAGCCTCGGACCGATTGGCTACACTAAGAGCATCGCTAGGACATCTCTGAGCTCCTCCAACCTTCCCTAAGCCTTCCCATCGTTTCTAGTGACTTTTCCACGTGGAGCACCTCGCACCGCCACTAGTCTTGGTTGACGAGCCATCTCCGGCCTTCCTCCTTCCTCTATTATACCTCTAGTAGCCCATAGATGCTCATGTGTGCATCATTTAGTTGGTAGCATTGCTGGTTGAGACTTTGGCTCATTGCTGTAGCAACGTCGCAGCTCAACGCTGTCGAACCCGGAAACAAAAGATCCCGAATCCTATGTGTTCATACACTAGTCCAAGATTTCCAGTGTACACAGTCATACAAAAGTGCCATCACAATCATATCATGAGAATATAAATAACATTAAATATTCAAAGTATAATACAACTAAGTCTAATAAACAAATAACAAATAACATAGTGGAAGCAAAGCAGTAAATGTAAACCACACGATTCGCCACAGGCAATCGTTTGGGGACGTAGGCCTAAACGTATGGGTCCTCACCATCCGGATAGAAGTCTTCTCCTGAATAAGAATTATCCAGCAAGAGTGAGCACTACTACCGTGCTCGCAAGTTACACCCAATATTGAATGAAGATGCATGGATAAGGTAACATTTGAATATGGTAGGGTTTATTTTGCATAAAGCAGCAATTTCAGTTTAAATATTCGTAGTACATTTTCAAGGCCAGTTTTATTCTATATCTAAAATCAGATTTTAAAATAACAACTTTATAGTATGGATAACCTCCAAACGAGCAGGTGAAGGATACCCTCCTATCACACGGCTGACCGCCCAATTTTCCACAAGGAATAACCATCCTCAATTCATTTAATAAAACATTTTGAAACAAAAAACAAAGTCTAACTTTAAGTGGCTTTGCTAGCATGTCCATGACCGCGGATGCGGCTATTCGAATAGTTTTCTACTCTACAGAGTCTGTATATCTTTACCCACACGAGATAATTTGCTCATCATGTCGACCGATACACGTTTCCGTAGGTGTGCAACTAAGTAGTTATCATAAGGCCTTTACAATGTTCTGTCTCAATGTACTTATGCTCTCTAAGGTTTCACTTCCATTGGACTAACCGTCCTCCGGGAGCCCCTCTTGCGCCCTGTGGGAATAAATGTCTACCCAACACCCACTCAATCAACATGGCACAAATAACACTAAGACATCACAAATTACTTAGCCAAATCCTGCCCATACAGGACATGTGGTGGTACGATAAGGCATAGCAAAAAGCGGCTCAAAGACCGGTCCTCAGTTGACTTGGGCGTCTTTCAAAACAAACCCTGGGCCTTAATCTTAACCAGAATTAAGCTCGTGCATAAACCTGCACCCACCAATCATCCATTTCACCTAAGTACAAACCCATTTTGATTTTATTTTAAGTAAAACCACCTTTATAAACTGTCTATGGTAAAACAATACCACACATTCAATTTTAAACCAGGATTGTAAATGTTTTGGCTAAATTCTCCCAAAAATCATAACTGTGGTCTAAGCATTGGCTAAGCATATGATTATTTTTAGTATCATTTTGTCTAATGGTGACAAGGTATTCATGCTCAACATTCAAATTGGCCATACAAGGAAAAAATGGAATAACTATGTATTTAAAACAGGGTATTGAAATAATTGTATAAACATATGCATGCATTAAGTAATTTAAGAACTAAAAATAACTTTAAAGTAATGGGATCAACATGGTCAATGGTATAACTTGCCTTCGTTGAAGTCCTGAAACTCTAAGTCCTCGGAAGGATCGAACTCTCCGGAATCGTCGAAGTCTATACGCGAAAATACGTCAAATTCAATTCAAATTCAAATAAATTCAAAACGATAGCTCAATTTAACTCCAAATTTAAATATTTTGGTTTAGTTAGCTAGATAATAATTTTATACAAATTTTGCAACTTGAATCACCCAAATCGGAGTTCGGATGCAAAAGATATGAATTTTAGAAGTTTAAATCTATTAAAAACACTAAATCTGAAATTAATAGATTTTCCTGATTTATTTTTCTAAAGGAAAATCCTTTTATTGCACAAGGGTGACGTCAGCCCTGAGGTTTTTGAAATTAAAGGAATAAAATAATTTTTTCTGACGTGTGGGACCCACGTGTCATAGACACGGTCCACGTGGATTAGGCCCACGGGTTTTCGCTCATGGGGGGTGTGCGGATGTGGCGCCACGTAGGCGCTGACTCAGCAGAGTCGCGCTCATGGTGTTGAGGTGGCGTCGCCGTGGTGCTGACGTGGGCTGGCCACGTGTGCGAGGGCGGTGCCAGCGTCGGGACCGAGGGTCGCCGGCGCTACGCTGCACGGTGGCGGCTGGTGAAGTGCGCAAAAGAGAGAGGGAGATGCGAGGGTTTTCATGCGCTCACCCAAATATCGAGAGGAGGACGGAGGCGACCGGCGGCGAGGAAAAGGCAGCGGCGCGGTTGGGGTCGACGGTGAAGTGGGCGCTCCGGGGGTCCTCCAGCGACGAGGCGGTGCGCACCGGGTTCATGGGAAGATGGTGATGCCGAAGGTGGCGACGGCAAGGACACAGTGTCGATGGCGGCGGCGCAATCGATGGCGGAAGCTTCTTCGGCCAGCGAGCTTTGACGACGAAATCCGGCGGCGCTAGAGCGAGAGAGGAGGAGTGGGTGGTGGCGTTGTATTTAGTGTGAAGAGGGCTACCCGGTGCTCCCTTTTATAGGGGCCAGGGGGCTCTAAGGCGTTAAGGAGGTGTGGAGAACGTGCGACGGTGGTTGCGGGCTCATGGGCGAATTGCTGCAGAGACGGGGGATAGAAGGTGGGGGTCGTGAGGGTCGTGCGTGGTGATGTACGCGGCCCGTGCGCACGTGCGCGGGGAATACGGGCGGTCGGGGGCACGCCCGTTGCGAGCTCGTGCGGGAGATCCATGGCGGTTGCGCGAAGAACTCGCGTGGAGAAGACGACAGGGAGGACGAAGGGGCGTGGCCCACATGGCAGTGAGTGCGGGCGCAAGAGAGGAACGAGGCAGCGCGGGCCGTTGGATTTAGATCCAACAATCGAGATTTGATAAGGGAAAAGAGGGCACGGGCGGGCTGGCCTGGGCCGTGTGCGAAAAGGGGCTAGGACGGGGTTTTGGGTTTCGGCCCAAAATGAGATTTGGATTTTAAATTGTTTTAACAATTGATTTAATTCTGGTAATTCATTTTAGCTTTAGGAAATAGAAAATAAATCCCAAAAATTGTGGAAAAATTCACAGAAATTCCCTTATTTATTTTGGACTTAATAACATTATTTTGAACTTCAAGTTGGCTTTTAATTTTGCAAATAAACTTGTTTTGACTTTAAAATAATTGAGAAAGGCTTTTAAAATTTCAGGAAAATCCACAAAAATAATTAAAATTTTATTTTCTTCTAAAATTGAAATTTGGGCTGTTACAAACCTACCCCCCTTAAAGGAAATCTCGACCCCGAGATTCAGACTTCGCTAGCAAAAAGGTGGGGTACTTGGCTTTCAAATCTTTTTCTCGCTCCCAAGTGGCTTCTTCTTCTGAATGATTGCTCCACTGGACCTTACACTCATTCTGCCACATCAAGAATCTTGATTGGTTGCTGCACATAGGTGAGGTCTTCCTGAAGATCGATGCTTTCAATCGGTGTTTCTTCAGTTGGCACTCTGAGGCACTTCTTCAGTTGAGAGACATGGAAGACGTCGTGGACTGTTGACAAGGATGCAGGTAACTCAAGCTGACATGCAACTTCACCTCTTCTGGCTACAATCTTGTAAGGTCCCACAAATCTGGGTGCGAGTTTTCCTTTTGTCCGAAATCTTCTTACTCCTCTGAGTGGAGTAACTCTAAGATAGACAAAATCTCCTATTTCAAAGGTCAACTCTCTTCGACGGTTATCAGCAAACTCTTTTGTTGGGATTGAGCCACTTTTAGGCGCTCTCGTATTGCCTTAACCTTGCTTTCAGCTTCTTTGATTAACTCCGGCCCAAAGAATTGATGCTCTCCTACTTGATCCCAAAGGAGTGGAGTTCTACACTTTCTGCCATACAAAGCTTTGAATGGAGACATCTGCAAACTAACTTGGTAGCTATTGTTGTACGAGAATTCTGCATAGGGTAGATTCTTGTCCCGGCTTTTTCCATAGTCTATGGCATAGGCTCGAAGCATATCTTCAAGAATTTGATTGACGCGTTCTGTCTGGCCATCTATCTGGGGATGATAAGCGGTGCTGAAGTTGAGTCTGGTCCCCAAAGCTTCATGCAGACTCTGCCAAAATCTTGACGTAAACTGTGAACCTCTATCGGACACGATCTTCTTGGGTACTCCGTGTAGACGGCGATCCACGGTCACATACAACTCGCTAACCGATCGATCGTATGTGGTTTTGATCGATGAAGTGAGCTACTTTAGTCAACCGATCAATTATCACCCAGATGGAATCACATCCTGATTGGGTCCTAGGAAGTCCGATGATGAAGTTCATACCAATTTCCTCCCACTTCCATTATGGAATTGGTAATGGTTGCAACAATCCAGCTGGTCTCTGATGCTCTGCCTTGACTCGCTGACATACATCACAACGGGCAACGAACTCAGCAATTTCCCGCTTCATGCTGACCCACCAGTATTTTTCCTTTAGATCCTGGTACACCTTGGTACTTCCGGGGTGAATAGAGTAAGGCGATTCATGAGCTTCCTTCAGAATTGACTACTTCAATTCCTGCCGGTCAGGTACATAGATGCGGTTCCCAAACCACACTGTTCCTTCCTCATCTTCAGAAAATCCTGGGGCCTTGTCTCTTCTCATATTCTTCTTGATTTCGTTGATGTCCTCATCTTCTAGCTGTTTTTCTCTGATCTGACTCTGAAGACTTGGTTTAACTTACAAAGCATTCACACAACCTTGGTTTACAATGTCCAAGTTTAGATGCTTCAGTTCTTCATAAAGCTCAGGATGATTCTTCTGTACCATGATGGTGTTGCAATAAGCTTTTCTACTCAAGGCATCCGCAACCACATTTGCTTTGCCCGGATGATAGTGGATTCCGAGGTCGTAATCCTTTATTAACTCCAAACATCTTCTCTGTCGGAGGTCGAGTTCTGTCTATGTGAAGATGTACTTCAGACTCTTATGATCCGTGAAAATCTCACAGCGATTACCAATTAGATAATGCCGCCAGATCTTCAAAGCATGCACAATTGCTGCTAACACAAGATCATGCGTCGGATAATTCCCTTCGTGTGGCCTCAACTGCCTTGATACATAAGCCACGACTTTGCCTTCCTGCATCAATACACATCCGAGACCTTGACGAGATGCGTCACAGAAGATCTCAAAATCCTTACGAATGTCAGGTAAGATTAGTACGGTGCAGAAACTAGCCTCTTCTTCAATTCCTGAAAACTTTCCTCACAGACATCTGTCCATTCAAATTTCTTCTCTTTCTTCAGAAGTTGGGTCATGGGTCTCGCAATCTTAGAGAAACCTTCAATGAATCTGTGGTAATAACCCGCTAGACCGAGAAAACTTCTTACTTCAGTGACTGTTCTGGGTTGCTTCCAATTACTGCCTCAACTTTGGTGGGATCTACTGCAACTGCTCCTGCTGACACGATATGTCCAAGAAAAGCCACTTGTCCTATCCAAAATTCACTCTTACTGAACTTGGCATAAAGTTGATGTTCCCTGAGTTTTTCCAAAATCATTCTAAGGTGCTTCTCAAGTTCTTCTTCATCCTTTGAATAGATGAGAATGTCATCGATGAAAATAACCACAAACTTATCCAAGAATTCCATGAACACTTTGTTCATCATATTCATGAAATAAGTAGGGGCGTTCCTCAAACCGAAAGACATTACTTTAAACTCGTATAGTCCATATCTGGTGGTGAAGGTTGTCTTTGGGATATCTTCTGGTCTAATCTTCACTTGATGATAGCCGGATCTCAGGTCAATCTTCGAAAAGACACTTGCTCCTTTCAGCTGGTCAAACAGATCATCGATCCTAGGTAATGGGTACTTGTCCTTGTTCATCACCTCATTGAGCGATCTGTAATCCACACACGTTCTCATACTATTGTCCTTCTTCTTGACGAATAGTACTAGTGCTCCCCAAGGTGATGAACTAGGTCGGATATATCCTTTGCTCTGCAATTCTTCAATTTGTTTCTTCAGCTCTACTAACTCATTGGCTAGCATTCTATATGGTCACTTTGAAATTGGAGCGGTCCCAGGGACTAAGTCAACTAAGAACATTATATCCCTGTCCGATGGCATGCCGGGTAAATCATCAGGAAAGACATCGGGGTATTCCCACACCACAGGTATATCTTCAAGCTTTACTTCCTTTAGGCTGGTGAGGATGGAACTCACTCCAGTACAGGTCTTGGGCTTGAATTCAACTATGACTCCTTGCTCATTGGTGAGCGTGATAGACCTATTGGCACAGTCTATTTGTCTATGATTCTTGGCCAGCCAGTCCATTCCAAGAATTACATCGAAACCTTGGGAATGCAAGACTATCAAGTCTACTAGGAAGGATACTCCGGATATTTCAAGGGTAAGATTCGGGCATAGAGAACTGGTTCTCATTTCTGAGCCCGAGGAATGGATTATCATAGGGTTGGCTAAGGAGGATATAGGTAACCCATATTTACCCACAAACTTATTTGAAACAAAGGAATGTGAAGCTCCGGAATCAAACAAGACTGATGGTGGTATCGAGTTAACAAGAAACGTACTAAGAACGACATCCGGTGCTGCCTGGGCTTCCTCTGCTATGACGTGGTTCACACGTCCCTTGGTGTACTGGACCGTCGGCTTTGAAGTGCCGCCGGTGGCTGGAGCTCCTGATGCTGGCTTGGCAGGTGCTGCTGCTTGCTGTTTCTTTGGGCACCTGTTGGCATAATGCCCTATCTTGTTGCAATGGAAACAGTCACTCCTGTTGCTGAGGGAGGCGAGTTCTTCTGTTGGAACTGCCCTCCAGGTGCAGTGTTGCGGAAGTTGGAGGTGTTGTGGCGCTGTGTAGGTGCTGAAGCTCTGGATGTAGAGGACTGGAACCTTCCACGCTGGGGTGGCTGGGGCTGAGTGAAACGAGGCTTAGGGAGTCCTCCTGAATGGAACCTCTGAGCGGCCATCCTCCGCTTGTGGTTTTCCATCTCCTGGTGCTTGGCCTCCTAGCAGATTGTCTTGTCCACCAACTACTGGAAGTCGGTGAAGTTTTGGGAGATTAGTTGAACTGAGATCTCATTGTTCAGCCCTTCTAGAAACCTCTCCTGTCTATCCTCATCCCTGGCTACGTCTGCTGGAGTGTAGTGAGCAAGCTGGTTGAACCTGTGCAGATATTCGCTCACCGAGCGATTGCCTTGACGGAGCGTGTGGAACTCTTTCTTCTGTAGAGTCATCATCCCAGCAGGGATGTGTGCGTGGCAAAAAGCTCGCACAAACTCAGTCCATGTGATGGCTTGGGCATTGGCATGGGAGATACAGAAGTTATCCCACCATTCTGAAGTGGGACCATTGAGCTGGTGGAGGCAAACAAGACTCTCACGGTCGGTGCACTAAGCTATATCCAACTTCTTCCCGATGGCATGGAGCCAGTCGTCAGCGTCCATGGGTTCAGTACTGCTGCAGAAGGTCGGGGGTCGGATACGCATGAACTCCGACATCGTCACTCTCTGAGGAGGTTGAGTTGATGTGTGGGTTGAGGCGGCGGCTGCTGCTGTGGCCTGCACATTTTGAGAGTTGCTGAGTGACTGAGCTAGCAAATCAATCAGGTGAGTTTGATTGGCCATCATCTGGCGTCAATCAGGTCCTTTCGCTGGCGATGGGGGAGGATGCTGGGTAGGGTGCTCCTGATAGTCAGCATTTTCATTGCCTTGGCCTCGGGTGCTGCAACTTCCAGTGCGGGTGGTCACCATATGCTGGATTTTTCAAAGATATAGAAGAGAGAACAAAAGAAAGATAGTACTAAGGGGGATAAATTTAAGATAGCCCAAAACACACAAACACAAGACAAAGATCCAATTCTTTTTCAAAGTAGTTCTTTATTTTATTCATTGATTATGGCTACCACAAAGGGTTAGTAGCTCATAATTCGTAGCTAATAAACGAAACTAAGGAAAAGAATCTATGGGGTAGATAGGGTGTAATCTGGGGAGTTGCTGGTACTGGCTTGGCCCGCTTTGTAGAGAGCCAGCTCTTCCTCAGCTGCCTTCAACTTCTCCTCTACAACTTCTAATCTCCCCTGAATGAGGTACAGCTCATCCAGGGTGTTGCCATAAGCGTAGTCCATCGCCTTGGTCAGTTCCACCTGATGGGTGATCTCTGGGGAATCCTCATTACCGGTGACGAAAGTAGCACCGCCTGGGCCGTTGGGACGCATCGGGTAGTAGTGAAACCCGTGTCTTGGAGGCGATGGTCATAAGTGTATCGAAGTCTGCAAACTGCCTCCCTAGCTGCGTCTTGGATGCCATCGGAGAAGGTGTCTCGATGCATTAGGGCGTCGAAGATATGGAACGCTGTGTCGTGCGCCAGATTAGAGTAGGGGATAACCTCCACCCTCCAGCGTTCTTGTTGCCCCACTCTGTACTTGTAGCCTTGATATGTGGGTCTCTTGTTGAAGTCCAAGTGCTACATCATTTTCCATAGAATGTCAGCCCATTCTCCAGTGAAGACTCTGTGGGAGATGCGGGTGGGTCTCTCGGCCATCTACAAGTTTGGAAAAGACAAGAGTTTAGAAATCTTTAAGAGAGAAATGATGAGTAAGACTGCGAAAGACAAGTAAATACTTTTAAATTTTTGAAAATAGTCCTTAATGGTTTTGCCATTTCTACCTAAGGCCACGACCTACAGTCGATATGACTCTGATACCACTTTTGTCGAACCCGGGAATGAAAGATCCCGAATCCTCTAAACGAGTTTAGCCCCGGTGGGGACCACAAGTCATACGCACATTTAAAAGAGTGTTTAAATGCTAATGACTTTGGTTAACTTCTAACCTACTAGCGGCTCACCGGAGGTCCCGAACGCGAGCATGGTGGCGAGGTAGCGAATCTGGCGAATCGATGCGGATGATGGGAATGAGACTAACATGCAGGGCCTGCTCACCAGCGGCAACGACCAAGCGGTGTGAGCCAGAGTTTGATGCAATGCGACGCGAAGTGGTGCGGATGAGCTGAGACGCGAAGAAGTGGTTCGGTCAGTGTCGAGCTTAAATCAAAGTCGAACTCGAGTCCGAGCGAGATGGACTAGGTCTGATCAAGTCGACTGGGGTGGCTTGGTGAACGAGTTTGAGTGGCCTGAGTTAGGGTTTGAATTAGAATTTGATTTGACCCAAAAACAACTAGTTTGACCTAGCTGTTAAAATTAGAAATAAAATTCTAAAAATTATGAAAAGTTTTGTGGGTGCTCTGAGGTTCAACTAGGACTTCGAAAAATTCATTTTAGTCATTGTTCATAACTCATTCATCTGAAATAAATTCCTTTTTAAACATGCATTATTGAATTGGTTTGAATTTTGATGAAGTCATAATAACTTCTAAAAATTTGGGAAAATCTATATTAATTCATGATAAATAATACAATATTTTAAAAAATTATTTCCAGTGACTTTTATCCAAACTTTTTCAAGAATCAAACAGGAACTTGAATTCAAGTTAAAAGTTTGAATTTTCAAAGGAATTTTGATATAATCATCAAAAGTTTTAAAATTGTACACAAGTTCTAGAAAACCAGGAGCAAGATCAAGAGATATAACAAAAGTTTTTAAAATATCATACTTTTATACATTTGAAACACAAACCATAGGTTTGGGTTGTTACAAATCTTCCCCTCTTACAAGAATCTCGTCCCGAGATTTCGTTCACTCGAAAAAGAAAGACAGGTAGTCTGCCCGTAGGCGATCCTCCTATTCCCATGTTGCTTCATCCTCGGTATGATTTTTCCACTGAACTTTAAGGAATTTGATAGCACGATTCCTTATTCTCCATTCAGCTTCTTCCAGGATACGAATAGGACGCTCACGGTAGGTCAGATCTTCTTGTACATCAAGACCTTCCAATGGAGCTTCCTCGGTGGGGATGCAAAGGCACATCTTCAACTGAGACATGTGAAATACATCGTGTAGCCCCAAAAGTGCAGCGGGCAAATCCAACTTGTAGGCCATAGCTCTTTTCTTCTCAATAATGCGGAAAGGTCCGACATATCGAGGAGCTAATTTGCCTTTAACGCCGAACCGTTGATCGCCCTTAAGTGGAGTGACTTTGAGGTAAACAAAGTCATTTGCTTCAAAGCTCAACTCGCAATGACATCAGTCTACATAGCTCTTTTGTCGAGACTGAGCCATGCGCAATCGGTCATCAATCAACCAAACTTGATCCTTGGCCTCTTTGATTGAGTCTAGGCCAAAGAGTGGTCTTTCGCTAGTCTCAGACCAATTCAATGGGGTTCTACACCTTCTTACGTATAAGGCTTCAAATGGTGCTATGCCAAGACTAGCTTGAAAACTGTTGTTGTAGGAGAACTCGGCAAACGGCAAACACTTCTCCCAAATCTTCGCATAGGAGAGAACACAAGCACAGAGCATGTGTTCCAAAACTTGATTGACTCTTTCAGTTTGGCCTCCGGTTTATGGATGGTATGTAGTGCTGAAAAAAGATGAGTTCCTATAGCCTCTTGCAAACTCTTCCAAAACTGGGAGGTAAAAAGTGAACCACGATCTGAAACAATCATTTTCGGTACTCCATGCAAACTCAAAATTCTAGAGACAGAGAGCTCCGCTAACAGACTCACACGAAGCATGGTCTTGACGAGAATGAAGTGTGCCACTTTAGTTAGTCGATCGACGATAACCCAAATGGCATCATTTCCCTTGGAGGTTCGGGGCAGACCGGTAATAAAATCCATACCGATTGAGTCCCACTTCCAATCAGGTACTGGCAAGGGTTGAAGTATACCCGCTGGTCATTGATGTTCAGCCTTCACACGACGAGATACGTCGCACTCGGCAACGAATCTTGCGATCTCTCTTTTCATTCGGGTCCACCAAAATCTTTGCCGGAGATCTTGATACATCTTCGTGGGCCCCGGGATGAATAAACAAACGTGAATCATGGGCTTTGCAGAGGATCAAGTTCTGCAATTCCATGTCCTTTGGGACAACAAGGCGTTGACCAAACCTTAAAGTACCATGGTCATCTTCCGAGAAGCACTTAGCTATTTCGTTCTTGATGTTCTTCTTGATCAGGCACACACACCTTTGCTCAATTGCTGAGTAGTCTTGATCTGATCTTCCAGGGTTGGTTGTACTTCTATGGTAGCAAGGAAGTCATGCTCAACCACTCCCAAGTTGAGACGCTGGAATTCTTCATGGAGGGTAGGCTGCTGCTCCTTGATCATCAAGGTATTGCAATAAACCTTCCGATTGAGTGCGTCGGCAACAACATTGGCCTTACCCAGATGATACTGAAGACCTATGTCATAATCTTTAATCAACTCCATCCATCTTCTTTGCCTAAGGTTCAGATCCGTTTGGGTGAAAAGATATTGCAAGCTCTTGTGGTCCGAATACACTTCGTAACGATTACCGATGAGGTAATGTCGCCGAATCTTCAATGCATGAACCACTACAGCTAACTCCAAGTTATGGGTTGGATAATTAAGTTCATGAGGTCTCAATTGTCTTGATGCATACGCCACTACCTTGCCTTCTTGCATAAGAACACAACTGAGTCCTTGACGAGAAGCATCACAATAGATATCGAAACATCGATGAATATGAGAAAGAACGAGAACTGGAGCTGTGGTCAATCTCTTCTTGAGTTCTTGAAAAATCTTCTCACAATCGGCAGACCACACAAATTTCTTGTCCTTCTTGAGCAATTCCGTCATTGGCTTCGCAATCTTGGAGAAATTCTCGATAAAGCGACGATACTATCCCGCTAAACCGAGAAAACTCCTCACGTCAGTTATCGACTTGGGCTGACCCCATGAGAACACATCACTGACCTTACTAGGATCCACGGCTACACCTCCTGCTGAAAGAATATGACCCAAGAAAGCCACTTCTTCCAACCAGAATTCATACTTGCCGAATTTAGCGTACAGCCGGTGCTCACGCAGCTTCTCCAACACTAACTTTAGGTGTTGGGCATGCTCTTCATCATTCTTCGAGTAGATGAGGATGTCATCTATGAAAACCACCACAAACTTGTCTAAATACTCCATGAATACCGTATTCATAAGATTCATGAAAAGGGCGAGAGCATTCGCCAAGCCGAAAGACATGACAGTGTACTCGTACAGTCCATAACGAGTAGAGAAGGCCGTTTTTGGAATATCTTCAGATCTGATGCTGACTTGGTGATAGCCCAATCTTATATCAATCTTGGAGAATACCCTAGCTCTGGTCAATTGATCAAAAAGGTCATCAATCCGAGGCAACGGGTACTTATTTTTCACCGTCACTTCATTCAGTGGACGGTAATCGACGCACATCCACATAGTCTTGTCCTTCTTCACAAAGATTGCTGGACAGTCACATGAAGATGAGCTAGGGTTAATGAAACCCTTCTCTTGAAGCTCACTAAGTTGCTTCTTCAACTCCTCCAATTCATTTAGAAGCATTCGGTACAGTCTCTTCAAAATCGGTGCGGTGCTAGGCAGCAACTCGATGACGAATTCAATGTCTCGGGTTGGCGGCATCCCAAGTAGTTCTTCGGAAACCACATCTGGAAAGTCGCAAACTGTAGGTACTTCATGAATTTTTGGAGTCGGCTTCACTTGAAGCGCGAATAGATGAGGTTCTTACAGCTTTGGCGATATTCCCACTTGTACGCCGGAGGGACTGGTGAGGGAGATAAATTTATTGGCACAATCGATCTGTCCCAAGTGTTGGGATAACCAATCCATGCCAGGTATCACGTCCAAGCTTGCTGAATTGAGGAGGATAAGATTGGCCAGAAACCCCACTCCTTCAATCTCAAAAGAGGCATCCCGACACTCATGTTCAACTCTTATTTCCAAACCCTGGGAGTGAATAATCAAAGGGGCATGCAAACGAACAATTGGAATATCACTACTTGCAGCAAAAGATTGTGATATAAAAGAATGCGAAGCTCCAGAATCGAATAAAATTGTAGCAAGACGAGAATTGACAAGAAGCGTACCCAACATGACGTCGGGTGCCTCCTGCGCTTCCTTGGCCGAGATATGGTTGACTCGACCATATGCAACCATCTGGAATTGCAATGCCACCTTCTGAGCTGGAGGCTAACCACGTCCTTGCCCTTGCGCTTGAGGGGCTGCTCCAAGCTTCTTAGGGCAAGTATTCGCATAGTGGCCCTTGCGGCTACAAAAGAAGCTAGTGACCTCGGCAGCTGGATTGCAGAGGCTACCTTGCTGTCCCACAGGTGCTCGTGGTCGAAACACGGCCTGCGGAGGGTGAGGTATAGGTGTCGGCAGCCTCGGTGGTGGTGGAGCTTGAGGATGAGGCACTGGGGCACTGAGGACATTGAGAGTTGCCCCTTGTTGCTTTCTAAGCATCCCACTTGTGCTTGCGAGACTCAAGAAGCGCTCTCCCCTTGTGCTCAGCAATAATGGCCTTGTCGACCAAAGTCTGGAAGTCTGGGAAATCAACGATAGACAGTTTATCCTGCAGCTCCTCAAACAGGCCGTCCATGAATTTCTCTTGCTTAGCCTCATCTGTGGGCACATCTTCCGGTGCATATCTGGAGAGGTGATTGAACTCATGAAGATATTCGGTCACCATCTTGCATCCTTGCTTGAGCGCATTGAATTACTTCTTCTTCAGCTTCATCAGTCCGGTACGAACATGAGCCCGTCGAAAGGAAGTGCGGAACTCCTCCCATGTGACGTCACGACCTGCGGGTGGCATGGCGAGAAAGTTTTCCCACCATGAGTGCGCTGCGCCCTCCAGCTGATGAGAGGCAAATAGCATCTTCTCATGATCTGGGCACTGCGCAATGCTCAGCTTCCTCTAAATGAGACGAAGCCAGTCATCCGCCTCGAGGGGTTCTTCAAACCGGGAGAAAGTCGGAGGCAGCATACGGAGGAATTCAAAGAGTCCTCCCCACTGTTGATGTCCACCTCCTGATCCAGAGGAGCCTGAGAGATCAGAGGTTGTAACAGCCCAGCCCAACATGAGCCTGGAATACTTCTAAAATAACAAGGTGACAATTTCAAACTAACGCATTTCACTAAATTTCGGCAGAACCTCCTTTATACAGTTAAACATGCAAGAGGTTCTAACAAATTTAATAACCTATTCAGACATTTCAAACATCCAACTTAATTCATAATCATAAAAAAATTTGTAGGATACGCTAATCAACTCTATTACAAGCAGCAGATGCCTAAATACAGAACCAATAATAATCATCTTGATAGTTTGCTCAATTATTAATTCATAGTCCAAAATTAATCAATCATGAGTGACTCATGGTGATGTGCAACAGATCTTATTACTAGACCTACCCATGCATTACAAACAGCAAGTGTGAGTCCATCACTCAGCAAAGTACAATCAATACGGTTATTCGATATACAACTTTGTCACAATCATTCCATCACACTTCTTCATATCAATTCAGTTCATATGCTCATGCAATGCAAATGCCACAGATGCACCTGTGAGACCCCTGTTTATTTAGCTTGTAATACTTAGCCTCCCATTGGCTCTAGCATCACAAACCAAATACATCGTGTCCCGATGGACATGTGCTTCCCAGAATTGCAGCACATATACATCTTTACAAAATCATGCATCAATCCCATACATCACAATATAACAAGTCTAGCGAAAGACATAGATAATATAGAGTTATTACAAAAGAGGCCGTCCGGCCAAATGACAACAAAGTACCAGTAACAGCGGAAGCTAATGTGCCATAAGATGGCCATAAACAAAAGCCAATTAGTGTGCCTTAACCCATAAGGCAACCAACCAGACCGCCAAGCTAGTCGCTCCAAACACTGCCACAGCACAACTCATAAAAGTGAGGCCCTTCGGGCTCACCCTCTTCCTCTGCACACGACAAGCAATGCAGGTGAGTACTAAAATATACTCGCAAGACTTACGAGTAACAAGCCTATACATAGCTACATGAAAGCTGTATCTGTAATACCCCGGAAGGGTGAGAAGTCAAGAATCGGATTAAATTAAAATCAATCGGTAGAGAATAATTTAATCGGGGAAGTTTTATTTTTCGTTTCGTCAAACCCGCTTTAGAGAGGGCTTTTCTATCGTTTCGCTTCATTTTTTGGGGTGGGCCTTGGCCCATTTGCTAGTGGTGGCCGGCCAAAGGGAGGGCCACCTCCCAAACCCTAGCCGCCCCCTTTCCACTTTTCTCCTCCCACTTGGCAGCCGCCTCCTTCCTCCTCTTGGCCGACTCCTCCTCCCCTTGCACCTCCCCACTCCCAAGGTGCTGCCCTGCATCTTCCCCATCCCAAGGTGCTGCCTTGCGCAAGGAAGAAGAAAGAGAGGAAGAAAAGAAGGAGAAGAAGGAGAAGAAGGAGAAGAAGAAGAAGAAGAGTTTGTGCGGGTTTGGTTCAGCGTTTTCTAGTGGTTCTACAAGGGTAACGAGATGCCCTCCCGCTGTTTAATCCTTATTAGATGCAAAACCGATTAGAATTGATGGTTAATTGTTGGGCTGCAGTAGATGCAATTCTGTCCAGAACCTTGCGTGGGTTTTTCGTATGTTTAGAGGCTGAATTTTAAGTTTCCATCTCCTAGAGATATGTGGGTTTTGTCGTTAGCTTTCAGTGGCCGCGAAGATCACTCGATTCCGAGGTCTGAGTAAAACGTTATGATCGATTTAGTATCTGCTGCCAGAAAACTGACGAGAATAATCTGTCTGGTTATTTCCTAAAATTTGAAAGGGGTTTTGGTAGAATCTGAAAGTTCACCCAACTAGGTTATTGTAGGTAATTCGATAACCTTTTCAGATTGATAAAGAACGATCAATTCGGAGTTACCTATTAAAAGTTATGGTCATTTTAGTTTTGCTGTTCGTTTGTGTAGACAGTTTCTGTACTGAAAGTTCAGACTATGGTTGGCCTAATTTTTTGGCCGAATTGGAGTATCGTGTCAACTAGAGTATTGTAGACTAGTCAGTTAAGAATCTACAGAAATTGGGTTTACCTCTTTTTGACTTCCAGATCATGAGTTATGTCATTTACCGTGCTGCTGTCCAGAATCAGATTATGGCAGTAAACGTTGTTTTTTGTTTTCAGCTTTGTAAACTCGTTTTGAGTCGTCTAGTAAGCATTGTAGAATGCCGTTTAGTAGCGCTGGGTATATTATGACCTTACTGAAATTATTTTACTTGTTTAGGAGGTGAAGCCTCAGGTTTAGGAGTATCACCTTGGCCGGCTAACGCGTCACATCGTGGAAGGCAAGTAATTGTAGCAGTGTTACTACCGTTTAATTGGTTGTCCCTACTACTTGCAATCCCTATGAGTTTCGTATTTTGAAGTATTATGCCATGGTTGGTTGACTTACATATGAGATGATGACAATAATTATTATTTAATGATTTACATTGGATATCTTGTGTGTAGCCATGAAATGGTTGCTTTATGTACCGAATGTGGATCATGGATGTATTTCTCCATAATGAATATGTGGTAGTTGTACAAGTTAATCTTGTTGGTGCCATTATGAGATGTCACATATGTGGTTTATGATTATCATATCACTCATAACATATCATCGCATTGCATTGTGGATGTCGCCGCTTATGGCCGCGATCAGACGCTGACTGACATCGTACATTGCCGTGATCGATGCACACTCTTACCTTGATGGGTAAGAGTGCGGTGGAGCATGGCATGCATTTGCATTAAGCATTGTGGATGTAGAACATGCATTCTTTTGACAATGGTTGAATTCTTATGAGGCGGGACTCATGCTAGTCCATGTGGTTTATTGAATGAGATAGTGGAATGTGGTTGTGGTCATGCAATAATATAACTGTGTTGTAGCTTGCTTGTCAATTGATTAACTCGTTATTCAACTTACTTGCTGAGATTTTATCTCATTCTTGTTGTTTCTTTTCCCTTTCGGTGATTCTTAAGCATTCTGGGATGGGTAGAGCGGCACTACAATAATGCACTCAATTCATAGTTTCATCTTGTAATAAAGTTGAGAGGAATTTAGCCTATTGACTAGTTATTCACGAATGATCCGTTGATTTATAATTGATGCATTTGTGGACTACACTTGGATTAATCTGCTAGAGGTTGTTTATTTATTGAACTTGTAATCTGTATCTTTATTCCCGTAATGGTTTATGCTTCCGCTTATTGATTCTTGCCTAGAGTTGCTGCCGAAATTTTGTATTATTATGAAATTATTGGCTAGCTGTAGAGTGGTTAAGTAGTATCCCAGGGTAATGTGGGTCCTGGGGTGTTACAGTTGGTATCAGAGCCTAGGCTTTAGGTTCTAGGAGAAGTGAGGAAATTGACACACTTGCACATGTAGGATGGGGAAGGGTTTGCATATCTTGCATATACCTTGTTGAATTCTTTAATTTAATGCTTGTGCTTCACTTGTCTGAGATTATTGTTTGTTTGTTTGTGGGTTGCGGTGGCTGCAGGAATGCCACCTAAGGGTAGTGGCCGTGTTCGTCCTGCTACGCCGGCAGCGGCCTGCCGCGATTGAGGAGGCCGAGGATGCTCACCAAAGGTGGTACCCAAGAGGAGCCGTGGGTCGTGGTCGGCCATGCAGCAAGAGTTGAGGGCTTTGAAGCGAGGCGAGTGGCCCTCGGTGCCGATGCCGCCCGCCGTGCTGAGGTTGCGGCGGTGGGCGGTCGCGGCATCTCACTGTGAGTGGGTAGGGTTGAGGGCGGCCGGCTCGACGCGCGCCCACTCTGTCAGTGCTGACCGTCGTCCCACGTGGAGGACAAGATGGAGGCTTTTGAGGTAGTGGCTTCCGATCGCGTGCGCTATGTGGCGCAATCTAGCGAAGGGAGAGGCCCGGTCGGTGGAAAGGAGTGCGATGCCGCACGCACGGTGCCCATGGACTCCATCGTGGGCGGAGTTTGTCCGGCGCTTTGAGGCGGTTCTATCCTGAGACCTTCTCGACAAGATGAAAATTGACTTGGGCAAATACACTCAAGACAAGCAGTCTGTGGCAGAGTATGAGGTGGGCTTCAATCAGATAGTCCGCTTCGTCCCACATGTGGCTCGGGATGATGCGGAGAAGGCCAGGCGATTGTCGTGGGCTTAGGCCTTCGACCCGCCACTGGCGGGTGCTTTTCCGATCACGATTGCACTCAGTGGAGCGGGCATTGGGGATCGAGATGCGACATGCGTACACGGAGGACACTCGCAAGGCCTGCGGAGGAGATCACCTCGAGGTCATAGCGAGAGGAGGGCCATGCAGGGGCCCTATGTTTAAGAAGGCAAAGGGTCGTCGTCACCAGCCCTACCGTGGTAGCGCGGGGCAGACCAGCTCTACTGGAGGGAGCTCTCTGCAGTACCGTGCCACCTCGAAACCCGGAATGGGCTTGGTGTGTTTTCGTTGTGGGGATCCGCACAGGCGGAGTGATGCTCTTGGAGGGGCAGTGCTATCGTGGTCAAAATCACAAGGATGTGGTATGCGTAATCCCAAGGGGAAACTACGGTGGGAGTTGGCGCCTACATCTTGGCGGGATTCTCTCGTCCCGATGGCACCGCTCGATGATGGTCGTGGCTCCTACCTCAGCGATCCCTACCGCGGTTCCTACACCGCGTTACCGCCGCGCCTCAACACCTTCATCGATCGTCTTGGCGCCCCACCGAGGATCTGGGTTCGTGACCTACTCCATCGACCCGGCACCTCGGTGGACACCGCCACCGACCTACCGAGTGTGGGAGATCCTTCTTCTTCACTGTCCTGCGGCATTCTCCATGCCGACATCGGATGGCGTGGATCGTGGAGACGTTGTGACAGGTACCTTATCGCTTGACTCTTTCAATGCTGCGTACTTTTTGATTAGAGCCGAGCCTCTTTTGTCTCGGAGAATTTTGTTGGCGAGGCGGGGCTTTGTCTGATTATTTGGGAGGGCAGTGGTCGTTAGTTCTCCTAGTGGGCTTATATCCGCCCCGTGTTTGCCCGGTTGTGTGGTGGTTCTAGCGGATGAGGAGTTCGTGGCGACTTGGTGGTTATACCCTGGAGCCCTTCGATGTGATCCTTGGCATGGATTGGCTCACGCGGTATCAAGTCGTTATCTCTTGTTTCGGAAGACGGTCACCTTGCGTTCTCGATGCAGGCGTGAAGTTGTTTTCAAGGAGTGCTCGCAGATACTCTCTCGTTGTTGTGCCGCTTGTTTCCTAATCGGCGGATGCGAAGTCGTCGGGTGTTGTGGGCTTTGGTGGAGGGTCACGAGGCGCTTTGAGGTTAGAGAACATCACCAGTGTCCGCAAGTACCGGATGTTTTTCAGATGAGCTCCCGACCGCCACCGAGCGGGAGTCGATCTTCCGTATTGAGCTTGTTCCGTGCGCGCCTATTTATAAGTCCTCGTGACGGATGGCACCGATTGGCGATTGAATTAAAGAAGCGCTTGGATGAACTCTTAGCTAAGGGTTCATTAGACCGAGCACGTCACCTTGGGCCGCTCCGGTTTTGTTTGTGGGAAAGAAGGATGGCACCAAGAGGCTTTGTGTGGATTATCGAGCACTCAACCAAGTGACAATCAAGAACAAGTATCCCCGCTCGTATTGAAGATCTCTTGATCGGTTGAGAGGTGCCAAAATATTTTCCAAGATTGATTTGCGGTCCGTTACCATCAATCGCGAATCGGGAGGAGGATATAGAGAAGACAGCTTTTAGCACAAGGTATGGGCATTACGAATATGTCGTTATGTCTTTTGGATGACTAATGCTCCTGCCGTCTTTATGGAAGCTATGAGCAGGATGCTCCATGAGTACTGGATTCTTTTGTGGTGGTCTTCATCGACGACATCTGGTTTATTCCAAAACGGAGGAGGACCACGAACCGCACCTCAACTTTGGTCTCGATACTCTTGGAAGAATAAATACTATGCGGCTAAAGAAGTGTGCTTTACGTTATCCGTAGGATTTTTGGGTCATACCATCGATCGACACGGTACAGTGGATCCGAAGAATGTGGCGCGGTGGTTCATGGCGGAGGCCAACCAATGTGTCGAGATCCGAGTTTCCTTGGTCTTGCCGGGTATTACCGGCGTTTTGTGCGAGATTTTTCTAGCATTGCTAAACCAATGACCCGACTCACGCAAAGGGGTTCCTTTTGTGTGGACGGACGCTGTGAGGTCGGGTTCGGACTTTGAAGGACAAGCCGGTGAATGCACCTATTCTATCCTTGCCCGAGAGTGGCAAGCGCTTCCACGGTACACGGATGCTTCTGGATTGGACTCGGATGTGTCCGATGCAAGAGGGCCGAGTAATCGCCTATGCTTCTAGACAGCTGAAGACTCATGAGCGAAATTATCCCACTCATGATCTCGAGTTGGCAGCAGATTGTGTTTGCTCAAAGTCTTGGAGGCATTACTTGTATGGGGAACGATCGATATCTTCACCGATCACAAGAGCCTTAAGTATATATTCACACAGCGAGAGCTAAATTTGAGGCAATGAGGTGGTTGGAGTTAATCAAGGATTATGACCGACTATCCAATATCATCTGGTAAGGCTAATGTGGTGGTCGATGCCCTAGCGGGGCGGGGTACCTCGGGTAGCGTTGTCCTTGGTCTCGGAGTTTGAGAAGATGGGTATATCTTTCGTCTTCATCGGTTCTGCTTGCAGCCGAGACACAAATGATCATCCGATCGCCATCCCCGAGCGTTCTTGAAGCTCAACAAGACGATCGGCTCCTTTGTGAGGTGCGGAAGAGGATCTCGGAGGGGCGTTCGAGATTTTAGTGTGGATGAACACGGTGCGGTTCGATTCAAAGGCGGTGTGTGTACCCTGAAATCACCGGTGAAGGATGATATTCTTCGTGAGGCTCACGGACCCCATATTCGGTACATCCAGAGAGACCAAGATGTATCGTGATCTCAAACAAATCTTTTGGTGGAAGCGGATGAGGGTGGATATTGCTAAATATGTCGCCGCGTGTGGCGTTTGTCAACGAGTAAAGGTGAGCACAAGCGTCCCGCCGTTTGTTGCGACCCTTGGAGGTACACAGTGGAAGTGGGAGCATATCACTATGGACTTTGTGGTTGGGTTGCGCGTTCGCCAGAGGACGAGATGCAATTTGGGTCGTGGTGGACAGCTTACCAAGTCCGCACACTTCATCACCGATAAAAACGACCAACACAAATAGCAGACCTAGCCCCGTTGTACATCGAGAGGTGGTGAGGCCGCACGGTGTACCCAAGTCCATTGTTTCGACCGAGATGCCAAGTTCGTCTCTAAGTTACGCAGAGTCTTGGTGCGTTGGGCACGACAGTTTCCTCGATCTGACTTTTCACCTCGGGCGGATGGTCACCGAGCGGACCATTCAAACCACGGAGGACATGCTTCGTGCTTGCGTGCTATCTTGGAAGGGTAGTTGGGAGGATTATCGGCTTTGGCGAGTTAGCTATAACAATAGTTATCGGCGAGTATCAAGATGCCTCCTTTTGAGGCTTTGTATGGTCTGAGGTGTGTTTCCCCTCTTTGTTGGGATGCGATGGGTGAGAGGTCGTTGCTTGGTCGGATCTTGTTCGTGAGACCGTGGAGAAAGTGCGGGAGTTCGCGAACTTGTTGGTGCTCGAGCCGACAAAGAGTTATGCGGATGTTCGCGCCGAGAGTTGGAGTTTGCGGTGGGTAGCCTTGTGCTCCTTCGGTGTCTCCAACCAAGGGTATTGTTCGTTTGGTACCACCAGAAGCTTAGCCCGCGGTACATTGGCCCTTTTCCGGTGGTTGCCCGGTGGGTAGTTTGGCTTATCGTTTGGAGTTGCCAAACTCATTGAGTGGTGTGCACAATGTTTTCCATGTGTCTATCTTTGAGAAATACTTGCGGATCAGAACACAAGATTGACTGAAGCAGTCACGGTGGAGCGAGATCTCACCGTGGAGAGTCGTCCGTTCGTATCTTGGATAAATCGGAGCGGGTCTTGAGAATAAGACCATCAAGTATGTGAAGGTCCTTTGGGCGAATCACCGAGAGAGAGGCTACGTGGGAGCCGGAGGATCATTTGCGAAAAAGTACCCGAGCTCTTGAGGTGGTGAGTACTCTGGTTGGGTTCTTTGTTTGCTTGTTGTTCTGCTCCTTGTGGGTCAGAGAATTGGATTCGAGGCGAATCCTTTTAAGGTGGGAAGAGTGTAATACCCCGGAAGGGTGAGAAGTCAAGAATCGGATTAAATTAAAATCAATCGGTAGAGAATAATTTAATCGGGGAAGTTTTATTTTTGATTTCGTCAAACCCGTTTAGAGAGGGCTTTTCTATCGTTTCGCTTCATTTTTGGGGCTGGGCCTTGGCCCATTTGCTAGTGGTGGCCGGCCAAAGGGAGGGCCACCTCCCAAACCCTAGCCGCCCCCCCCTTTCCCCTTTTCTCCTCCCACTTGGCAGCCGCCCCCTCCTTCCTCCTCTTGGCGACTCCTCCTCCACCCTTGCACCTCCCCACTCCCAAGGTGCTGCCCCTGCATCTTCCCCATCCCAAGGTGCTGCCCATTGCGCAAGGAAGAAGAAAGAGAGGAGAAAAGAAGGAGAAGAAGGAGAAGAAGGAGAAGAAGAAGAAGAAGAGTTTGTGCGGGTTTGGTTCAGCGTTTTCTAGTGGTTCTACAAGGGTAACGAGATGCCCTCCCTGCTGTTTAATCCTTATTAGATGCAAAAACCGATTAGAATTGATGGTTAATTGTTGGGCTGCAGTAGATGCAATTCTGTCCAGAACCTTGCGTGTGTTTTTTCGTATGTTTAGAGGCTGAATTTTAAGTTTCCATCTCCTAGAGATATGTGGGTTTTGTCGTTAGCTTTCAGTGGCCGCGAAGATCACTCGATTCCGAGGTCTGAGTAAAAAGTTATGATCGATTTAGTATCTGCTGCCAGAAAACTGACGAGAATAATCTGTCTGGTTATTTCCTAAAATTTGAAAGGGTTTTGGTAGAATCTGAAAGTTCACCCAACTAGGTTATTGTAGGTAATTCGATAACCTTTTCAGATTGATAAAGAACGATCAATTCGGAGTTACCTATTAAAAGTTATGGTCATTTTAGTTTTGCTGTTCGTTTGTGTAGACAGTTTCTGTACTGAAAGTTCAGACTATGGTTGGCCTAATTTTTGGCCGAATTGGAGTATCGTGTCAACTAGAGTATTGTAGACTAGTCAGTTAAGAATCTACAGAAATTGGGTTTACCTCTTTTGACTTCAGATCATGAGTTATGTCATTTACCGTGCTGCTGTCCAGAATCAGATTATGGCAGTAAACGTTGTTTTTGTTTTCAGCTTTGTAAACTCGTTTTGAGTCGTCTAGTAAGCATTGTAGAATGCCGTTTAGTAGCGCTGGGTATATTATGACCTTACTGAAATTATTTTACTTGTTTAGGAGGTGAAGCCTCAGGTTTAGGAGTATCACCTTGGCGGCTAACGCGTCACATCGTGGAAGGCAAGTAATTGTAGTGATGTTACTACCGTTTAATTGGTTGTCCCTACTACTTGCAATCCCTATGAGTTTCGTATTTTGAAGTATTATGCCATGGTTGGTTGACTTACATATGAGATGATGACAGTAATTATTATTTAATGATTTACATTGGATATCTTGTGTGTAGCCATGAAATGGTTGCTTTATGTGCGAATGTGGATCATGGATGTATTTCTCCATAATGAATATGTGGTAGTTGTACAAGTTAATCTTGTTGGTGCCATTATGAGATGTCACATATGTGGTTTATGATTATCATATCACTCATAACATATCATCGCATTGCATTGTGGATGTCGCCGCTTATGGCGCGATCAAATGCAGTCTGACATCGTACACTTCAGTAAGTCTGATGCACACTCTTACCTTGATGGGTAAGAGTGCGGTGGAGCATGGCATGCATTTGCATTAAGCATTGTGGATGTAGAACATGCATTCTTTTGACAATGGTTGAATTCTTATGAGGCAGGACTCATGCTAGTCCATGTGGTTTATTGAATGAGATAGTGGAATGTGGTTGTGGTCATGCAATAATATAACCTGTGTTGTAGCTTGCTTGTCAATTGATTAACTTTGTTATTCAACTTACTTGCTGAGATTTTATCTCATTCTTGTTGTTTCTTTTCCCCTTCGGTGATTCTTAAGCATTCCTGGGATGGGTAGAGCGGCACTACAATAATGCACTCAATTCATAGTTTATGCTGTAATAAAGTTGAGAGGAATTTAGCCTATTGACTAGTTATTCACGAATGATCTGTTGATTTATAATTGATGCATTTGTGGACTACACTTGGATTAATCTGCTAGAGGTTGTTTATTTATTGAACTTGTAACTGTTATCTTTATTCCCGTAATGGTTTATGCTTCCGCTTATTGATTCTTGCCTAGAGTTGCTGCCGAAATTTTGTATTATTATGAAATTATTGGCTAGCTGTAGAGTGGTTAAGTAGTATCCCAGGGTAATGTGGGTCCTGGGGTGTTACAGTATCAAAGGAGATTGGTTATATGGTTAATTGGACGCGTAAAGCAATTTTTATTTGCAATAATGTAATATTTTGAAGGCAATTGGTAAAATCTGTTTTTAAGCATTGAAATAATAGCGAGTAACAATAAATAACAAGTAACCATCTAGAGGTGACTAACCCAATAGCCACCACAACATAGCACGAATCCCCGATTCGTACCACCCATCAAGTTTTAATCAAAAGTTGTAGTCTAACTCTTGAAAGACTTCCCCAAGCGTGTCCATAACCTAAGACGAGGCTATTCAAATAGATCAAAACCCTGTAAGGGTGTACCAATGTACCCACACTTCAGACCGCGCACCTTTAAGCCACAAGATTAACACACTTCCAAAGGTATGCCAGCACGGCTAAGTCCTACGAGACATTTCCAATATTGTTAATCAACTACGAGTCACTCGTATGGATAGAAACCCATACGCTTACATTGTAAAGCCGAAAAGACAACTACCCCTCGGGGTAAAGCTTTTCGGACAACTACAATGCCCCCAACACATAAACCAATTCATTTTACCACAACACAACACACACACGCCCTCCTACGACTCGTAGCTAACTCACGCCAAAGTACTAAGTCAAGAGAGGTCCCATACCCTCTAGTGTGGTTAGCACGCAAGAATGCTTGGTTTAGTGTAACAAGATGTTCGGTCCGTGTTGATTCGGGCACCATTCCAGTCACACCCAAAATCACACCAACATGCCAATGTGCCCAAGTCCAAATCATTTTGCTTTCATTTTTAGTTTTCACAATTAAACATAACTCAAAGCTGAAACATAGAGATCATAATAAGTTTATGTGATCAAGGTTATCGACAAGTCGATAACCACCTATTTCTACCGATAGCTAAAGCATGACTAAGCATTTCAACTCGTACTACTAAGTGACAAGGGCTCATCCAACGAACCCAAAATCACAGCAAGATAGTCCTAGGCTTAGTAGTAGAGGATAAATATTTTCCTACAGATTATGCATCTAATAGGTCAACTAATCGACAATAGTTTAAAATAAGATAGCAATGCATACGTAGAATTTGCAAACAACATATTAGAATTTGAAAATAATAGGAACAACAAGATCAAATGAATGCTACATCTGCTTGCCTTGATGGAGGGCAGAGTCTGGCTGCTGTGGATCAGATTCAAGATCAATAATATCTTCGGAACCTAACGCAAAAATACGATAAAACCAATAAGAACGAAGAACACCAAACAAAACCCAACAGCAAAAGTCATCCAAAACTAATGAAATTTATGCAGCAGCAAGGTTATGATTTTAAATGAATTTAAAAGCATGAATCAAGTCATTTGGATTAAGTATGAAAAAGTTATGGCTAAAACCATTTCTCTCAGCCTAGAAATTCCACTAAATTAATTACTGGTATTGTTCATGGCATAAATTTCCAGAATGATCTAAAGTTCTAAATTTTTATGGTAGGTAGGTAATGACATCTTAAGCTCAGCACAGTTAAGTTTACTCAATTTGGAGTTAAAATGAATTACTTATGATTTTTCTAAGTTATAAATCTAGCACATATCACTTTTCAGAGATAAAATCATGATCAAAACCTATTTCATATTAAAGTATGCTAAAAGAGGAATTTTATATTAAAGTATGCTAACGGAGGAATTTTACAAGCTTGAGTTTGCTCATAGTGGAGTTATACAGAAAAAGTTATACATTTTACAAGTTTCAATCTAATTTCTGGGATATTCAATAATGGCTGGAACAAGTTAATAATGTTTACAAAATTTTTTGTTACAGAAACATGCCTAAATACATTTTTATATTAAACTTTAGTGAGACATGAATTTAATACAGTTGGAACCATCTAAAAAGGATTTAAAATGAATTAGTTATGAGTTCTCAAAGTTTAATACAATTTTCCGTTGGCAAATAAAGGCTTACCGAAATAAAAATCAAACTTATCTAAAGAAAACGACGTGGACGAATGTGGGCCTTTGATTCGGGATCCAACGGCCCACGCGCACCGCAACGCACGCGAGGAGGCCCACGGGACCCACCATTGGATCAAGATCCAACGGTCCACGTGAATTGGGACTTTCGGTGACCCGAAATCTCTAATCATCCATGACCGTAGATCATAAGATGGAGGCCTCAAAACTCAGCACCCTTCGGCGGTCCGAACGTCTCCGCCATCTGAGCCGCAGATCTAGAGATGGGCGGCCCAGATCCATGTGCGGTTCGGGCGACCCGAACAGCACATCGACCTCAACCGTTGATCGGGAGATTGATGGCCCCTAGTGACGTGGAACGTTTGGGGGCCCGAAAGTTCCCGAAGATCTGGGCCGCAGATCTCAAAATCGACGGTCCACGAGCTGCGCACTAACACACGTGGGTTTTTAGTGCGCGGAGAGGTTTAAATGTGCGGGCCCACATGTAAGTGGCACACAGGGCTATTTAGGACAGCTATAAAATACTAAATCCAATGATTAGTGATGATTAGCATTAATGGTGTCCTAAATATATCGCACAGAGAGGGTTTTAAGTGGGCGGGGCCCACCTGCCAGTGGAACAATAGACCATTACGGACAGCCATTAATTGCTAACAATGATTAGCAATTAATGGACCCGAATTTAGTCCTAACGACCCTGTTACTGCGGCTTAGGCCTACGGGTAGGGATGGCAATAGGGCCCCATTCCCCATTCCCCGACGGGGAATTCATCTATTAGGGGACGGGGATGGAGCTATTTCTTCCCCACGGGGATACTAATATGCAAATACAATTCCCCATCGGGTGAAACGGGGATGGGGACATTCCTCTACTCCCCATCCCCGTTACCCGCTTGGGGCCCCGATAAGATATGTAGGCCACTAGTTCAGTACCACACAACCCGATAAGGCGATAGCCAGATAATCTTATTTGTATTCTTTACTTTTCAAATGCTAATTAATCAAAAAACATTGTGTGAGACCCCGGTTTATTAAACTTGTAATACTTAACCTTCCACTGGTTCTAGTATCACAAATAGAATAATCCGCGTTTCGATGGACATGTGCCTCCCGAGAACAAGCGACACATACATCAAATCAAAGCATGCATCATTTCCATACAACGAGAATATAACGAGTCTACCAAAAGACATACATAATATAAGTTATTACAACACAGTATGACCGTAGCCAAATGACATAAGTACCAAATAAGTAACAATGGAAGCAAAGTTGCCATAAGATGGCTTAAACCAAAAAACGACCAGGTTAGCCACATAACACCACGGGGGCAACCGCCAGGGCCGCCAAGCTAATCGCCCCTTAAACTGCCACAGCACAACTCACAAAAGTGAGGTCCATCGGACTCACTATCATCCTCTGCACAATACAAGCAATGCAGGTGAGTACAAAAATGTACTCGCAAGACTTACGAGTAGCAAGCCTATACATAGCTACATGAAAGCTGTATTCAAAGGAATGTTGTTATATGGTTCTTTGGACGCATAAAGCAAGTTTCATTTGCAATATTGTAATAGATTGAACAACGATTTGTAAAATCTGTTTTAAGCATTTAAATAACAGCGAGTAAACATAAGTAACAAGTATCCACCTAGAAGTGACTTTCCCAAAAGTCACCACAACATAGTATGAATCCCTGATTCATACCACCATCAAGTTTTAATTTTAAAAGGTTGTAGTCTAGCTCTTGAAAGACTTCCCCAAGCGTGTCCATAACCTGGGGCGAGGCTATTCGAATAGTTTTAATCCTGCGGGGTGTACCAATGTACCCACACTTGGACCGCCTTTTGCCAAGCTATTAAGCACACTTCCTTTGGTATGCGGCGCGGCTAAGTCCTCGAACCCTTTCCAATGGAATATGTTAATCAAGAGACGCACGTATGGGGTTAACCCTTAGTGATCTGCCGAGCGAAATATGGATCACAAGGACCCATCGTGGAGCAAGATACACCGGCCTCGGCGGTGTTCCTCTCCTACAAGCGTGTCCATGTTGCATATAATCAAATATGCAACCCACCACGCGACTCATTAATTAACACAACCCAAAGTACTCACTAAGAGAGGTCCCATATCCCTCTAGTGTGGTTATACGCACAAATGCTTGGTTTGGTGTAACAAGTAGCTCGGTCCTTAATTGGCCGGGCACCATTCCAATCACACCAAAAGACCACACCATCATACCATTGTGCCCAAGTCTAAATTGTTTTCATTTTCAGTTTTAGGTTTGCAATTTAGACAAAGCACAAGGCTGAAATATACATATTATAACGATTTGTGTGATCAAGGTTATCGACAAGTCGATAACGCCCATTTCTAGATAACTAAGCATGGCTAAGCATAATGACACGTAATCTACTAAGTGACAAGGGTCCATCCAGTGAACCCCAAGTCACGACAAGTAACCTAGGCTTGATGGTAGAGGAATAAACATTTCCTCACGATAATGCATCTAGTAGGCCAACTATCGACAATAGTTTAAAACAACATAGCAATGCATACATAGAATTTGCAAACAATATATTAGACTTTGAAAATAGTAGGAACAATATGATCAAATGAATGCTACATCGCTTGCCTTCTTTGAGTCACGAGGATCGATGGGCTGCTGTGGCTCAATATCGACAATAAAATTATCCTCGGAACCTAACGCGAAAGGCGATAAGCAAATAAGAACGAAGAATACCAAATAACTCCAACGACAAAAACACATCCAAATCTAATAAAATTTACACAACAGCTAGGAATGATCTAAGACAATGATAGGAACAAGAATTATGCAATTAGGACTTAACATGCAAAGATATGAACAAAATGCTCTTTCTCAGCCTTACAACAACCTAATTAATGATTAGCACTGTTCATGGCGAAATTTTCTAGAATGACCTAGGGTCTGAAATTTTTATAGTAGGTAGATTATGACATCCTAATAACAGCAAAGTTGGATTTACTAAATTTGGAGTTATACACATTTACTTATGATTTTCTAAGTTGTAAATCTAATGCAAGTCATTTCTACTGAATTATGAACATGCTCAAATCCTATTTTATATGAAAGTATACTAACGAGATGAATTTAACAAAATTAATTTTGCACAAATTGGATTTATACAAAAAACATATGCATTTTTCAAGGTTAAATCCATTTACGGAATATTCAAAATGGCGAAATCAAGTTATTCCTAGTTACACAATTTTACTCTCTTTGCAACATGCTTAATTCCATTTTTATAATAAACTAAAGTGATAACATAATTTATTACGATTGGAATTATCTAAAAAGTATTAAAATGAATTAGTTATGAGTTTCTAAAGTTTTACATCATTTTGGTTGTTAAACAAATACTTACCAAATCTGAGACAAACTCAAATAAAAGAATAAGGCGTGGACAACTCCCAACCCTTGATCTAAAATCCTCGGCTCGCCGGGCTAGAAAAACAGCGCTGCGTAGCGCTTAAACGGAGCTCACCGTTGGATCACGATCAACGGCGCACCGCAGTGTATGCATTGGACGGTGCGGTTGCATACACGATCTTGGCCGTTGATCGAAAGATCGGCGGTCGAAAACGATCAAGACATCCGGAGGGTCGAACGCACACAAAGATGCGGGCGCGGATCCGAAAATGAAGCGGTAGCTATTGATCGCGATTCAAAGGGAATCTTGACACGTGGGACCGCATGTCGGTGACCTAGAGTCACGACTGCGAATGTTTAACCCACGTGCGGTATGCCTGCATCGCCCACTTGCCGGCCGAGTGGCGGTTAAGACCAAATTAATGCCATTAATGATTAACATTAAATAAACACTAATGACTTACGGAATTTGATTTTAACCCCTCGGGCCACAAATCGGCGACCAGGTGATTTCGAGCGGTGATTAAATGCCGACATATTAATTAACCAATGATTAAGCATTAATGATGTCGGAGCGATGCGAGGTTGCACGGAGGTGATTTACGGATGTTGGGCCCATCGTGGTGGCTCAGCGACAACAATTAAGACACAATTAATTAACTAATGATTGGTAATTAATGTCCTAATTAAGTGACGGCAGGAGCTCTGTGCCGCAAAACCCGAGCGATTTCAACGGTAAATCGCGGCGACAACTTGTGGCGCCGTAACCAAGCACTAAAATGGATTCGCAATAGCACTCTGAACCTAATGGTGGCATTCTCGCGGCGGTGAGGACTAGAACGCCGCTAGCGGAAAAGCGAAAAAGGAGCTTTCAGCTGCTAAATGCGAAAGTGCAGCTCGGTGCAGTCCAAGGAAGCGGGTGCCAAAGCTTCTAAGGACTAATAAGAAGCTACCTCGAGGCGAGAAGCTTCAAAGATGGCGGAGATGCTGATCCACGAGGAAGCTCGCCGGACTTGGAGAAGAAGGTTTGAACATGACACCCTGAGCCAAATGAGTGATACCAAAGCATCAAAATAGCTTCATTAAGGTCCTGAAGCTACATGAGCAAGTAATTAGAAAATGGAGCACTCACGGTGAGGAAGAAGATGACCAATTTAGGCCGAATTTGAACAAACCCCAAATTGGACAATTCACGAGAATCAAATCCAAAATTAAGTGAGGAAATGTTCAAGGAAGTAAATAGATAAGGTTAGGGCAAATAAGCGTGAAGGAGAACCACTGGAACACCAAGAACACGAGAGAAGTTTCACGGGTCAACAATGGCGATTTGCCATTTTTGAGGTGTTAAGCTCAATATTGTGAATGGGGCTTGATGGTGGTCTAAAGAAATGCCGAGGAGGTATTGAGAGGGTTTATAAAGCCATGAAAACATTAGGGTTTGCACCACAATTCTTTGGCGGCAAAACACGAGCACAAGGTGCGTAGGCAAGGAAAAGATGTGTAGGCGTGCATTAGGGCATGGCAGCTCAGTGCCTCCCATACCCTAAGCGTCGGCTAGGGTGACTTTAGGGAGCATGAAACGACATCGCCATTACTCCCCTCTCGTGTGTTGCGCCACGTGGAGGTAGAAGATGACCCGTGAAAAGGCTCCATGATTTTCACCGTTGGATGAGACACGGACGGTGAGATAGAGCCACGCCTCGAGTTTAAAACACAGCGGGAGAATGCGAGCCTAGGATTAGAAATGAGCGGCTCCGATGCCCCACGTCGCAAACTCAATTTACAACGAAGGAACGCGGCGTTGGATCCTAATCCAACGGCCACGATTCAAACCAACAACCGGAGGTCAGAAGGTTTCGGAGAATCTCGGCGGTTGGATGGAGATCTAACGGTTGACATTCCTTTAAGCAGCGGAAGGTCGAATGTTAACTGCAGCGGGCGTGCGATTTAGATCAACGGTTGAGATCGATCGCGGGATTTTCAAACGGCGGTGGTGCGGTTAGTTAACTGGACCGAGTCAATTGGCTCGAGCCCGAGTCTGACTCGAACCCGACGCACAGTAGAACCAGGTTTGACTTTGAAATAAGAACATAGACTTTGAAGGATTTGTTTGAGGTAGCAAATTAACTCCAAAAATTATGAAATTTTTACAGGAGCTTGCTAACTCAGATATTAACCTTGTGTAAAATTTTCAGAGGTTTTTATACTGTGAATAAATCTCCAAAAATTCTGCAAGGCTCTGTTTTAATGTTTGACTGAGAGTCAAACAGGTTTGACTGCCTCTAAAAATATTCAAACAATTTCCAAAAATTGTGAAATTTTTCAGAGGGGTCACATACCATCCCAAGAACTTAGGAAAAATATTTCCAGAGGATGATCATAAGATTTGACAAGATAGTTTTTGAAATGTCAAGATTTGGATCAACTAGACTTGTGACAATGTATTTCCATAATCCCTTGTACAAGAATTGTTTGGCACAACATGAAATACATGATGTAAGAAAAAGTTTTAATTTCTACTGATTTTCTTACATTTGAAACACAAGCCCAAAATTGGGATGTTACACATTGTCATTTTAGTATTGCTTGTGAATGTTCATACTCATTTTATAACATTATGAATCTTATTTTCTCTTCTTTCGGGATCCAACTTGCGGGTATGGGTCCCCGTGGGGCCCCGATAACCCGATGGGGATGGGGATGGGGACGGGGACGGGGACGGGGACGGGGAGAGAATAGCACCCAAGGACGGGGATGGGGATGGGGACGGGGAATTTTTTGTCTTTCGGGGATGGGGATGTTTCACCACTCCCCGACGGGGAATGGCCCCGTTGCCATCCCTACCTACGGGCCCATATGGCAGTGACTCAAATAGTCATTTCCGACAACCATTTATTGCTAAACACTACTTATCAATGATTGATCATTAATGATGTCCTAAAGATGTTGTATAAGCGGGGGGTTTTAAGTGGCTGGGCCCATTGGCAGTGACACAAAAGATTCTTTCGTACATCAATTAAATGCTAACTAATCATTAACAGTAATTAACAATCATTAGCGCATTTAATAGCGAAACCTTGCCTAATCGACAGCGACACGAGAGGGCTTTTGTTAAGCAAAAACCGAGGGCAAGAAGCGACTTGTCGCGGCTCGGAGCCCGCGGTGCTGCAAAGTGCCAAAATGGATTGCAAATACTATTGCGCACCCAGAGGAGGTAACCTCGATGGCGGCGATGGCCTAGAAGCGTCGTGAGCGGAGAGATGAAAGATAGGGACACTTACGCGCCGAAAAAAATGGCGAAAGCTCGCAATAGTCAAGAAAGCGAGTGCCACGGCTTCAGGGACTAACAAGAAGCTAACTTGGCCAGAAGAGCTTCAAAGTTGGCGAAGAAGCTTTGTGGTGGAGGAGCTGTTTGGAGCCGAGGAAGGCGATGTAGAAAACACGGCTGAGCAGAATGAACACCAGCGGTGGTCAAAATAGGCGTATTAAGGCCCATAGAAGGTCCATGAGCAATTAATTGCCAAAAGAACCACTACGGGCGAGGAAGAAAGGGGGTGAATTCGGCGAAAAGATCCAAACTCAAAATTGGTCAATTCATGTGAATGAAACCCAAAATTAAGTTAGGGGAAATGAATGTAGGGTTAAGGGGCTCAAAAGGGGACAAAGAGATTTGAAGAAGAACCACTGGAGCACCAAGATCCACAATGGAGCTTCACGGCCGAAAATGGTGGTTTTGGTATCTTCGGTGTTTTGAGCTCCGCAAGCAAAGAAGGAGCTAGGGGTGGTGTAAAGGAACACGAGGAGGGGTTTTGGGGGCCTTATAAAGCTAGAAAATTAGGGTTTGGGCAAAAACGAGCTCCTCGGGTGAGCTGCAAGGTGAGCTTGGCTCACGGCACAACCATGGACCAAAAAGAGATGATGAAGGGTAGGAGTAGGGTGTGGCTACGGCCGAAAGCAAGACGCACGCACTAAATGCTCGACCAGAGAGAGTTGAAGAAGGAGCAAGACATGACCAAGCCATGCCGCGCATTGTTCACGCACGGCGCGAGGAAGAAGAAGAGCAGGAAAGGCTAGGGTGGTCATGGGCGGTCCGATCAAGAATAGACAGCTAGGATCGCTCCAGCTCCTAAGGTTTAAAACAAAAAGGGAGATCGTGAGCGTTCGACTTTAATCCAACAGCTCAGATCGAACGAAACAATCGGAGGTCCGATTGTATCAAGCAACATGGGCGGTTTGATGGAGAATGAATGGCTTAGATTTAAGTGGACGATAAGGAGGTCCAAACGTTCTCACGAATGAGGGCATCGATTGATATCCAGCATTTTGAGATTGTGCGCTAAAGTGAGCAGTGCGATTAGTGGGTTAGGTTTGATCAAGTGGCTCCAGCCAAACTTGGGTCCGACTCAAACCCAACAGTGTTTTGACCAAGGGTTTTAATTAAGAGCTGAGAAATTTGAAGGATTTTTAAAGGTAGCAAACTAGCTCCAAAATTTTTGAAATTTTTACAGGAGCTCGCTAACTTGGGTATTGACCTTTTATAAAATTTTCAGAGGTTTTTATATAGTGAATTTTCCTCCAAAATTTTAACAAGGTGCTGAGCTAGGGTTTGACTAATAGTCAAACAGGTTTGACTTCCCCCTAAGAATATTCAAACAATTTCTAAAAATTATAAAATTTTTCAGAGGTGTTACATACCATCCCTAGGACTTAGGAAAAATATTTCCAAGAGATGATCACAAGATTTGACAAGAATGTTTTTGAAAGGTCAAGATTTGAATCAAAAGACTTGTGACTTGCATTCCCATATTCCTTTCACAATAATTGTTTAGAACATATAGGAAATACATGATGTAAGAAAAAGTTTTAATTTCTACTCATTTTCTTACATTTGAAACACAAGTCCAAACTTGGGATGTTACAACACCTTTTTCTTTTCTCTTTGCATTTACCGGTAATACGGAATATGCATACCCATGCCTGACTTGCCTTAACCGCGAGACGGATGACGACGACGGGAAGACTCTAACCCTGGTTCTCACCACCACCTGGCAACCATAAAGTATACTAAGAATACCATACAAAAGTACTCGGCATAGCAATGAAACAAAATGAAATCAATCGCTCCTATTCGCACCGAAACTTTCTTTGATACACCCAAATACGATCTGTCCAAATGAAACGACCATCAAAGAAAAACCATAACTTTTGAGTCAAAACTCCAAAAGTTGTGAACCCAAATTCCCTGGAATCTACACACGCATATCTACAACTCCTCAGGTGACCAAAAGATCAAATTATTCCATCTACGTCTTTGTTTTTAACTGGACAGAACTACAATAGCAATTCAAAATTTTATATCTTTCGTTCTACTTGTCCAAATAACCTGAACTTGGACTCCCTGGAACCATCATAAAATTATCTACAACATTCATGGAAATCAACAGACGAAAATCGTCCATCTACTGACCCTAATTCATAGAACTATACTCATTGCCGAATCCAGAGACTAAGCGAGCATCTTGACTTGCAAAAATCATAACTAATTCATTATCAACTAAAATTGCAAATAAATACATTCCAGAAATCAACGCAATTCCCCATATAACTCTAGGAGATCCTAAATCTGAATGCATGGAATTAACTCAATCGGCCGAATTAACCAAGCTGCAGAACAAGTCTAGATCGTGAAGAGAATAATCGATTATCGGTGACAAATCACACAAAACGATCTATAAAAACTAATGGGAGCAGGGGTTTACCCACAAATCCTTCATTGGACCTCATTGAATCCCTTGCGAAGACCTCCTTCTTCTTCCTCTTCCTACGGTCGACCAGCTGCGGGGTGGGCGGCCTTGGAGATGGCATTGAGGTGAGGTCGGTTGTGGGAGGAGATGGTGGCGCAAGGGGGAATGAAGAGGAGAGGTGGCTGCTGTTCATGGAGCCAATGTAGCAATGGTGGTTCTACTATAGCTCGTCGTGCTACAGTAACCGCCCTAGGGTTTTCTTGTAACATCCCAAATTTTTTGAGTTTTTGAAAATTTTCAAAATAAAAATAACCATTTGCTTTTTCCTGTTTTGTTAAAGCTTAAACTGAAATTTCATAAATCAAAAACCATTTAAATTGAGTTAATCCAACTTCAATTAAAATAAAAAGTTAGTTTATTGCATTTTCCTAGATTTTATTTGGATTTTAAGCCTTTATTGCATTTTCTGGATTTTAATTTGGTTTTTCCTTTTTGTTTGAAGCCAAAAACCTATTTTGTTTGAAAAATTAAAAACTAAAGTATAGCTAAAGGTATTTTTATTAAGTTCTAAATAATTCAAGGGACTTCTGTGAATTTTCCTATAATTTTTGGACTCTATTAACTATTTTCTAAAAGTCTTTTTTGCTTTTTCGGGATTTCTTTATTCGGAAATCCATTTAAAATCCCCCTCAGGCCTTTGGGCCGAAACCTCTCCCTCGGCCCACTTCCCCGGCCCGCTCCGCGCGCTCGCGCGCCCCTTCCCTCCCTCGGGCACCATCCGATCGAAATCGGACAGCTCCGCCTTCGCCATGCCTCGTCCACCTCCCATTGTCCGATCTGGATCAGACGGCCCTCGCCCTTCGTCCCTGCGGCGTCGTCCTCCTCCGGACCCCCCCTTTCTCCGCACGGCCGTGCGCGGCACCCCGCCACATTTCTCGCCGACCCCGCCTCCTCCCTCGCCTGGCCCTAGCGCCTGCCCCACCGCCGACCTAGCGCCGCTTATCTCCGCCTCCGCCGCGCCCGCGATTCCTCTTTTCCCCCTTCTCCGCGTGGTCGAGCCGCCCGCCGCCGCCATTGCAGCCCGATAGCCCCCTCCCCTTCCTCCTCCTCCGGGCCTCCCCGAGCTCGTTAAAAGGGAGCCCCGGGACCGCCTCCTTCCCCTCTCTCTTTCCCCTCTCCTCACTCCCCCTCTCTCGCCCTCCTTCGCCCCCTTTTCGCGTTTCCACGCCACCGGCCGTCGCCCAGCCAAACGGCGACGACCTTCGGGCCGTGAGCACCGCCGTCGCCTTCGCCGATGTGGCTGCCACCTCGCCTCCACCTCAGCGCCACCTCAGCCCCTTCGCTGACAGGGCACCCGCGTGGCTAGCCCACGTGGCACCCCTTTCCCCCCCTCTTTTCCAAAGCTCGGTGGACCTAGTCCACGTGCACTCTCTCGCTGACAGTGGGCCCCACATATCAGTTTCTTTTCTTTTATTTTCTTTCGGCTGAAATTCCCTCTGCTGACGTCATATTAGCCATTTCCTTTAGAAAAATAATTCCAGAAAATCAGAAAATCCCCAAATCCTTCATTTCATGTGTTTTCCAACTTCGGAAGGCCATAACTTCTTCGTTCGAACTCCGATTCGAGTGATTCAAAATTCTAAATTTATCTAAAATCCCCCTCTTGCTGTTAGTGCTAATTTGGTATCTATTTGTAATTTATTTGGAGTTTTTTTATTTATTTTTCTCTTTTCACACATGTAGAAACTAGCTTTTCGGAAGATTTTTCGGATCCGACGACCAAAGCACCTCAACTCTTCAACGAAGGCAAGTCATAGACCTTTGATCATATTGAATCCATCTTTATAAAACTATATTGTTTTATATAAACATGCATTGCTAGTTTATATATTAAATTATTTCGGGAGTAGATAATCGCCTAATTGCTGTATACCTCCTTGATAAATTGCAAACGACATGTACCCTTCAATGACATAAACCCTTGGACACCATAGGATGATTTATGGTAGTTGGACATTGATAAATTACCAACACGGGTATCGTATTATGCTTAGCCATGCTATAGTTGTACGCAGGGACTCTTGATCACATGCTCGTATGAATAAACATGACTAAATGAATTATGGAATCGTGGCACGGCCACTATTGTTAAAAGATGTTGTGCCAAGGCTAGGGTATTCTTTGGCCGGGTTGAACCAAAAATGTTTTATGCTCGGGCGAGTGGGCGGTGGTAAGTGTGGGTGCCGTAACGCACATTGGGACGTGGATTAGTCTCGCCTGAGCAACCAACTAAGGACTTAATCTTGAACCATTGATCAGGGTCATATCGTGCAACCACATGTCTAGACTAGGATAGACCTGGCCAACTAATTAGCAATATCTTGGGTCGGTTCTGTTTTGGATGAGAACGGCGCAAGAGGGGGCACGAATCTGGCGGGGAGCACCCCCGTTAGAAGCGAAACCTTAGCGGCGAGCCAGAGTCAAGCGAACTTTGTAAAGGCCTTGTCACGTGCTCTAGACCGCTTACCCAAGGTAGTGAGTGGTGGCATCGCCGGGTGCCAAACAAACTAGAGAATTCGTGTCATGTGGGAAAAGTGTACAACCTCTGCAGAGTGTATAAAAACTATTCGAATAGCCGTGTCCCCGGTTATGGACATGCCCGGAGATTTCACGCAAGGGGTAGATGTTTTTCTTAAAATGGTGGGATTGATGGTTTGGATAGAAAGGGTGGGTGATCTCTAGTTGTTTCAAAGAACTATCATACTTATGTATTAATCTTTTAAATTATGCTTTTAATCTACTTACTATATTTACTGTTAAATGTTGCTTTCTGCAAAAGTAAACATAAAGCTATCCTTGTCTAGCCTCGCATGAATAATAATTGCATATATTCCCCTATGACTTGTTGAGTATATTCAAAGTACTCACAGCTTGCGCCCTGTGTGATTAATCCCCACAGAAGAACCAGGGAACCCCGAGTTTCATGAAGGGGAGAACCTCGAAGACTTTGCGAATTAGGTCGCGTCCTCCACTCGATTGCCTGTGGGCATGTCGTGTGGCCACCACGAGATATTTTGTTTCTGCTGCAAGTTACCTTATGGTGTTGAGCCCTGCGTGGCAACTCTGTAAGACTTGACCATAAGGTCCCTTTTGCTACCTATTAATATTAATTTGTCCGCTTCATCGTTACTTTGTTGTATGGTTATGATTACATCTTTGTTATGGCCCATGCGAGCTAGCTACGATCATGGGACTAGTTCGAATGCAGAGGTCCTGGGTTGCATGCCGGGGCGCGACAAGAGGTGGTATCAGAGCCATATCGACTGTACGACGTAACCATAGTTAGCATGGTCGTTTAGTCGAAACTTCAAAATTTATTTTCTAAATCAAACCAACCAGTTAATCTGAATAGTTGTTCTTCCCTTACCTTATTCTATTCTTTTCTCGCCTACCCTAAGTCTTTTCTCATCTCCTTCTTAGCTTCTTACATCTTGTCTATTCTGAAACATTGTTTCCCAGTTTAACTTGATCTCCCTTACCTTAGAAATTTCTGTAAGATCGCGCCTTGTTTTGGTCGACCATCCCAAATAAGCTAAATTAGAAGTGTTTTAGTAGGGTTACCCTCCTAGCTGTAGTATCGTTTGGTTCGGCCTTAAGGCTTGAGTTTTGTTGCTTCTTGATAGCTTTCTGGCTATCTGTTCCTCGGGTTTAACCGAACATCCCCAATTAGGTTGCTCTATCTTTCCCCCTTGTTCTCCCTCGTCTTTTGTGCTTTTCCCTCTTATCTATCGTGCTTTCTCTCTCTCGTCTATTAAACCTGGAAAGATTTGTGCAGATGGTTCAGACCCGCAACTCTGCGAGCCAAGTTGACCCTGTGAATCTCAATACCCCACCACCACCTCCTCCAGCAGCCATAGCAGATCAAGGTTTGGATCAGTTCACGGCAGCCCAGGCACAGCTGATGAACTCGATGATGTAGAACGTGAACCAGATAATGACTCAACAGAACCAGGTTGCTGCAGCCCTACTTAATATGATGAACCAGCAAAACCAGACCATCGCTGCTTTTATGACCAGGATGAACCAGAACCATCAGGCCGCTGCCATGACACCGCCACCACCAGTTTTTCAGCCATCAAAGCTTGCAACATTTATGAGGACACATCCACCCATATTTTCCAACTCCTCCAAACCACTAGACTCTGATAATCGATCACACTCTATTGGGGAGAAACTCACTATTGCTCATTGCAACGACCACGAGAAGGTTCTGTATGCTGCACGGCAGCTAGAAGGCCTTGCTGCAGACTTGTGGGAGAGTTACCGCGCAACCCATGAGAGTCCATAAGATATTACCTGGGCTGAGTTTTCAGCAGCTTTTCGTCACTCTCATGTTGCTAGGAGTATAGTAGAAAGGGAGAAAAATGAGTTACCAAGGATCCCGCCATTGGAAGAACCCCATTCCAATGACAAGAGTCACCTTCCTCCCAAAAAATCACCATTTAGGGAAGTACGTTATCTGTTACAGATGTGGAGAACAAGGGCACTTCGCCTGCACATGCACTCAAAAGGGAAAGCCAAAACAAGATAATCATTATGCTAACTGCAATGGCACGGGTAACTATTTCTCCAAGTGTCCCCAAAGGAAGCTGATCCAGTATAAAGTTTGTAACTATTGTGGTAAGGAGGGACACTTTGTCAAGCAATGTCATTTGCATAAACAAGAAATCTTGGCACCACAAGCAGCTTCAGCATTGGAAGACAGATCAGAAGAACCTCGGACATCTCACCTAGCAGCAATGATTCTTAAGCCCGTCATAAAAAGCCAAGTGAGTCATGACCTTACAGAAGAAGCTTAGGCTAAGCAAAGACAGTTGTGGCTCAGCCCACCAATCAAGTCTAAGGATTGTGCCGGTTGTTGTTTTGAAGAGATAGAGCATAGTGCTAGTAAGCACGAACTCCATTGCTCAAGCTGTGAAGGAAATCATTCACTCAAAGAATGTCCAATAAACAATATTACTCGTCACTTATGTGAGAATAAAGATCATTATCCGGCCCAGTGCCCTCCGAAGACAATGTTGACCCCTATATCACAACAGCAACATGAACAATTTCAAGCCGCTCTCATCCAAGCCAAGGAAGGCAGAACCATGATTACTTCTACCAAGTTATCCCAAGAATCAGAGGAACCAAATTCCAACAAGATCCATCCCAAGGCACTCAATTTAGAAGCTACTTACCACAATGGGACCATTGTCACAAGAGGAAGATGATGAACCAAGAGCAAGATGTTGCAAGAAACTCCAAGACTCGTGTGATTCAACCTCAACCCAACCAAGCACCAACATCAGCCGCACTCATGACCCCAGGATCAACACTACATCTGTCGATAACGGTGTTCTACAACAATACTAGTGTTCGACTGCAGCAGAATAAAACGTCAAAGGCAAGAATACAGTGTTTTAGATGTCAGGGTATGGGACACTTTGCTAGTGGATGCCCGCAAAGACACCAAGCAATGGATGGGTGATGACCCGGTGGCCTGAAGATGCCGGTGGCGGGCTTTGAGACAGCCGGAGGCGGAGACGATGAAGCAGTGCTTGAGGAGGAGGCGTTACGGGCGTCGAGAAGCCTCAGGAAGGTGCACCTCGGGACCGCCTTGGCTCCAAGAACGATATGCCTAGGTTGATGATGATGGAGGAGGTTGGTGGACGCTAGAATCGATGCGGCGGCACTCGATCGAGCTCAGAGAAGATGGGTTCTTCCTCCCTCAGTGAGGCACCAAAGCCAAAATTAGAGTCACCACTAAGCTCAACAGAGCAATGCGAATCTAATGGACCAGATAACGTCAAAAAGGATTCACCGGAAAGCCTAAGGGGTCAAGGGGCCTTGGCCATCAAACGCGAAGATGAAGAACTCGTCCCCGTCGATCTAGCAGGCAACAAGGCTACGGTTTGGGCAAAACTGAGGCGATGTGAAGAGTGAAACTCGGCGGTCGCTGATCCTCGGCGCGCTCCGGCGGCGCTTGCCCTCAGTTTCTTCACCGGCCAAAGTGAATAAATGGGCGGAGTGGACGCGAGAAAGGGAGAGAGTGGAAATGGATGGGCATGGGAGGTTGTTGTTGCCTTGACGATGCTTCTAAGATGGACACACGTGCGCGAGGTGTCGACGACGAGGGTGCGTGGCACACATGCACGAACGTCGACACGCTCAGCATGTGTAACATCCCCATTTTCAACTTGTGTTTCAAATGTAAGAAAATGAGTAGAAATTAAAACTTTTTCTTACTCCCTTCTGTTGTCGAACTTTTCTGAAATTCTTGCAAAGGAAATTTGGGAAGTGCAAAATCAAAACCTTCAATTCTCTCAAGGCAAAGATCATCTTGTCAAACCTTGTGATAATGCTCTGGAAATATTTTTCATGGATTCTAGGGTTGCTTGGTGGCACCTCTGAATTATTTCCTAATTTTTGGAAATGATTTGAAACAGTTTAGAGGCAAGTCAAACCCTGGTCAAACCCCGGAGATAACATTCTGGAATTTCTTGAGGAAACTCTAGCACGCCAAAATCTCTGGAAATTTTATGGGAGGTTAATTCTAAAGTTAGCAAGCTCGGTTAAAATTTCAGAAATTATGGAGTTGTTTTGCTATCCCAATTAAGCTGCAAAGTTTCAGCTTTAAAAATCAAAACCCTAATGGGTTTGCACTATTCCTCGGCGCGGGTGGGCTCGGGCTCGAGTCCATTGACTCAGCCGAACCAACTAGCGACACTGACTCGAGCCGCTCGTGCGGCGACCTGTGGGCCCGATGTCGCCGCTGGTCATCTTCTTCCTCCGCTCGCCCACGCAGCATGCGGCGGTGAAGTCAGCCGAGAGAGCGCGCCAGTCACCTCCCCAAGCGCTCCTCACCGGCATGCATTTATTGTGCCCGGGCTTGCCGCGAAGTCTCCTTCTACCGCTCCCGTCGCTCAGCTCCATGACCATAGTTTGGACCTCCCGTGGCGAGAGCCGTTGTGGACCGAGCTCCCCTCGCTACTTAAGCACCCAGCTCTCCTTCTTTGCCCTCCTTTCACTTTTCCGCAACCCCGGTTGGCACCCTCTCTTGTGCTTGAGCTCAACCCCAAGATCACCCCTCGCCATTCTTGAAGCTTGAGCTCTGTGCACCGGTGCTCGATGGCTCTTTCCACACAAGCGTGGGCTCCCGGGTTATTGGAAATGTACTTAATTAAATTCATACTGTAGCACAATTATTAATGAAGGAACAGTACTGTCCCTTAATTAAAGATCATGCTAAAGGTATAAATTTAACAAGTAACAATTCCAATAAACAGGATCCCCGGATATATATATATATCTCGCAATGGTTCCCAGGATCAATGCCCATTGCATATATATATCCTTTAACAACATTGCATCATACACATACAAGTCATTCATTCACATAATTAAACATAAGTTTACATCATTCGGTTTTAGTACTACAATATTAAGTGACTTGGTCACTTCAAACGTTTAACAGCGGAAGCAAAATAAAAACTTAAAGTCCACCAATGGCCTCATCCACCCGCAGGCAATTGCGTGGAGGAAAGAAGTAGCGTTACTCGTTAGCGTCACCCTGATCGGCGCTAACGGGTACTTCATAAAGAACACCGTCCTCACCTGCAACAATAGGTGGTAGCACCTTGAGTACGGAAGGTACTCAGCAAGTCTTACACAAACTAATAAAAGAAAGTGGTTATTAGAGCCTATTCAAAGGAGTAGAGTTTTTACATGCATAAGGTTACAACCGGAAAGTATAAAGGTTCAAATTTGCATAAAGCGATACATCTTAACCTACAAAAGCTAAATTTTGATAAAGCAATTTAATAAATCAAATTTTGCTTAGAACAGTAAGTAAATGACATAATGGTAAACAGTACAGTACATGATTCCCTCATGCACAGCCGAAAACAAACCGAAACCACATTTTGAAAATCAAAATTTCTATACAGGTGACATCAATTCAAGTTATCGTCCATGGCCGTGGACACGGCTATTCGAGCAGTTTATACCTGCGAGGGTGTACATCTTTACCCACATGACTTAGCTGGCGTGTTGCCTTGGATGCCTCCGAATGATGACATACTTCCTTTGGTATGCCGACCGGGAAACTAAGATTTGGTATTTTTCAACAAGCTAACACTATTGAGTTGGACCCCATGTGTGAAGCGATCCGCTTAAACAACGGCGATAGCATCCGCCTGGCCGGGCACACATGTTGCGTCGATGTCTGCGATCCAAACAATTTAATGCGAATGGGTTCCCTACCCATAGTAGAATGCTATCGGCACCATTAAGGTATCGTATATGCGACGAGGCACATATACGCCCTCACCCTCCTAAGAACATCGATCTTGACATACAAGCTCACATGGCATAAAACGCAGTCCTCGGACCAAAGCATCTATGTCATACAAGGTCAATACACATATCCTTACTCTCATGTTTCCAACTCAATAGTCTTAACATTTTACTTAACCAAACAGCGCCCATACTTGCATGTGGAAATACGTGGGGACTTGAACGAATAGTCGAGTTCGGTCCTTAATTAACCGGACAAGTCCACCACAAAACCCAATCTCGTGCACAAAGCACCATCACTAGCTTCCTCTTGTCGAGATCAATTTGAATTTCAAATAGAAGACTGATTTGAAGAAATCGACAAAGAGTTTAAAATAACAAGAGTTCGATTACGATTCCCATGTTTGACAAGATATGCTTGTCAAACTCTAAAATCTCTAGATTTGCATGTCTAGCTAAAACTAAAAATATAGGTTATGATATACAGTACTATGCTAGGGTTAAGTGTATGGTGACAATTGAGGTAATCCATCATGTTTGGTCATAACTAACTACTAATGGATCACATTCGTATTTTGGAAAAATAGCATGCATGATATCAACTGGATTTGTAAAAGCTATTGTACAAAATTTAGGGATCAATATGGTGCAAAGAGGATGCTTGCCTTGATAGTAATACACTACATTTGCAGTTGGGTTGCTCGAAATATATTCAATTGCTTCAACAGAACCCATTCTAAAAGAAGCAATAAGATCCAATAAATACCAAAACTGACAATAAGTCCAAATGGAAGAAATATGCATGATCAATCTAGAAATGCATGATTACAGTATGCTTAAGCCATAACTACCCATATTAGCGATAATAACCCATAATATAGTTTACTGTTTTCAAAAGACAGAAACTAGAGTTTAGTGCAAAGTGCCAGTTTTCAGATTTTAAAAGAGTCAAAAGGATGATTGCAATTTTTGGAAAAGGAATATAGAACATGCAAAGCTCATAAATGAAACTTAGCATGATCTTTTAGGTAATTAATATCCCAAACCAACCTTAGTCTAACCCTAACTAGTTAGATTACATCAACTAAGAAGAAATTCATTTTTGTCGGTTAAACCGACAAAAAGAAACAGAGACAGATCTCAACTAGAAGTTAAAATAGACGATGACAAGAATGGAAAGATTAACTTGTCATGCTGCTAGGGTTTAGTCTAAACCTAAATAAGATGATAAGTTGACAGGAGAAACCCTAGGTCTTGAAAATGATATGGAAAACCGAAAAGTTATAATATCAACTTTTCAATTTGAAGCATGTTGAAGCTACTGATGCTTAAAAGAATGATTCACAGGAGCATCTAAGGTCCTTAAAATGCTCAAGATATCATAACTAGGGTTTTTGGCTTACCAGTATAGGAATGATACCAAGATTCTGAAAATTCGAAGTTGATCGACAGAGAGGTAAGTTCTGATTTAACCTGCAAAAGATGCCGAATCTTTAATGCAAGGTAAAACCGATTGTAAGGATGGATAAGCAAAGGATAGGAGCAAAATCCCACTTTGGACAATAGAATGAAGAAAGTGAGCTTCGGTGGTCAACAATGGCTGCGACTCAAAAAGCTAGGGTTTATATATAAGGAGTTGAGCTACAGAAAATTGGGAAAAGTCTAGAGCTTGATGAGGTGTCCATTTAGGGCTAATTATCCCAAAACTTAGTTGCAAAAACTTTGGGATAAACCTCTCCTTGATTTCGAGAGAGGCGCGCATGAGAGACGAGGAAGATGATAAGAATCATCGACATGTGGGTCCCATTGGCGATCCACGGCAGCGCGCCTCACAAAGGCTCAAGCGAATGTCACCGTCCGATTGGAAATGGCGGCGTGTGATAAATAGAGATTAAATAATTTGAATCGGTACCAATTAATATGGACCGCACGATCTAGATCGGTTGATCGAGATCTAATCGAAATCCAGAAGAACGCGGAACTCCGCTTTCAAAGAGAGAGCGTTGGATTAAAATCCAACGATCACTAAAAGAATACACGTCGCCTGTTTAGATGAGATGGCACAACAGTTGGATTTGATTTCTATGGTCGGGATGGAAAATTGAGCCGGATGGTCCGATTGCATACACTCATATGGACCTTACGATTGAAATCCAACGATCCACCGATTTTGGGCTTTAAAGGCCCACGGTCAAAAAGAGCACAGAGGATTGAAATCCAAAGGCACGCATAAACGCGCCTCACGATTTCAAATTGGAATAAGTGACGCCGTTAGATCAAGAATGAATGGCTGCGATCGTGAGGGGATCCGGAGTCGTCCGAATGCATACACCAATCTGGACCGCACGATGAAGATCCAACGGCCCAGAGGAGTGCGGGCTTTATAACACGCAGTAAAAGGAAAAGCCGTAGGATTTGAATCTAACGGCTCGGATAAAAGCGCTTTAAGTTTAAAACGAAAAGGTCATTGTTGGATCGGAATGAACGGTGGAGATTGAATAGGGATCCGAGTTGTCCGACACACATCGATCTCGCTCGTTAGATCAAGATCCAACGGCGGAGATTAAGATGCACACGTGGACAGCTCGCGGGGTGTTATAGCTTCGCCCGTTCGATTGAAGATCAACGGTTCATATCACGCGGGGATTTTGGGCTCACGCCCGAACGTGACTGAGCCGGGCCAAATTGATTCGGTTGGACCCAACCACATGAGACCGGGTCGCTACAGTGCAAGGGTTTAGGTTTAGACCGGTTTGGTTGACCAAACCTTATTCAAATACTTAAAAGGTTTGACTAGGCTTTTAAAAATAGCAAACAAATTTATAAATTCATGAAATTTTGACTGTAAGTTACTGGGATGATATATTTCCCAGATAAATTTTTAAAATCACATGATCACTTTGAAAAATGCATAAATATTTATTCTAGCCCGAAAATATTCATTTAAAGACAATAAATTTTTCTTTAAGTCAATTTAATTTCTAAAAATGTAACAAAAATATTTTTAGCCAAGATAATTCATCTAGACTTTAATAAAAATACTTCCCAGTCATAATACAAGTTTTATCTTGTATTCCTTTAAGACTTCAAATGGTTCTTTAGGGTTTTGGCTAAAAAGGAAGGTTTTTAATTTGTAACATGCTGCCCAAAGTGTAGAAATGAAGCAGAATGCTATGAGCAGTACCTCATCACATCGCTCATAAAGCATTTTATTACTGTTTATAAACTTGGGGCTGTTACACAAACTTTGCTCCTAGCTCCTTCCTCTAGTCCCCTGAGTGTTAGCGCTAATCCTATTTGATTTGTGTCTTGTGCCTCTTACGATCAGGATTCCCTTTCTACTGAAAATCGCCGCTTTCGTCCTCCTCTCCGTGAAGGTGGCTCCTCCCTTCAATTTGTGTTCTAGGTCTTTCGTGGACCTCCGAAGTTATCATCACCGTTGCTTGGTCCTCTATTGCTCAGCTTGCTTGCCCGCTTTGTCTTCCTCGCTCCGGTGGCGGTTGTCGCATTGGAACTCCTCGACCTCCCTTGGACCTCCTCCGGCCCGGTGAGTTCACAATGACCTCCTCAGAGCTTAAGCACTGATAGTTTAGGTCGCGGCGAAGTCTTTCTCGGTTTTCACTTTTCCGTGCCGATCTCGATCGTTAGGCTCGCTGCCACGGCGATATGGGTCGTGTCCGGTGACATTTGTGCCCTCAAAATGTTCGCAATAGTATTGCGAACATTTTTGATGGCTGACCGCGCCGTGGTCGTGGTCGCCGCGACGACAGCCGTGACCAAAGCGGTGTCCTCGGTGCATTTGTCGCATTTTTGTCAAGTCACCGGACCTCCTGGGGTCATCGTGACCCTCCGTGACCTCCCGTGTTAGATTCGCACCGTGGGATCTTGTCGGCAAAAACTCTAGCTCCCAAGACCTCTTCGTTTTAATCCTAGCCCTTAATGACCTCTTCCTGTTTAGATCCACCCGTAGATCCTTTGTTCTGTAATAGCTAAGTCCTAGGACCTCTCGGTTGTGGTTTTAGCCGTTCATGACCTCTTCATTGTTGATCTGGACCGCTAGATCTCCTAGTCTAAGTCCTTAGCCGCCAGGACCTCCCACCATTTGGAATCCTGGCCGTTAAAGACCTCCATAGGTAAAATCCCAGCCGTTAAGATCACCCTCCTCCTTGAGGTCCTCTGTGCAAAAAGGTCACCCCGGTCGTTTTTGTCAAAACCACCCTCTCGGACCACACCTCTCGAGGTCCTCGTTGCAAAAGACCACCCCTGGCCTTTTGTAAAGAAAACCTTCAAAACCACCCCCAGGGTCCTCTTTGCAAAAGACCACCCTTGGTCTTTTTGTAAAGAGAACCTCGAGACCTCCTCATCTTTGGTCTTAGCCGTGAGGACCTCCCGCCTAGATCCGGACCGCTCAGACCTCTCCCATGGAGATCTGAGCCATCCAGATCTCTCTCTAAAAGCGCCGTGTTGGAGGACCTCCCAGGGAAATCTCGGCCGCTAGGACCTCCTCGGTGAGATCCTAGCCGTCCAAGACCTCTCGCTTATTAAGCTCACCGTTTAGGTCCTCTCTCGCTCGAGATCTAGACCGTTAAGACCTCCCTCGGGAGATCTTAACCGTCCGCACCTCCCCTTAGTTGGATAGCCGTAGGACCTCCTCGTGGAGCTCGGGGCCGCGATCCGAGATCCGATGGCCACGACCTCCCTAGCGCGAGAGCTCCTTCGCGTGTGTTGTGCATCCGGTGGTCGGGGCCGTTGGATTCAATATCAGCGGCTAAGACCTCCCCTAGGCGCGATGTGGTCTTTGCGCCAAGGTGCTTGTGCAGGTTTTAGCATCAGAGCTCGTGAGCCGTGCGATCCTTGATCATCGCCCACGACCTCCCAGCTTTATTGGTTTTCAGATTTAGTTCCGAGAGCTTTATTTGTACATATTAATTGTTTTAAACTTCAAAATTGCATATCTTTTTCTCTGTAGCTCCACATTTAACAAACTAAAGTTCTATAAATACATCTGTTAAAGTACTTTAGCTTAGTATAGGTTTTGCAGTAGTTTTTAATACTGAAATTAATCATGTCTTAGATTTATAACTTAGAAAAATCATAACTAAATCATTTTAACCCCAAATGACCTGAAATTTTATATGGCTTATCACTATACCAGTAGGTAGCTACCATAAAAGTTTCAGCTTCAAAATCTTTCTAGAAAATATTTTTGCTACAGTGCTAATTATGACCGAAAATAGGTTTTTAGAGAATATCTTTTGCACCACAAATCCAAATTAGGTTTTTCCAGTTTCTATGTCTAGGTATATTCGTATTTTACCTTGTGTATAAATTTCATCGCATTTGGATAGTTTTTGCTTGCTCTTTTGTTTAAGTGTTGCTCGTCTTATTGGTTGTTTTCGCTCTTTCGCTTAGGATTCGACATTTGCGGTAACCCCGAGAATGACCCTCTGCAACAAATTGAGCAACAGCAAGAAGGCAAGCAGTTTGATCATTTCCCAATTGGTCCCATTACTTTTAAAGTCTAATATTTTGTTTAACTTCTATGTATGCATTGCTAATTTGTTGTTAAAGTGATTAGCTAATCCTCTAGTTGCATAATCTGTAGGTAAATAATTATCCTCTACTACCTGAGCCTAGGTTATTCGTTGTGATTAGAGTTCGTTGGATGAACTCTTGTCACTTAGTAGATTTTCGAATAAATATTGCTTAGCCATGCCTAGTATCGGTAGTATTGGGCGATCATCGACTTAGTCGATGGTCTTGATCACACAAATACTTATATTATTCCATTATGTCCAACCCTTGTGTTTTACCATTTCGTAAATCAAAAACTGAAAACAAAAATTATATCTTGGCTTGGGCACAATGGTATGTTGGGTGATTTGTTGGGTGTGATTGGAATGGTGCCTAAGTCCCTAAGGACCGAGTTACTTGTGCCATTGATCCAAGCAATTATTGCGTGCTAACCACACGAGGGGGATATGGAACCTCTCTTGACTAAGTACTCTGGGAGGTGTTAATTATGAGCTGGTTGGTGGGTGTGTTCTTGTGTGTGTTGTGTTTGTGGTGTTGGAGGGGAGCATTAGCAGACCGGTTAGGCTGTCTAGTGTGTCCTTCTCCCGTGGGTTGCGGCTCTTAATTAGCATCGTCCATTGGAAAGCGTCTTGTTAGACTTAGCCATGCACGCATACCAAAGGAAGTGTGCTAACCGTGGTGGTGGAAAGCGGTCTATCGTGTGGGTACATTGGTACACCCTGCAGGTTAAAACTATTCGAATAGCCTCGTCCTAGGTTATGGACACGCTTGGTTATTTCCCACAAGAACTAGACTACAACCTTTTAAAAACTTAAACTTGACATGGGTGGTATGAAGGGGTACTTCATGCTATTGTTGTGGTGACTATGGGTTAGTCACTTCTAGGTTGGTGTTGTCATCTATCTATTGATATAATTGTCTCTCTTTTATTTGAACAATAAAAGTTAATTGCAAACTTGCTTTGACTCTATTACCTTATTGCAAATGAAAACTTGCTTTATGCTGAAAATAAGTCCAAAGCTTCATCCACTTAAATAAAGCTTGCATGTAGTTAAATATAGTTCTGTTATCTCACACGTCAGTCTTGCGAGTACAAAAACAAGTTTTGTACTCATCTGCTTTGCTTAATATTAATTGTTGCAGAGGAAGAAGGTGAGCCCCAAGGGCCTCACTTTTGTGAGTTGTGTTGCGATGCCGTCGGGACGATTAGCTTGGCGGTCCGGTTGGTTGCCTTGTGGGTAAAGGCACACCGATTGGCTTTTGTTTATCGCCATCTTATGGCCATTTTGCTTCATTGTTTAAATTAGTTACTTATGTGTTATTTGGCCTCGGCCTCTCTTTTGTAATAACTCTCTTTATATTATCTATGTCTTTCGATTGTTGCTTTTGCTTGACTCTATGTGTATGAATGGAATTGATGCATGATTTTGTAACGGGTGTGTATATCTTTGCATTTGAAGTATACATATCTCGAGGCTTGGTTTATTTGATTTGTACTGTTAGGACCAAGTGGATGGTTAAACAGTACAAGCCGAATAAACCGGGGTCCTCACAGCATGGCAGAGAAGGCGATGACGGGAACGAGACTAACATGCGGGGCCCGCTCGCCAGCAGTAGTGACCAAGCGGCATGAGCCAGAGTCTGATGCGGTGCGACGCGAAGCGATGCGGTTGAGCCAAAACACGAAGATGTGGTTCAGTCGGTGTCGGGTTTGAGCTAGAGTCAGACTCGAGTCCGAGCGAGATGGACTGGGTCTGATGAAGTTGACTGGGGTGGCTTAGGTCGGAACAGGGTTCGGGTGCGGTCTGAGTTAGGGTTTTAATTAGAATTTGATTTGACCAAAAAACAACTAGTTTGACCTAACTGTTCAAATTAGAAATAAAATTCTAAAAATTATGAAATTTTTTGTGGGTGCTCTGAGGTTCAACTAGGACTTAGGAAAATTCATTTTAGTCACTTTTAATAACTCATTCATATGAAATAAATTCCTTTTTAAACCTGCATTAGTGAATTGGTTTGAATTTTGATGAAGTCATAATAACTTCTAAAAATTTGGGAAAATTTATATTAATTTATGATAAATAATCTCATATTTTAAAAAATTATTTCTAGGGACTTTTATTCACACATTTTTCAAGAATCAAACATGAACTTGAATTTTAGTTAAAAGTTTGAATTTTCAAAGGAATTTTGATACAATCAACAAAAGTTTTAAAATTGTGCACAAGCTGTCGAAAACCAGGAGCAAGATCAAGAGATATAACAAAAGTTTTTAAAATCACATACTTTTATACATTTCAAACACAAACCATAGGTTTGGGTTGTTACAGCGTTAATTGCGGTATATTGTGTTAATTGTCGTCAAATGTGATCGATTTTGTTAATTGTGGTAGTCGTTGTTAATTGCAGCTAATTATCATTAATTGTGGTATTTCTCGTTAATTGTGGTAATTGCTTTTCATTACGAAAGTTGTCGTCAATTGCCTTAATTACGGTAATAATTTTTTATTGTAATAATCATCATTAATTACATTAATTGCAATTAATTGCATTGATTGTCATTAATTGTGGTATATTTCATTAATTGCGATAGTTGTCGTTAATTATTGTAATCGTTGTTAATCGCACTTAATTATCGTTAATTACGGTAATTCTCATGTAACATCCCAAAAATCCCAATTTTGGGAAATTATAATGAAAATAATTGGGGGGATAATTTTGAGCATGCTTTTATGTGGGAAAATTTATTTGAGCATGTTTTGAATATTTTCATGAAAAGCAACTATGGATTTATATGAAAACACCAACTTTGAAGCATTTTTTGAGAAAATCATAGAACAGATAAAATCTAGAACAATTTACACAAGGAACCATACTATGTTAGAAGCCTCCACAAAAAAATCATAAATTTTAGAGCATGATTGATAGGTATAAAAAATTGGCAATGTCTCAGCCTTTTCTGGAAAATTCAAACTCCATTTGAATTTCCCGCTCGCCCATTGGGCCGAATCTGCACTGGCCCACTTTGCTCATGCTAGCCCCAGCCTGCATCAGCACTTTGCTCTCCCTCTTGCTGATACGCTGACCCCACCCGTCAGGTGCTGTCTTCCACCTCGCTTTCGTCTCCGCACTCCCGCGCACTGCACCCGCGCCTACTCTGCCCGATGGTTTCAACCGTCACACACTGTTTTACGAATTCACTTACTCCTATCACCTCCTCCTATTCCTCGCCCATGCTAGAAACCCGTTGATGCTCCCTTTTCCCACACGGACGGAGGGACCAGAGCAAGCCCGCAAGTTTCTCATCGCGAGCGCAGTTTCTCCTTGCCCATCTCACGCATTTCTCATAGCTACTTAAGCATCCATGCGTGTCATCTTATCCCAAGTTCACCCTTTGCTCCATCTCGTGCTTTCTCCAAGCTTCTAGTGCCCTGAATCACCGAGAACGAGAGCATCATTCTCGACACCGGTGGGCAAGCCGAACATCACTGTCACCCCTGGTGAGCTTCCTTAATCACGACACCCACATCATCACACACCTCTCACTTCACTCATCCTTCTTCTTTGCTCAATGCAACTCTGGGAGCCATGTAGCGCCGAAACTCCATCGTCACCCCCAACTATGGCACGTGCACCCGATCTGAGCTACTATGTCCTCACCATTCCAGAAGGTTTGGACCCCTCCCGAGTGCGTCATCATGTATTCTGACCCTCATTCAACTAATCCCCTCACTTAACGCAGGCCAATTCATTGTGAATCTGAACCTCACCTTCTTCTTCCTCATCCTCGGCCACCGTCGCCATTTTTGATCTTCCTCAAAGCTCGATGAGTCCCTATTCAATTCCTCGCATCTACACCATCCTTAGGACTCGAGTGAGCTAATGTGATGATTCTTGTAGTCCCCCATCATCGTAAAGTGCCAGCACCATGGACATCCTCTGCGCCGCCGCTATTCAACGTCTACACATTTCTCTAGTTATCCCGTGATGCCATCAAGAACCTTGGTGAGCTTCTAGTAGTCCCCTAGAGCTACTGTGTGTGCTAGATCGGTGAATTAGCTAGCGTAGCATAGAGTTTTGTTGTAGCCGCTCATGGCACTAACACATGAGATGGTATCTACGCCACTCCGGTGACCATTAGTCCCTGAGCCTCTGCCTGTAGCATCATTGTTGCTCCCTGGAGCCAATGTGCACCATCTTTCACTACCGATAGGATCCATGCACGAAAGCCATTTTGGACCCGAGGCACTCCTCCCGCATCTGGCCAGCGTAGCACCGTCTCCATCCATCTCTTCGTCCTCCACCACCACCTGATGGGATCGCCATCGAGAAGGGAACCCATTAATTTGCCTATCCCCAAGCAAAGACGTTGCGCCGTTCACCGCCGTCGAGCTCGCCATGGCGCTCGGCCATGCGTGCACCCCCACTTCTCTCTCTCTCTCTCTCCCTCTACCAGTGGCCCTATGAGATTAGCTGATGATTAGTGCTAAGTGATAGAGATTAAATGTAGTAAGTGTATGACAAGTGGAACCAGATGAAAAGGTTAACAGAAATCTAATTTTAAATGTATTTAGTATATGTGTCACTGATATGTGGGACCGCCAATGGTTTATAAATTAAATCAAGAAAATAAAAATAAGGGTCATTGACAAGTAGGCCCCACATGTAAGTTAATAAAATTCAAAAAAATAGAAAAATGAGAAAAGTCGTTTCAGTTAAGAGGAAAATATGCTTTCTCTGTTGGAAAGAGTAAACATCAGAAGAACTCAAAGGAAAAGGTACTTTCTCCATTAGAAAGCATAAACCTCAGAGAATATGCTTACGATGTCACCCTTTTTATTAATTTCAGGATTTTAACAATCGAAGCAAATTCAAACCTTAATAACTTTTGCATATCATGATCTATATGAATATGCAAAAATATTTGGGTTTTGTTGCTGTTTAAATTATTTTTCTATTTTGTGTTTTGTTATCGGCTCTTTTGAATACACGTTGATACCGCGAATGAATTATTCGACGACCCTCCATCCTCATATTCAGAGATACCAGAGCAAGGTAGGCATCCCCTTTGATCATGTTGATCCCCATTATTTCAATTATTGTACTTATTTTTGCAAAATCTATGAAATCAGGATAAAATTCAAAGAAAACGTCATTATCACGTGAGAGTTTGTGAACAGAGAGGAGATGCTTAGATGCTATAGGAACATAAAGAACATTGTTTAGATCAAGTGAATGTTGCAGGGTGTGAAACTTAGAGTGACCAATGTGTGAGATGTGCATACCTCTACCATTAGCAGCCTGTACCTGATCTTTGCCAAAGTATTTTTCCTTCATGATGAGCCTGTGAAGATCACTTGTGATGTGATTAGTGGCTCCGGTGTTGGTGTACTAGTTTGTGTCAATTGTGTATGCTTGAGCAGATCCATCAGCAGAGAGTTGACTATCTTTGGCTTGATAGGCATGGTTGTACCGATTGTAACATTTTATGGCAACATGGCCAAGTTTACCACAGATCTGGCATGTGGGTCTTCCTCCAGAATGCTGCTGATGATGTGCACCTTGCTGCTGATGTGCGCCACCACGGTTAAAGCCTGTGTTGGCTGTGCGGCTACCACAACCGCCGTAACCTCCACGACCCCTGCTGCATCCACCCCGATTGCCTCGGGATGCCGAGTTGACAGAAGGCTACTGGTTCATCACAATTCCTTGGCCTTGAAAAGTAGCATTATTTTGTTCATGGCGCATCCCAAAACTCATGAAATGTGCATAGACTTCATTTAGTGTAAGTGGCTCAACCCATGTATTTAGAGAGGTGACTAATGGGTCATCATTGCTATCCTGCCCAGTGAAGAGATATGTTGCAATCTCATCATCACCGAGGGGTTGACCAAGAGTGGCCAAGGTGTCGGCTAGGGTCTTGACTTTGTTGAAGTACTCGACTGCGCTCATGTCCTTCTTCTACAAAGAAGCAAGCTGACGTCGAAGTTGCATGATCCTTGCTCTTGAGTCGTCGGACGAGAACATGCGATCCAGGGCTTCCCACACCTCACAGGTTGTGGAGAGGAGCATAACTTGAGCAAGAACATCTTCTGACAGGGACGACAAGATGGTACTAAGAACCATCTGATCTTTCTGCAACCATTGTACGTATTCTGGATTAAGTACAACAGCTACTCCATTAGTGGTGGTCTATGAGATGGTCTTAGCCGGAATGCAAATAGACCCATCCACATTATTGGGGTATGGGTAGGCTACGCTAGCTGACAATATAAAAAAATTCTACCACGTAAACCAGGATGCCAAGCAAGTAGATGATCACAAATCGTTACCACCAGATGCACAGAGCAGCGAAAGAAATGTTGGAACAACCAGGTCAAATGAAGAGCGTGTCGATGCAGTGGTCGTAGTCGATCGTTCATCGCAGCGATCGTCTCCTCCAGCAACCAATCTAGTTCTTCGCCAAGATCCTCAAGCGCAACAACGTAGTAGCGCCTCTAAAGTATCCACACGTCTAGGGCAGAAACGCCATACGCCGGCGTGCTAGCACCAAGTCGCACGGGAAGGCTCTCTTAAGAAGATGGTGGCTAGGGTTTTGGAGGATCAACTCACATATATCTTATTTTCCCAATAGCCTCAAGCATCTCCTTATATAGTGCCCGTGACGGATCCTATCTGAACATGTTTGACGAATTGTATCCGTACTGGTTTGTTCTAACCCGTTAAGTGTGTAACCCTGTAGGCTCATGTGTAGTTCGGTTGTGACACGGAAACACTTTTTCGGCCATGAGTTGTAGTGGTACCTAGCAAGACATATCGATTCCCGAATACACACAAGTTATCTCAAATGAACCTTAATACAATATGATCTATGACTAGATCCTTATCACTTACGACCAACTCGTATCTAGTCACGACCAGTCAATATTAAGTTACGACCAGTTTGTACTTAACTACGACCAGTTCATAACTCCTTACAACTAGTTAGTGATTACATTCGACCAGTCTATGACCAGCTCGTATCTCCATACAACCAGTTTATGACCAGCTTCGACCCTCTTTAAGACGTCCTATTAGACCTCCTCGAAAGGTTTCTCCAGAACCACTCCCGGACCACTCTAGGACCACTCCCTGCAGAGGAGGTTCAAGAAAGTAGTTATCCACATGTGGCTAGAAGATATTAGCCGTACTATCTGGTCGAACTGAATGACCTGTTCATGTATACTCCCTTTGCCTCACGATATCTGGTTGAATTCCAGGTGTGATGTTGTGTCATCCATGGACTGTTCAACACTTTCTCGATCGAGTGTCTCGGATAACTTCATATAGCCGAACTCTTCGACCATTAGTGGCATGGCCATGCACTTTCTTTATCCAACCACATCGAGGGGCCCAGAGATATCTCTCCTACTATGTTAGGAGGGGCAAATCCCATATCTGACCAGTCAAATTCCTTCGCATATTTCATAGCATACACGAAAGCTACCTTTATAACCACCCAGTTATGGAGTAGCATTTGTCAACCCCTAAGAGTGCTATTACACATGTAGGAAACCATGCTGATCTCAGGTCTAAGGATTATACATCATCATTGCTTGAGACTGTCAGGACCCGTCCTGAGGAGGTCTTACAGGATCTCATAGAGGTCTTCCAGGACCACCCAGGAGATCCTTAAGACCTCTCAGAGGTCCCCCCAGGACCACCCAGGAGGTCTCCAAGGACCACCTAGACGTCCTGGCCTCTGTGCCCTGAGCTAGTCCCAAGATCAGTTTTGCTAGCTCGCACAGATCCAACATCGGTGTCATCACATCCATAACAACAAACACAAGATGAATCAGACAAATTGACAACAAATGAACAAAAGACCTTATGGTCAAGCTTGTTTACAGAGGTGCCACGCAGGGCCAACAACAAAAGAGAACTCTACAGCAGAAACAAAATACGACGCGGAGCCATTCGATGAGCCACAGGCTATCGAGTGAAGGACGTCCCCTAGTCCACCAGGTCTTCACTGAACACCTCCTCATAGTGCTCAGAGCACCCTGGGAGGTCTTCGGCTGCTGATTAACCAGAGGCACAAAGCCATGAGTACTTTGAATGTACTCAGCAAGCCATAGAGAAATGTATGTAACTTATATTCATGCAAGGCTTGCCAAGGATCAGCTGTATGGTTAGTTTGCAGAAAGCAACATTTAAAGTGAATACAGTAAGTAGATTGCAAAGCACAAGTTAAAAGAGGTAAAACACAAGTAAACACTTCTTTTGAAAAACAACCCATGGACAACCTGTCCACACCCAGACCACAAGGGTCACATAGAGCACAACTACGACCACAAGAGAGCACCCACGACCGCACTTTTAAGAAGAAGTCTACCCCTTGTGTGAAAGAACTAGGCGTGTCCATAACCGAGGACATGGCTATTCGAATAGGTTTTACACTCTGCAGAGGTTATGCACTTTACCCACAAGACATGAGTTCTCTAGTTTGGTTGGCACCCGTCGATGCCACTCGTCAGTACCTTTGGTAAGAAGTCTAGAGCACGTGACAAGGCCTTTACAAAGGTCAGTCCTGACTTGGTTCTGCCCGCTAACGTTTCGCCATGCTGGGCCCCCTCTTGCGCCATTCGATAGCCACAATAGAACCGCATCAGGACCTCACTAATTAGTTGGCCAGGACCACCCCATAATGGACTTGTGGTTGCATAAAAAAGACCCAGATCGATGGCGTACAAGGTTAGGTTCTTAGTTAGCTGCTCAGACAAGACAAACCACAACCTGGTGTGCAAGCACCCACTACTCCCTACCTTCTCGCCCGACCATAAAACATTTTTGGTTCAATCGGCCAAAAAACCACCCTGGTCTTGGCACACACATTTTAGCAAAAGTGGCATTGCCACTGTTCCATAATCCATAGTCAAGTTTAAACATTTTGTGAGCCAAGAGACCGAGATACCAACGTCTACTAGGAGCAAGGCTAAGCTATAAAGCGCACCCATGCTGGCATACAAAGGCATCCAGCTAAAAAAACCCATCCTACAGATGACAAAAGATACATGTCAACATGTTGTTTTCAACCTTACCAAGGATTCATATTTAACAAGAGGTGTAAAACTATTCCCGAAGCCGTTTTTACAAAACTAGTCATGCGTGTTCATAACAAAACAATATACTTTTTGCAAAAATAGGTTCAACATGATCAAAGGTCTATGACTTGCCTTCGCTGTAGAATTGGGCTTCTTCAGTGGTAAACGCCGGGTCCAGGAGGTCTTTAGAGCAACCGAATCCTACACGTGCGAAACGAAAACAAGTAAATAAAGCGAATCCACCAAAACTCCAGAGAAAGAGCCAGACTAAAACAAAAAAAAGGTATAGAGCCAAGGTGAAGGTAGGGACTTGGACCACTCGGATCAGAGCTCCCAATGAAGAGAAAGAGTTCCATGGAGGAAGGTCTAGGGCTCTGGGAACAAAAGGAGGCAGGAGGCCTCTCTGGTGCTTTATATTGGCACGGGGAGGGGAAAGTCCTGAGAGGAGGACGGCGCACTCAATGCTCATGATGGGAACAGGTGTTGAAAGGAAAAAAGCAGGTAAAAGAAGTGACAACAGATGCACCAGAGTACAATGGAGGTGACCGAATTTAAAGTGATGCAACAGCATTTAATACGCGAAGACTCTCGTGGTACTGGGACACGACGAGAGGAGGAAGAAAGTGAGTAGAGGACCTGAGAAGGTTGTCCCACCGAAGGGGTGGTTAAGACCGCAAAGGTGGTCTTTGCAAAAAGACTAGGAGATCCTGAGGACAAGGAGGTCCTGAGGAGGTCGTGGGCGCAAATGTGGTCTTCGCAAAAAGACCAGAGGTCGTGACCACAAGGGGTGGTCTGGACCAAGGAGGGTGGTCTTTGCAAAAAGACCAGAGGTCATGACCACAAATGGTGGTCGTGACCAAAGAGGGTGGTCTTTGCAAAAATACCAGAGGGTCACAAGGAGGAGGAGGTCCAAAGGACAATGGAAAAAGACGCAATGAACCAAAGCCAAGCGATCTTGATCGGGTGGTCCAAGGAGAAAGGAACGTTCGGACCACGCGAATGCGCACTTACATCGGATCGCCCAAACTCAATTGGACGCACCATAATGCAAGGGAACGTTCAGACTATCCAAACGCCTCCTCTTGATCGGGCCATCCAAACAAGATCTGACGGTCCTCAAAAGGGAAGGCGCGCATAGGATCCAGACTTAAGGGAGGTCCAAACAAGGAGGAGTTTTAATGGGTGAGATTTCAAAGGGGGAAGGATCTAATGGAGGAGATCCAAGGAAGGAGGTCCAAGGAGGTCCTAACAGTTAGGATGGAACCAAGGGAGGTCCTGGCAGTCAAGATGAGACTAGAGGAGGTCTCAACAGTCACGAAGAGAAACCAAAAGAACAAGAGGGAGGTCCAAGTGAACACGAGGGAGGTCCAAATGAACAAGGGGAGGTCCAAGCTAGCAGACACAGAGGAAAAACAACTCCAGAGCACAACGACTCCAAATAAACCAGACTTCGCATTAGTTGAGGTTCGATTATTTCATTTTAAATCTCCAAATTTCCAAAATCTGCAAGTTAAGCTTGAGAAATTCTACTAAACAGAATGGTTGTTTTTAATTTGAAAGCTTTTTAAGAACTCGAGAAAATTGGGATGTTATAGAGACCAACTAATGACACATAGAATCATAACAATCTCAACAGTGTCTCAAGGTGGGTCAATCTAACACCATGTTCTCTAACATGTGTCCACATTATTGATTCGATATCCCTATATCCATGACTGGGGAAACATGGTCATCAATCAATACATGTGGTGGTCGTAGAGTCAATAGTGTCCCAACCAATAACATTCGACCAGTGATACATTTAGAATGACATCATCATAAGTTAACAGAGCTTCACCAACAAGTCACATACTCGTTAATCTTTATGACTGATTATTCAATCAAGGAACAGAATAACACTTATTCAATAACACATAAACATAGAAGTGATATCATCATCTCTATGATTGCCTCTAGGGCATATCTCCAACAGTCTCCCACTTACACTAGAGTCAATCATATAGGTATCTTATACCAATTGCTCTCGTGTGCGCCTTATGCTTAGGTTGCAGGAGAGGCTTTGTTAACGAATCAACAATATTCATGTTCAACCAGTATACGACCAGCTCGTATCTCCATAAGACTAGTTTGGACCCAGTCGTATCACCATACAACTATTCTGGATCCGGTCGCATCATTATACGATCAGTCCATACTTGGTCGAACTTAAATCCGTGTGCACTTTGCATATCTGGAATTCTTCCAGCTTATCTAGTCGTATCACTATACGACCAGTCTAGATCTGGTCGTATCATTATACGATCAGTCCATACCTACTTCTCCGTCCAAACAAAACACAAAACCTTATTGCGATCTGAACTCATCCTTGTTGGTTTGGAAGCTTGCATTGGTGTAACCATTTACGATCAGCTCTTCCTCATCTCCATAAACAAGGAATGCATCCTTAGTCCTTCTCAAGTACATAAGGATATTCTTGACTGCTATCTAGTGACCTTCAATTAGATCCGACTTGTGAGACCCCGGTCTATTTAGCTTGTAATGATTAGTCTTCCCTTCACTCTAGCATCACAAACAAAATATACCGTGCCCTGATGGACATGTGCTTCCCAGAATTGCAGCGCACGTTCATCTTTACAAAATCATGCATCATTTTCATACAACACAATAGCAAGTCTAGCAAAGACATACATAATATAGAGTTATTACAAACGGAGCCGACCAGCCAAATAACATCAAGTAAAAAAGTGACAGCGGAAGCAAAAGCGCCATAAGATGGCTATACACAAAGGACGACAGGTTAGCCACATAACCCATAAGGCAACCGACCGGGCCGCCAAGCTAGTCGCATGATCCGCAACAATTCTCACATAAGTAGATCCCTTGGGGATCCACTTCCTCCTCTGCACACAACAAGCAATACTTACAAGTGAGTACAAAAATGTACTCACAAGGCTTACGAGTAACAAGCCTATACATAGCTACATGAAAGTTGTAACAAAGGAGATGGTTTTATGGTTAATTGAACGCATAAAGTAATTTTTATTTGCAATAATGTAATAGATTGAAAGCAATTTATCAAATATGTTTTTAATCATTGAAATAACAACGAGGTAGCCATAAATAACATAAGTAACAACCTAGAGGTGACTCACCCAATAGCCACCACAACATAGCACGAATCTCCGATTCGTACCACCCATCCAGTTTTAGTTAAAAGGTTATAGTCTAATTCTTACGGGGCGTATCCGAGCGTATCCATAACCTAGGATGAGGCTTTTCGAATAGATTTAACCCTGCAGGGGTGTACCAATGTACCCACACTTCAGACCGCCTTTTCGTCACAACAAGCACACTTCCGAAGGTATGCCAGCACGGCTAAGTCCTACGAGACGGTTCCAATATTGTGTATCAAGTACGAGCCGCTCGTATGGATAGAAATTCATACGCTTACATTGTAAAGCCAAAAGACAACTACCCACTCAAGGTAAAGCTTTCAGGCAACTAGAATACACCCAACATCTTCCCTCCTACAACCTCTTGCAACTCAGAGCTAACACACGCCAAAGTACTAAGTCAAGAGAGGTCCCATTTCCCTCTAATGTGGTTAGCACGCAAAATGCTCAGTACGGTGGCGCAAGTAATTCGGTCCTTGTTGACTCGGGCACCATTCTAGTCACACCCAAAAGCACACCAACATACCATTGTGTCCAAGTCCAAATCATTTTGTTTTCAGTTTTAGTTTTTGCAATTAAACATAGCACAAAGGCTGTATCATAAAGTCATAATAAGTTTGTGTGATCAAGGTTATCGACTAAGTCGACAATCGCCCATTTCTACCAGTAACTAAGCATGACTAAGCAACATTAACTCGTAAACTACTAAGTGACAAGGGCTCATCCAACGAACCCAAAATCACAGCAAGATAATCCTAGGCTTAGTAGTAGAGGATAAATATTTACCTACAGATTCTGCATCTAATGGGTCAACTAATCGACAATAGTTTAACACAAGATAGCAATGCATACGTAGAATTTGCAAACAACATATTAGACTTTGAAAATAATAGGAGCAATATGATCAAATGATGCTACATCTGCTTGCCTTGCTGGAGGTCCTCTTGCTGCAGAGGGTCGCTTTCGGGCTCAACAAATTCTTTGAAACCTAACACAAGAACGCGAAAATACAATAAAAACGAAGAACACCGAAAGAAACTCAAAATCCAAAGTCGTCCAAATCTCATGAAATTTACATAGCAGCAAGGGTATGATTTAAAATGAATTTAGCAACAAGAATTATTTCATTTGGACTAAGCATGAAAAAGTTATGGCCTAAACAATTTCTCTCAGCCTGAAAATTCAAATTAAATTAATTTCGGTTACTGATCTTGGCACAATTTTCCAGAAATATCTCGAACTTGAAATTTTTATGGTAGGTAGAATATGGCATTCTAAGAACAGTAAAACTGGATTTACTTCATTTGGAGTTAAAATGAATTACTTATGATTTTCCTAAGTTATGAAACTAGAGTATATCATTTTCCAGGAGCAATGACAGAGTGAAAACCTATTCCACATTAAAGTACATTATCAGAGTAATTTAACAAACTTGATTTTGCCCAAATTGGAGTCATACAGAAAAAGTTATGCATTTTACAAGTTTTAATTGAATTTCTGGAATATCAAAAATTACTAAACCAAGTTAATACCATTTGAACAATTTTCTAGTACAGAATAGTGTTTACTTACATTTTTAGATTAATCTTTGGTTAAATAGAAACTTAACATAGTTGGAATCATCTAAAAAGGAAGTAAAACGAATTAGTTATGAAATTTCAAAGTTTAATATAATTTTCAGTTTACAAATAAAAGGTTTTGGGATTTACTAATTACCAAACCAAAGTGGAAAAACCTGGGCCGTTGATTTTGAATCCAACGGCCCAAACGCGGGGGCTG